>CM046453.1:50587982-51059158 GCA_025506515.1 Flaveria trinervia
CTTGGTCTGATGCCAAAAAATTCCCTTACGTGTCTGATCCACCTGTAACCTGAGAAAGAACTTCATCCCTCTCATGGCACTCATTTCAAATTCAGCCTTCGTTACTGCTTCAAACTCTTTACATAATTCTTCATTCTTGGAACCGAAGATTATGTCATCTACATAAATTTGGACAAACATTAAATCACCATGCTTTTCTTTGATGAATAGTATGCAGTCAATAACACCTCTACGAAACCCATGTTTCACAAGGTGAGTGGAGAGTTTCTCATACCAGGCTCTAGGTGCTTGATGAAGCCCATATAAAACCTTGTCTAGTTTGTAAACTCTGTCCCAATGATATGGATCCTCATATCCCTCCGGTTGACTAATGTACACTGTCTCTCGGATTTCACCATGAAGGAATGCACTCTTCACAACCAGTTGAAAAACTTTAATCTTCATATACTATGCGTAAACAAGGAAGATATGGATGGATTCCATTCTTGCCATGGGTGCAAACACTTCATTGTAATCTATTCCCTCAACTTGTCGAAATCCTTGAACTAAAAGTCGAGCCTTGTTTCTCATGATTACGCCTTGATCATCTTTCTTTCATTTCAAGACCCATTTGGTGCCAATGACCTTAGCTCCTTTAGGTCTATCCACCAGAGTTCATACTCCTAACTTCTTGAACTGAAGAAGTTCTTCTTGCATGACACTCACCCATGCCTCATCATTCAGTGCTTCACTAACGTACTTCGGCTCAAATTAAGACACAAAGCAGCGATTTGCACCGTCATGAAGGTATCCCTTTTCCATCACCGAGGCATAATCAGCTGAATACAGCTGATTTCTGGTCTGAACTCCTGATCTGACAACCCTAATGGCATTGTCCAGAGGATGATAGACATTTAGGGTGATCTAGGAGTGGTGGGAACAACTACCTCAGAATCACGATTATAAACGTTTGGTTCAGTATCTGAGGCAGTAGGAGTGTGAGGTTTCGAAGACTCAGAGGGATCAATGTTCAGTGCTTGTGGACTTGCAGTAGGAGGAACTTATTGCTCCTGAGGTTCTTGATCATTCTCCACGGCTTCATCGTCAGAGAAAGAGTCACTTACATTGAGTGCTCCCCCTGAGTTGGTAGATGAATCACCTTGTGAGCCAGATGATATAGATTCATGAGATGGTGTGTTTAGAACATCATACATCATTTTGGCTACTAACTCATCCTTAGAAGTGGAGAGAGGGATGTTGAAGGACTTGAATAATCTATCATAGTCGAAAAAGAAGGCAGGTCCTTTTCCAGCAGGTGGGGTGGTGAATCTCTGAACGTCCACATTACACCACACTTCTACTTGATCCGTCGAATTGTTGTAAACTCTCTTGTTCGGTATGTTGTATCCTAGAAAGATACCTTCTTCAGCCTTCTCGCTGAATTTACCCTCCTGAGTCTTCTTTAGTAGGGTGCACGGTGTGCCAAACGGCTCAAGATACTCTATATTAGGTTTATGTCGTTGTAGTAACTCGTAACATGTCTTGCCATGGCGTTTAATACTAGAACTCGATTTAACGTGTAACACGCATTTGCCACTGCCTCATTCCAGAATTGGATAGGCAGTTTCGAGTCCGCTAGCATTGTCTGTGCTATCTCTATCAAGGTGCGATTCTTTCTCTCAACAATGCCATTCATTTGAGGTGTGTAGGTAGAGGTGAACTGGTGGACATTTCCTTTTTCCTTGCAGTAAGCCTCCATCCATTGGTTCTTGAACTCGGTTCCGTTGTCTAAGCGTACTTGTCGCACCTTCAACTTGCATAGGGATTCTAGTGTAGTCACTAATTCCTTGAATGACTCAATGTTTCTGATTTGGATTTCAGAAACATTGCCCAAGGAAATCTTGAGTAGTCATCAGTAACCACATAGCAGTACAAGTCGCTTGCAATGCTTCTTGTACTTACTGGACCAAACAGATCCATGTGAAGAAGTACAAGAGGAAGTTCGATGGAATGAACTTTCTTTTCCTTATGAGAATTCTTCGCCTGTTTGCCTTTCTTGCACGCCACACAGAAATCCGAAAGTTGGAAGTTTTTGACGTTAACTTCTCTCACTAGATCATTCTGGATTAAGTGATTCATCTTCTGTGGAGTAATGTGTCCCATTCTCCTATGACAGGAGATGGAGTCCTTCTTAGTAGCTTTTGACAAGAAGCACTGAACTTGATGATCCATTGTGGAGGCCTTTGATAGATCCAAGACCTAAAGGTCATTATATTTGGAGGCAGACATTAAGACATGGTCCTCCGGAATCATATAGTCCTTTTTCAGGACATAGCACTTCTTGTTATCAAATACTAGTTTAAACCTTTTATCAAAAATTTGGGATACAGAAAGTAACTTATTTTGAAGTTGTTGAACATAGTTTACCTTGTCAAACTTTACTTTCTGATTTCCCACTTCCCCTTGAGCTATGATATACCCTTCTTTGTTTCCAGCAAATGAAACATGGCCTCCTTTTAGTTGTTTGGCGTTTGATAAGAGAGCCATGTTCCATGTCATGTGCGTCGATGCTCCGCTATCTATAATCCACGTGTTGGTTTAAGCACTATAGCGAACACCCTGCACATTCAATTGAAAACATTAGTTCAGGTTAGAGACCCAAGCCTTTACTATCTTGGTTGTCCCAGAGGCATCACACATCATAAATTCAACCCATTGACCATTAGAGGGTGAGGGAAGCTCAGTTGTCTTCCTGTTCTCATTATCAGACATTGAGGTTGATTTTTCTTTCCATAAACCAACTTTGTGTAAGGTGTGTTTGTGATAAATAGACGACTAGCTAATTTGTTGAACTTAAGGTTCACTAGCCCTTCTATGTGGAGTCACTGAGTTCCTCTTAGAAGAACTAGGTTTTGAGTCTTGAAGTTCAACTTTCCTCCTCGGTAACTGATAGTAAGGACAGTTAGACGCAATGTGTCCATACTCTCCACAGTTGTAGCATGATCTGCTTTTGACTTTTCGATTTAACTGTTTGTGTGGAGAACTATGTGACACACGTGTGACATTAACCTTTTTGGATTAAAAATCTTCTTGTTTAAATGTTTTATTTTGTTTAAGAAAGTTAATTGTTTTAAAAAATTTAACATCTTTTCCATTTTGTTTACCTGGACTTTGACATGAAACCGTTATTGGTTAATATTACTGGTCTTTTTAGGTTCAGATTTGATTGTGGTTGAACCAGGCATTATATTAACCTTTTCAAACTCTTTTTCCAGATTAACACAAGGCATTTACCTTTTACCTTTGACGTGGCCTCCTTTTGTTTAGTTCCAGATTCATTTAATTTACATGTGGAATCTGGATCACTTACAAGAGGAGTGGACACCACATGATCCTTGATTGGATTGTTATTGATTGGTTTACTTTTAGTATTCATCAAGGTCTCAGGTGGTGGTGGAACCACTTTATATCCCAAACCCTCCCCATTGTTACGGTCTTTCACTAAGTGTTGGACAATGTGAGATGAACTTGTCCAACTATGCCGTTTTTGTTTCAATGAATTAACTTCTACTTCAAAAACTGCTTTTTGTTTCTTAGTGTCTTCTAGGGAGTTAAGATAGTACTTAATGTCATTTGATTGGTTAAAAGCTACAACTCCGGTTTCCTTAAGTTGTTTGTTGAACAGTTCTATATTTTCTTTACAACTGTCCTCATTTTGTTTAAGAATTCTATTAGCTTTAGTGCACAGTTGCATGTCCATTACTAAGCTATCATTATGATCTAATAATCTAGAAAATTTTAAATCTATGCTTTCCCTAAATTTATTACAATCAGAACAAGAATGATTATTGAAAAGCTGGTTAGTAGTACTTACCTGAGAGGGTTCTGATGAATCAGCCATAAAAGCAGAGTCTAGTGTTTCTAGTTCTGGTGATTCTGACATTGTTGTAGATTTCCCTTCTGCAGGCATGTAATTGACCACTGTTGCAGTCTCTTCAGTGCTTGACATCGCGAGTTCTTCACTAGATGAATCGTATCTAAATCTTCAACACTATGAATGTTGGATTCTCCCGGTGAAACAAACCGAGTGTTCTAGTCCTGTCCTTCATCATCATTGGCAGTCAAGGCTTTAGGATCCTTGCTTGATGAAGTAGGACTGCTAGTTGGTTTATCCTGAAGATTGAAGGATGAGAATGGATTCCCGTTTCCAGTTTTCTTGGGCTTCACACACTCACATTTGAGTGTCCCTTTTCACCACAGTTGAAATAGGTCACCTTGGTTTTGTCGAAACCAAAGGTAGTGTCCTTAGTTGCAACCAAGTTTTGTCCGGTTTTCTTGACAAACCTCTTAGCTCTTCGAACAGCACTTGCTAAGGCCCACATTATATCCATCCTCTCCAACTCTGTCTTGTCCACCTGCTCGTAGTCCTCATCTGCTAGATGGCAGTTCCCTATTTTCCTAGAAATTTGTCTATCATAGGAGTGGACTACAGCTGCTATGAGATCCATGTGCTCTCTTGCTACTTCTACTGTCACATTACCAAGATTCTTGGTCTTCATTTCTAGAGCATTTGCTTCAGGTGCAATGTATTGGGTACCAGACGACCCTCGCGTTTCTGTCCCTGAAGTTGAGGCTTGAGAAGGACCAGCTGAACTTGACAAAAAAACCGTCTGAAGTGGTGCTCCAGATGTTTTGGCTTGTGGAGTCGCGTTGTACAGTGTCGAATTTTGATCATAAGAAGACTTTTGGGCTCGGTATTTCATCCTTAATTCTTCTTCTCTCATCTTCAGAATGAAATCATTTATATCTAACTTCGTTAGCATACCATTCTGTTTGAGATTGGAGACAAAGGAAACCCATTTCTCTGAAAACCATCAGCAAAGTTCGACACCTTCTCTTCCATAGACGTTGTCACTCCATGAGTGTGCAGCTCACTTATCAAGTGGTAGAACCTGTCAATGACGTTATCGAAGCTTTCTTTACCCATCGATGAGAAGTTGTCAAATTCCTTCTTTAAAGCTTTAGCCTTTATTGTTAGGATCAGTGATCTACGTTTGATTGATTAGAGAGTATAGCAGCGGAATTCTAATAATGAATTAGCCAATTCACAAGAACGAAAAGATATTAAATGAAGAACAAAAACGATTATAGATAGAGAGAATTCTGCAAATAAATTTCATTCATATTCGCTTTCGTGGTAACGGAATGTCACACTTACAATTAGGTCAACACCTCATATATAATAGATGTGACGTGTGCTGATGTCACTTGATAGTGACATCTAACACAATTATTTCAACTGAAACACAACTACTGAAGATGTCAAAATAGCTGACATCTTCTTACAAAAATACTAAGTGTTATCAGTTACTATAACTACTGAAAAACATAAAACTACTGATACTATAACAACTGAAGAACAAGCTCTTCAGTCGTTTTACAAAACTACTGAAAGTAAAAACATAAAACTACTGATATCACAACTACTGAAGAAGTACTCTTCAGCTGTTGTGACAAATTATTGAAACTTCAGTACTTGTTCTTCAGACTTGAACTTCAGACGTTTCATCAGCTGATGACTTCAGTAGAAGTCATCAGCTGATGTCTTCAGTCTTTGTCTTCAGACTTTGTACACCAGTTGTTGATCTTCAGCACTTGTAGACTATTCAGCTGTTGTACTTCAGTACTTTGGTCTTCAGCTTCAACACTTGTGTTCTTCAGCTGTTCAGCTTCAGCACTTGTGTTCTTCAGCTCTTCAGCTTCAGCACTTTAGTCTTCAGCTGTTGAAGTCTTCAGCACTTGATCTTCAGCTGTTGGAGTTTTCAGCACTTGTCGAACTGCTGATGAAGCCTTCAGCAGTTGTTGTGATATCATGTGGGACTTAGAGGTTTTCTGATCTTGGCTCATTGGTTCTTTTGGTCCAACAAACTCCCCTTGAACCAATGCAGCCAAAACCTCTAATTTATTTATTTTCCCACTTATTGTTGGCAAAATGGTTGTCTTTTTCCTTCTTGATGAGTAGAGAAGATGACCCATATAAGCATTGGCCTGGGAAGAGATCTCAGAGATTTGTTTGGGAAGTTATGAATGGGAACTCTGTTTTGGGGAACTGGACACAGAGTTGTTATCCCATTCATGAGATCTACTTCCCCATTATGAGTCTGTACGACTCTCGAACATAGGCTTCAAGGAGAACAGCCTGTTCCTCCTTGGAGAGTTCTTCTACTCCTCCTTCAAAGAAGAACTCTGGACCATAGTACTCAGATAAGTACTTCACAGTCCTGCCATTCTTCAACTCCACAGTAGTTACCTCCCTATAGACAAATTCATCAGGATGAGTGCCCTCAAGGAGTAACTGGAGCTCATTCTTCTAATGTCTTCAAGCTTCTTATATAATAACCCCTTTTTGATCATCTTGTTTTCCAGTAAAGCTTTAGGGGTCATTTTTGATTGATGAGCCTTCTTGAATTCATCGATTATTTCCCATGGTGAGACTACAATGGCCAGCATGATTGTAGAGTCTATTGTTTTTCTAACCTGGCCATTGTATCTATGTGGAATGGACCTTTTGTGGATTCTAGAACTCACCTTGGGGTATGGCCATACTCTCACTCTCTCCTTCTGATACTGAAATGTGTGTCTGAGACTGTACAGGCTCTGAGCATGCCCTTTCATGGCTTGTATAGATGATGACTGAGGAAATTCCTTGTCAACCATCTTCAGTAGTTGCTCATCGTGCTGCTTCTGCTGTTCTTCATCTTCTATTTTGACTCTAACAGTTTCCCTTTGAGAGTCAGGTGTGATCATGGGTTGACTTCTGGGTTCTGGTAGCCTTAGAACAGCAGAGAGTGGCAGACTATCATCTTCATCCTCTTCTTCTTCATCTTCTTCTATCCTCAGCACCCTTCTCCTCCTTCTAGGTGCATCACTGGATGATGGTTGGGTTGGTAAAGGAATTGGTTTTGAAGATTGAGGATGTTTGGATTTGGGCTTTGAGACTGGTTTGGAGATTTGAGGGGTAGGCTGTTTTTGAGTGGGTGATAGGGAAGGTTGTTCAAGCATTTTGGTTGTGAGTTTGGCCTTTGTAAGTCTTGCCATTTCAAACCTTTTTCCAGCCCCAGCCTCATCAAGTGCTTCAATGATAATCCCCTTATGAAATTGCTCAGACAAACAGATTCTGGTGGCTATAGCCAGAATGTTGTCTCTGGTCCATGAACGAATCTCCATCAAAGATCTTCCTAAGTATTTGGCAATGAATCGAATCATGATCTCCAATCTCTCTTTCTCCAGTACATCATACCCAGCCCATCTGGGTTGAATTTCCTCCACTTCCAACTTCCTGATCTCACTGTCTAATATGGTTGTATCAAAGCCTTGCTTGAAGAGTTGTTCAATGATTTTGTCCATGGATTGGCTGTGTGTGTCATCTGCATCTTTTACCAGCTCTTCTAAGGATTTTTCTTCAACATTCGCTTGATCACCAGCACTTTTCTTTCTTTTGTAAGTGATCAGTTGTTTTTGCTTTTCTTTTTCCAACTCCTGGGTTTTCTCTTGTGCCTTCTCATCCTCAGTTCTTTTCCTCTTCTTTTCTTTCACTGCAGTACTCTCCCCCTTTTTGGATGCATTGGAGACAAGGGTTTGTACCGCAGAAAGTTTCTTGTTCACAGCATCATCAATGAGTGGTTGTCGACCTGAGGAAATCCTCTCATCAATGGCTTTATAAACAATTTCATTGATGATGGGAGTGATGAGAGGTAGGGATTATTGGAATACAGCAACCATCTGCTCTAGGGGGTTCTGTCCTGGAGAGATAGTGCGAAAATCAGAAGCTGGAGGCTCAGTGAAGTGAGAGGGTAAAGTGTTTGGGGAACCTTCAAAGGAAGGTGCCATCTGTGGGTTGGTGGGGGCAGATGGACTTACATCCTGAGACTTCTTGGCAAGCAGTTCTTGTAGTCTGCTTACCTCAGCCTCCAGGATGGTGTTGTGGGCTAGAACGTCATAGAAAAAGCCCAGGTCATCATCAGCAGAAGCTGCATCACCTGACCTCCTGCTTGGAGCAGGATGTACATGCACTGGGTGTAGACCAGTTGTAGCATGTGCCCCTTTTTCTTGGAACTGGGGACTTCCAGCCTCAGGACTATGTCCTTCATCAGCTGTTGCCTCTAGTGAGGTCTTAGCAATGTTACCAGCCTCATTCTGATCATGTGCTGATGCAGAAGAGGTGGCAGCCTCACTAGATATTCTAATCTCCCTATCTAACCAGGAGATAGAATTTGTAAACCCCGATGCTGTGGGTTGTCAGAAACATGGTGATCCTCTTCCTCAATGTCTGTGGTTCTCCCCTTTGTTGGTGGTTGTTGGGGAGGAGGAGAGGCATGCAACTGGGTCAGCACATTTGCAATAATTATGGTTGGACTTTGGGGGCCGGTTGCATGGGGTGATGGGGTAGAAGCAGTGTGCACCTGGGGAGGATGGTGCTCTTCAATGGCAATCTCCTCAAGTGAGGAAGATCCCAGATGTGTGGGTACCCCTTGTGTGGTGGATGCAGGCTCCTTTTGAGAGGAATCCTAGCGGCTATGGCTGGTAGAGTCTCTGATACTGCTGGGGGTTTTAAGCCAACAAGTATAGCCTGCGTTGGTGGTGCAGGAGCATCTTCAGGGGACTCATCTCCCTGAATAGCTGTTTTGGGTTGTTTTGGTTTTGGTTTAGTGGGGACTTTGGTTCTGATGGAGGAAGCTGTGGGTTCCCTGTGCTTGGGCTTTAGCATTCGGGCAGCTTCTTTGAGTGTAGAGTCTGAGTTGTGCCTGGAGTATACCTCAGCCAAAACAGCTGGTGCAGGGACTCCAAGGCCAACAAGGCCATCAGATTTTAATTCATCCAAAATAGTGGCCATCAGAAACCTGGGATATAATGGCCATCGGTTTGCCACAGGTTTCTGAGCCAAGTTCCTAATTTGTAGAAACACAATTTCAGAAAAATTTAGCGGTTGGTGTTCTAGAATAGAATACAATACCTGTTGCCATTGGGATGACATTTGATCCCAGGAAGTTGTCTTGGAGGCTAAGCAGACATTTACCATGTGAAAAATAACTTTCTCAGCGTCATGGAAATGTTTCTTTAGAACAGTTGTAGCTCGAAGATCACCTTCATACCCATGATTGCGAAAGGACATATCTGTTGTGCCCTTTGGGTATGCAGTCACAGTGGTGGAGTCGTGTAAGTGTAATGCCTGACGAATGATGTCGGCTGTAACGACCACTGGTTTCTGGTTGATACGGGACAGAACAGAGATCTGACCGGTAGACTCATCAGTATGAACAAAAGCTTTTGACTAGAATTGACTGAGGGATTCAGGGTAAATGGTTGGATTCAAGAGAGAGGCTGTGCGATATGGGGAATCCACCATTAAATCAATGGTATTATCATATTTGTTCCAGAAAGCCGACTTTGTAAGGTAAGCAACGCAGTTGTGTCGTGGTTTCAGACTCATGGTCGCCATGTTTGAGAGAGAGAAGTTCAGAAAATAACGGCTAATGAAACATTAGAGAAGAAGACAGGTATTTATAGGGTAGGGGTGAAAATGACTGAAGGGTGTGGTGTTAGTCATCAGTAGTTTTAAACGACTGTTGACATGGTATTACCCTTTCAGACGTAAAACAGCTGAAGTCGTGGTTTTAGGCATCAGCAGTAGAAAACTACTGAAGACCATGGTTTTGACTTCAGATGATGAAACAACTGAGAACTTGGTGTTTGTCATCAGTAGTTGTAAAAACTACTAAAGACAGTGGTTTTGTCATCAGTTGTTGTAAACAGCTGAAGACTTGGTATTAGTCATGAGTAATATAAAAACTACTGAAGAGATGGTTTTGCTTCAGTTGTTTAGAATGAAACAACAGTTGTTGAAACAACTGAAGAGAAAGTTCTCTTCAGTGTTTTCGTCAATACATAGCCTTTCAGCTGTTTCACCTGTCCTCAACACTTACTCATCAGACTTTGCATCTGCTTTTCAGGTGTTTCATAGGACGTCAGTACTTATCTGTTTGTACTGATTTCAGTAGTTGTAACTACATCAGTAGTTGTAACTACATTAGTAGGTTGGAATAGATAAAGTACTTCAGTACTTGTGAGGCATTTAGCCGTCAGTAGTTATAAAAACTACTGAAGGTGAAAGGACTCATCAGTACTTATATGTGACATGGTTACCAATGATCACCAGTAATTATTACTGAAATCATCAGTAGTTGTCACTTATTCTAGCTGCAGCATACCAAGCCTTAACACAAGGTTTTGGAAAGTAGAACTATTCAAAGGCTTAGTAAAAATATCTGCAAGCTCATCAGCACTAGGCACAAACTTAGGATCAATCGGACCTTTTTCAAAACAATCCCGAATAAAGTGATGTCTGATCTCTATATGTTTGGTCCTAGAGTGCTGGACTGGATTTTTGACAATACACAGAGCTGAAGCACTATCCATTAATAATGGAGTCTTAGTCTCTGTAATGCCATAATCCAGAAGTTGGTTCTGAAGCCAGAGTACCTGAGAAGTGCAACTTGCAGCAGCAAGTACTCGGCCTTAGCAGTTGATGTAGCAATAGATGTTTGTTTCTTACTCTGCCAAGAAATCAAACAGTTGCCTAGGAATTGACAACCACCAGAAGTTGACTTTTTAGTTAACTTGCACCCTGCATAGTCACTATCTGAAAAAGCAACTAATTTGCAAGAATGTCTAGTGGAATACCATAAACCCAGAGTTTGTGTACCTTGCAAATATCTAAAGATTCTCTTGACTGCAATCAAATGAGACTCTTTAGGAGCAGCCTGAAATCTAGCACAAACACATGTAGCAAACATAATATCTGGTCTAGAAGCTGTTGATACATCAAGGACCCAATCATACATCTGTAAAGCGTTTCATCAACAGCTTTACCTTTTTGATCAGCATCCAGTTGTATGGTGTTGCACATGGGAGTAGAACAGGGCTTACAGTTTTGTAAATCAAACTTAGTCAAAAGATCTTTTGTATATTTTGACTGATGAATAAAGGTTCCATCAGCCTTTTGTTGATTTGCAAGCCGAGAAAGAACTATAATTCTCCCATTGCACTCATTTCAAACCTCTTTTTCATTAATGTTGTAAAATCATCACACAACTGGGGATCAGAGGATGCAAAAATAATATCATCAACATAAATCTGAATAAGTAGCTTATGCTGATCCACCTTCTTAATAACAAAGTTTTATCAATCGAGCCTCTAGTGAAATTATTCTTAAGAAGAAAAGTAGAGAGTGTCTCATACCAGGCTCTAGGAGCTTGTTTCAACCCATAAAGAGCCTTATCAAGTTTGTACACCCATTCAGGATGTTTATTATCCTCAAAGCCCGGTGGTTGACACACATAAACTTCTTCCTTTATTTTACCATATAAAATGCACTTTTGACATCCATTTGGAAAACTTTAAGATTGTGGAATGCAGCATAGTTAAGAACAATCTGATTGCCTGTAGTCTGGCTACAGGGGCAAAGGTTTCATCATAGTCAATACCTTCTTCTTGTGAAAACCCCTGTACAACCAGTCTAGCCTTGTTCTAACAATAAGCCCATTTTCATCAGTTTTATTCCTAAACACCCATTTAGTGCCTATTGCACACTTACCTGGGGGAAGAGGAAAGTTCCCACACTTGCTGTTTCTTGAACTGAAGTAGCTCAAGCTGCATAGCTTCAACCCAACCATTGTCTCTCAAAGCAACATGGTAGTTTTTTAGCTCTAGCTGACTGATGAAGAGAGCATAGAAGCAGAAGTTAGACAATTGACTTCTGGTTGAAACACCAGCATTGATATCACCAATAATCTGAGACATGGGGTGATTCTTCAGTTCTTGATAAAAATGAGATCTGTGCAAGTGTTTGTAGACCTTCAGCAGTAGCAGATGTTGATGTAGACTCTTGAAACCAAGAATTAGATGGTAACTCAAAAGATGTAGAGGAAACAGAATCTCATCAGCATTTGTTGTGGATGGAACTGCTGAGCTTAGGAACATCAAATTTAGCAGACACAGGCAGTTGGTCGCTAAACTTGAATAGGTGAGTATTGATATTATCATCATCATCATCAATACCACCAGGTGGAAGACATGCTGCAGAAGATGATTTATCCACAGGATCTGCAACAGCTGGAGGTTAATAAGGAACATATTGCAGTATGTCCAAATCAAACAACTCCACAGGGTTTTGTGGAATCTTGTCCAAAGGAGATTCATTAAACTTCACATGCAAAGTCTCTTCAACTATCTTTGTTCTGCAGTTGAAGACTCTGTATGCCTTGCAAGTAGATGAATAACCAATAAAATACCCTGCATCCACCTTAGGATCAAATTTATGGAGTTGATCCTTTGTGTTGAGAATAAAACAGGGACACCCAAATGCTTTGAAAAATGAAATTAGAGGAGCCAATGATGGAGAACTTCATATGGAGTCTTCATCAACCTCTGGTTTTACTAAAACTCTATTTTGCACATAGCAAGCTGTGTTGACAGCTTCAGCCCAAAGGTCAGTGGCAAACCAGAGTCAGCCAGCATGGACCTTGCAGCTTTAATTAGGGTCCTGTTCTTTCTCTCCACTACTCCATTTTGTTCTTGAGTCCTTGGGATGCTAAACTGCCTTTTGATTCCCTTTGAGAGATAGAAGTCATCAAGTGTATGGTTTCTGAATTCAGTTCCATTGTCACTCCTAATATACTTGACTGGAAGGGAATACTGCTTCTCTCAACATACAACACAAAGTGAATAATCTTCTGAGCAACCTCATCCTTTGAATGTAGAAGAAAGTCCATACAAATCTGGAGTAATCATCCACAATTACCAGACAGTATTTCTTCTTTGCCATGCTCATTACTCTCACAGGACCAAATAGATCCATATGCAGTAATTGCAAGCAGGCAGTGGACTTAGGCTCTTCAATAGGAGGAAATGAGACTTTGTGTTGTTTTCCTTTTAAACAAGCAGTGCAGGTTTCATCACAGTGGAACTCCTTTATTGGTAAGCCTCTGACTAAACTATTGTGGATAAGCTGATTCATGTTTTTGAAATTAACATGACCCAGCCTTCTGTGCCATAGTTTAGATTCTTCAGAAGAGGCTTTGGAAAATAGGCAAGGATTGCCTTTGAGATCTATTTTCTTGGAAAGATCTAAGGCATAGACTCTTCCTGTCCTGTTGGCTCTCAGGAAGTGTGATCATCCACCACTTATCAATCAAATGCAAAACTTGGATGACAGATCCTACAGTTCTGACTGGTGAAAAGAGCAACATGGGCTTTATCACACATTTGACTGACACTCAAGAGATTGTACTTGAGATTTTCCACATGATTAACATCATCAAATTTGATTTCTCCATTAGAGACAAAGCCATTACCAATGATGTAACCCCTACGCATCATGCCAAAAGACAAATCCCTTCTTTCCTTGAGAGTAGTCATGAAGAAGAGAGCTGTTCCCAGTCATATGCATAGATCCCCCACTGTCTACATACCAGATGCTACTTTGGCATGTTGGAGAACCCTGCAATAATAAATAATCAGTTAGTTTTGGAGACCCAAACCTTTTTGGTTTTGGGCCTGGTCTTATCAATAGATAGTAAACTAACAGGTTTATTTGGAACAATAGCCTGAGAGGAAGAAGATGGTGAAGAAGAGGAATCCTTTGGCTTGGATCTCCTTTTCTGTGGTTTCAACATAGGAGCATCTAGTTGGTTAACTCTACCCAACAGATGTTGAACCATCATAACCAGCTGTGTCTGATTTTGTGATAAAGCTTTCAGCTCATCAGACACATTGCTAGTGGAGTTTGATTAGTTCCTATGTTGCACCTTCTTCTTCTGAGCACTCTTAGCTGTCACCTGTTTAACCCCTTCCTTTTTGGATTTCTTTGTGGACTTAAGGGTTACAGGGTTTGGTTGCTGATACAAATGTGGTCTCAAACTCATTTTCATTTTACCATTTTCTCTTTAATTTCTTCTTTTTGTTTGAGTTTGGAACCTCTTTTGTACCAGCATCATCTGTAAGATGATTGAACAAACCACATACTTCACATGGTTTCTTCTTCATCTTAGGTTGATCATCAACTAAAGAGGGTGAAGCAACTGAAGACTTGTTCTTCAGTGCTTTGGAAGCATTGTTTGCTTTCTTGACTGCCTCTTTAGTATCTTCAAACTCTTTCTACTGATAGTTTTCTTCTCTTCAGTACTGGCAGTAGTTGGAGTTTGAACTTCAGGTGTTAAATCCTGCTCTCTAGTCCTTTCAGGACTTTCAGAATTAACTCCTGAGTTGATCAACTCATTGATCATGTGAGTGTCAACATTTGAACCATCAACATCAGCTGATAGGTTCTGAGAGGGCTTGATGCTGACTTCTACTTCTGATTGTGCTGTATCAGAAAGTAGATCACTTGAAGAGATGGATTGGTTATTACTCTCACCATCAGATTCTACCTCTGCTCTTGGAGTAAAATTTGTAGGTGGAGCAGTGTGATTATAACCAATGCCAAACTTCACATTGGAAGCAGATTGCTTACTAAGAAGCATTTCAAAACCTTTGCACGATTGTACCCATCTATCACACTCTACCTGGGTAACTGCAAGGGTTTCTTTGAGATCTTTATACTTCTCTAGAAGTATCTCTCCCTAGCCTTATCATCAGTTATTTGGCATTTCAGTTTGTAAATCTCATCATTTTTATCATTAAGCACAGACTCAAATTCAGCTTTGTTTTTGGAAATTATTTGTTCTAGCTCAATGTTCTTGTTGATTAAAGACATTTGCTTCTCTAATAGATGCAAGTGCTGCTATGCATGTGTCAGAACATAATTTGGCTTTTGCCTCAGAGGATACCTGTGATACCTTTGTGTAGAGGCATTAGAGGATGAAGTATCAGCAGAATCCAAAGCCATAAGAGCTAGATTTCCAAATGGACTTTCACCACCATGTTGACCAGCACCTGAGAACAGTTGTTCATGACCCACAAAGTCATCTGGTAAACTGCTCTAGTCAACAACTCCTGGGGTGAAGAAGCTGTGTTGTTGAGGTTGAGTTTGTTGATGAGATTGGGAAGGCTGTGGTTCGGGCAATGCTTGTGGTTGTTGTGCAGTTGGAGCTTGAACAGGATTTGGTTGAGGCATATAATAGCAGGATAAGGATATGACATTTGACCCTGGGGAACAAAGTATGCAGGAGATCTGGATGTAAATAATGACCAGAACCAGCAGGATGTTGCCCTCTGTCGTGGACTAGTACTAGGAAAAGTCACAAAGGGTGCAGAAGAGTTAGATCCAGTTGATCTACACTCTCTTGCAAACTGTCCTAGCCTTTGGCATTTGTGACACCTCAACTTACTCTTGTCAAACCAACTTTGGTTTTGCCAGAGAGTCCAGGAAATTTCCTGCCAGTTCTCTTATAGAACTTCTGAGATCTGATATAATCAGTGCCATTTGGCTCAGAATATCCATCTCTTCTAGATCATCATCAGCTATTCCTTTCAGATCATCCATGATGAAGCATAAATTGTCACTATTACTGCCAGAATGACTCTCAATACCAACAAATGCATGATCAGAACTATTGGAGAGAAATCTATATGCTCATCATAATTGCTCTCAGATGCAGCATATTCTGACTCATGACCAACCAAGGCAGTATTCCCTGGTACAAAGTCATTAGTGAGCTTTCCTGATGAGCAGTTTCCTCTTCTACTCTATCTCTCTTTCAAATTTAAGCAGTTTCCCATGAAGTTAGGTGAGAGATAGACCATCCAGATTTGCACTGAGCGTAGGACAATAGTGTATGTGTCCCATCTCTCAGGCAATGATCTGAGGAATCTATTGTTCATCTGGCTATTGGTGTATTCCTGTTTCACCATTTTCAGCTCAGATATCAAGCAGGATAAGCGCTCAAACTGTTGAGTCAGTGTCTCACCCTTTCTATGAGAGAATGTCTCATATTGTTGGGCAAGGATTTCTCTATTGTTTGCTAAGACCTCATTTGTGCCACCGAATTGTTCCTTCAGGGTATTCCAGAGATCACGAGCAGTTTCATGATGCATAAGCCCTGAATAGATTTCATTAGGCAGTGCCATGGCCAGAATTCCATGGGCTTTAGCATCAATCTCAAACAGTTTCCGATCTTCATCAGAGTATTGTTCCTTCTTCTTCGGAACCATTTGATTGGTTTCCGGATTGTTCACCATAGGCTTATGGTCCATGTACCACAGATGTCCAACAACCTGAACTGTTAACAGACAGGTGATGAAGCATTCTTCGTTGCCATATGTTATACTCGGTCCTAATCAGCATCGGGGGCTTGGTTGAGGAACCGGTATTGTGAGGATCATTAGAAGTAGTCATCTCAGATTCAATCAAATTCAGTTAAGCTAAAACAGATTTAGAACAAAACCACAACCAATTGAACCAGAGAGATCTCAGAATAAACAAACGAAAGCGACATAAATTCAATAATCTATAACCAGTTCTTGCGAATATGTTAATTCAATCAAACATAGATATTAATTAGCAGTTTCAATGATCAATTGTTAGATCGATCAATGATTAATCTGCTCTGATACACTTGTTAGGATCAGTGATCTATGTTTGATTGATTAAAGAGTATAGCAGCGGAATTCAAACAATGAATTAGTCGATTCACAAGAACGAACAATATTCAATGAAGAACAAAAACGGTTATAGAGAGAGAATTCTGCAAATATATTTCATTCAATATTCGCTTTCGTGGTAACAAATGTCACAATTACAATTAGGTCGACACCTCTTATATAAAGATGTGACGTCTGCTGATGTCACTTGATAGTGACATCAAACAGATTTATTACAACTGAAACACAACTACTGAAGATGTCAAAACAGCTGATGTCTCCTTAGAAAAATGCTAAGTGTTATCAGTTGTTATAACTACTGAAAAAACATAAAACTACTGAAACTACAACGACTGAAGAACAAGCTCTTCAGTCGTTTTACAAAACTACTGAAAGTAAAAATATAAAACTACTGATATCACAACTACTGAAGAAGTACTCTTCAGTAGTTGTGACAAACTACTGAAACTTCAGTACTTGATCTTCAGACTTGAACTTCAGACGTTTCATCAGCTGATGACTTCAGTAGATATCATCAGCTGATGTCTTCAGTCTTTGTCTTCAGACTTTGTACATCAGTTGTTGATCTTCAGCACTAATAAACTCTTCAGCTGTTGTACTTCAGTACTTTGAACTTCAGCTTTAGCACTTGTGTTCTTCAGCTGTTCAGCTTCAGTACTTGTGTTCTTCAGCTGTTGTACTTCAGCACTTTAGTTCTTCAGCTGTTGAAGTCTTCAGCACTTGATCTTCAGCTGTTGAAGTCTTCAGCACTTGTCAAACTACTGCTGAAGCTTTCAGCAGTTGTTGTGATACCATGTGGGACTTAGAGGTTTTCTGATCTTGGCTTATTGGTTCTTTTGGTCCAATGCTCTGATACCACTTGTTAGGATCAGTGATCTATGTTTGATTGATTAAAGAGTATAGCAGCGGAATTCAAACAATGAATTAGTCGATTCACAAGAACGAAACGATATTCAATGAAGAACAAAGATGGTTAGAGAGAGAATTCTGCAAATATATTTCATTCAATATTCGCTTTCGTGGTAACAGAATGTCACAATTACAATTACGTCGACACCTCTTATATAAGAGATGTGACGTCTGCTGATGTCACTTGATAGTGACATCTAACAGATTTACTACAACTGAAACACAACTACTGAAGATGTCAAAATAGCTGACATCTCCTTACAAAAATATATTACGATTATTTGACTTAGATCTATTCAAACAAGCACAAACCTATATATTTAGTTCAATAAGCGTTATTACATACCAAGCAATGAAATATTCAACATTATAAGCACAACCACACATTTTATTTCATTAAGTACCCATCTATTACATATGTGTAAGACAATAAAGACATTTTACATTAAGCTCAGAAACTAGGTACACATGTATCTACACCCTAAGTCTAAGAATCAATGCAGATGAAGAATCTAAACTTTAAAAGACAAGTGTTGGCTATCCACATTTTTTCATGAGGATGACCATGAACAAATGCTGACAAGTTTTTTTCTTCCGCATGAATAAATGCGGACAACCGAACCAATGCTACCGAGTTTTGTACATCCACATTAATTTAGTGCGGATGTTGATCCATAAATGTGCCAAATGTATGTTCATCCGCATTTCTTAATGTTGATGACCAAACACCAATGCGATAGAAGAAAATGAAATGCTAATAATGATTAACACATCCGCATTTAATGCAGATGAATAGAAGACATGCTGATGAAGTCTTTTGTACTTAGACTAGATTCCTTATATCCAGTACAAGGGTAGTTTAGTCTTTTTGTAAAGGTATGTTGTCAGCCTATAAAAAAAATAGAAAACCCCACTTCAAGGATGATTTGATGTCCGAGCTGTATAAGATAGTCTATATTATCAACATAGTCAAAGTCACAAAAGTCAACGTCTCGACCAAGGTCAACAGAAAAGTTAAACATTGAGTACGAGACGAAGAACCGAGTGAAGATATTGAAGATGTATTATGTTTTGAGATGTTATTGTAATAAATATATTTTGTGTGAACAAAATATATTTACATTGTTTTAGTCATGTTTTAGTAAAGTTTAATAGTCTAGGGGGCTAAACGTAAATAGTGAATGTTTGTCTAGACTATATATATAGCTTAATTGTAATTAGAGAGGGTTATTGGTAGCATGACCAATTGATTGAGGGATTATTTTTTAAACACTATTCATTTTCAATCAATAGAGATCAAGGGGTTTCGATTGTGTTTATCTTATTTTGATCTATAATCTTCGTGTTATTTGATTCAAGTGTTTAACCTGGGTTAACACTTGACAATTAGAATATTTTCAATAGCTTATGTTTCAAAGGTGTCTTTTTATTGTTTCATGCTAAAACCATAGCATTCATTGTAACTTTACAGCACCATTAATACAAAAGCATTTATGAATATTTCAAGCATTCAATAATCTATATTTATATCATTCCGTAATATAAACACTGACTCGATCATCATATTCAGTTGTAGTTGATTCACATCAACAGAGAATGTTATTCTCAGACCCAATCAGTTGGTATCAGAGCTTCAGCTCTTGGTTCAAATTTAGATCTGCTCAGATCTAAACTGAAAGTTGACTGATCTAGTGATTGAGTTGTTGTTAGAGAGTTCATCAATCTGTAACTAGTATATATGCTAAAATCCTCCCGAAACATCGACTAATTCATTGTTCATTTGTACCGAACGAAGAACATATCATTGAACAATTATTCTACCCGGAAAATCAGAACAACAATATCATGATCCTAAAATAATAGAGCTAACAAAATAGTTATAGACGGTTCTCAAAACCAAAACAATATTACTGTTCATCAGAATAGTTAATATCTTCAACATAGACTATTTGGACCACTTGGACCTAAGATTAATCTAACTATTATAACAACAATATAAAACATGTTTATTACAATGGATGCACATAACTTTTCTACACTTGGTCATGCTCCGGAACCTCATATGCTTAAACACAAATCTAAGATTAAGCAATGCAAAATCAGGTTTATGAATTACATTACAGGTGTAGATCCGGATTATTGGATTTCCATATTCAAAGGACCTGACTCTCGGCTGACCAGGCTACTCTATACAAAACATCGAGAATACCTATTAAAGATCTAACTCTTGATGATGATGATTATAGGAAGATAAAGATTGACCTTAAGCATACTCTATTCTCACACAAGCTTCGAAAATGGATGTAATTAAAAGAGTTGAGAAATATGGAACAACAAAGGCTATGTGAGATGCACTGCTTATCATGCGTGAACGTAGTAGTGAAGTGGCTAAAATCAACAAAGACAAGTTGGTCAATCAATATGAAACCTTCCATCACTCCAAATAAGAGTCAATCAAAAATAAGTGCATAGGTATATGAAGTTGGTCAATGATCATGAGATAATAGGGGTTACAAATAAAGAAAATGAGTTGAACAAGAAGATATTGCACAGTCTTCTTGAGAGTTGGAAGCAAAATGTAACCATGCTAAAAAACACACTTGATATGGAAAGCACCACTCTATATATAATGTTTGCAAAAAGTGAAGCTCTTGAACTAAATGAAAGGAGCAGAAACCTTGGTAGATAACACATCATTGAAGCATAGAAATTTCCATCAAAATCTCATTCTATAGAAAATGCATCCATTACTGAAGAAGATGATTTCCTCTCATCCGGAGATCAAGAAAAATCAACTCGATTTATTGTTACTCCATCAACCAATAAGCCAGCGACCTCATCCCCATCAAATGGGTTGTAACACCCGAAAATTTTAAAAGATGAGAAATAGAGAATAAAATAAAGAAAAAGAAGGAAACGTATTAAAACCCAATTTGACGGGTTAAAAGTGGTAAAAGAACAAAATAATATATTATATTTTGTACAAAAGTTGTATGGCCACCCATAACCTTGCACATCACCATTTTTGCATCGGATTTTATAAAGCAAAAGAGCAGAACTTTGGGTTTTAATAGTAGAAGAAGAATTCAGATTCAAGGTAAGAATTCGATGATTTTAAGTGTTTTTGGCTGATTATAGCCATGGGTAGGTGCTTATATGTGTATAGGTGTTTGAACTCATAGCATTCGGGTTTGAAGGAAGTCATACTCAAAGTTTCAAGAGGGTGAGTTCTAATCCCCTATTTTAAAATGTTTTAAAACTTCTTTAGGGCTAGAAATGTATGTATTTATGTTTTTATAAAAGTGGGTATGTTACCCGTATGTTCATGTGTATGTGTATGTGGCTGGGGTATGCTTCGGGTGTATATGATGTTATAATTATGTTATATATGTGTTTATGTTTCTTTGAGTGTAAGAACAAAGCATAGAACATGTAAGAATTGGACATGGGACTGAAACTAAGTTGGTTAGTTAAAGTTGGTTGCTCATGCGCCTAAGTCCCATGAGCCTAAAACCCATGCACTCAAATAGTTCTCATGCCCCTAGGTTATACCGAAAATGGCTAAGTGTTCCCATTCGCCGAACTACGCATACGCCTAAGTACCCATGTGCCTAAGTCAGGCTCATGCGCCTGCATAGTGTTCATGCATATAGAATCCTATCAAGGCGACTAAGTGTTGGCCATACGCCAAAATAGTGCCCATGCGCCTTATAGTTTCCCATGCGCCTAAGTGTCCCCATGCGCCTGGAAGGTTATGAACCTGCATAGTGCTCATGTGCCTGCATAGGGCTCATGCATCAAAAGACTTAGAATATTTTCTAGAATTTTTAGGAAAAAAGGAAGTTTTAGGCATTGACTTGGGATGTTCTCGAGAGTGATGTATGATGATTATATGATGTCTTATAATAATGAGTGATGTTGTTATGCATGCTTATGTTATGTTTTCTTTATGTTCCTTATTACTTTATCATTGTGGGTTTTTTTGGAATGATAATATCAATAAACGTAAAGTATTATGTAATGGAAAATGGAAGCTAATGATAACGAAAAGAGGAATACAAAGAAGGAATGAATGCATGCATAAGTGAATGAAATGTCTTGCCAGCAAATATATGGAGGTTCACACCCAATGAAGGTTATTGTCTCAATTATGTGCGCGTTAGCTACCCTAAAAGGATGCACACTGGGGTCTAATCCTTGTGATTGACCATATGTATGGGACCCTTGTCGCTTGCCCTAGGTACTGGAGTCAGCTTTGTCCATAATGTTCAAGGTTTATTTATAGACCTCAGACCCAGTAACCAGCTTCGTGCACAATATTCGGGGTATAGCACATGGCATTAGTCCGGATGATAATTGAAAGATAATGATTTATGTATGAAATGTACAGTAAGGAAGATAATGAATGAGAATGAAAAATAACGACGACATACATTGAATGATGAATGAAAGTTAATGAATGATGATGGAAGATAATAATAATATTATGTTAGTCCATTTGATTAAATTTCAATACACTTGAGAGGTTGAATCATTCAATATCAACAATAACAACAAACAACAAACAACAAACACTTTGATGAAGAAGAAGAACCCAAAAGTATTCAACATATAGCAATCATGATCTAGTACAATAAAAGTAATAAAGCTCACTATATTTTTATGAGAAACCAGTTTACAATGGACACTTGCAACAAAAATAAACAATTAGGGTTTTGCAAGGATTCCCAACAATGAACAAGATCAAAACTATATATAGTAATAATAGTTTCGCTGAAAGTTTTGCAATTAGCAAAACTATCCTGCCAAAAGTATAGTCTCGCCCAGCTGAAACTAAAAGTTTCACCGGGTGAAACTAGCAGCTGACTATGAGCAAAACTATAGTTTCATTGGGTAGAAAAACCCAAAAAACACATCAAAATACAAAAGGAAACTAACATTAATCTATTACAATTAAATATAAACATAAACTAATATAAGGTGACTCCAACCTATACTAGATCTCCAATACTCCCCTAGGTGGAACTCACGATCTTGATCACTTTTGATTTGTCTTTTCAGCTTCATTCTCTTTAGGTGCCTCAGATATTGCTTCAGTAGCTCGTGCAGTAACATCCTCGGCATGTGCACTTGCCTTTGAAAATTGCTTTGTTAGGTCCCGCACGTCCATTCTTAGCTCATCTTCTGCTCTAACCTTCTTAACCAACTTCTTCACTTCAGCCCTCACTCCGTTCACCTTGTTAGCAACAGTCATAAACAAACTTGCTTCTTTCTAGTCTCCGCTCCTGCCCCTGCTTTAATATGATTCTCACAAAGTACAAGCAGGTTCATCGCAAATGGCAAATAGCTCCATGGGGTAAAAAACCTATACTCTACCCCATTCTTTATCCTGACCACCGCCTCCCCCGTATTATTGTAATAGAACCATTTCTCAAATCTTTGTAGTTTTTAGGGAAGGGGATCCGGCAACCTCACCCTACTCACATTTTTAGGGGGTTTCACCCTTAGCATAATCTTCTCTTTCCCTGTTTCCCAATCTTTGTCGTTCTTGGATTTCCTTCTTTCACTTTCATATACCCAAAAGCCTGAAAGATATCATTTAGACCCTTCTTGATCTCTTCCTCTAATAACTTAGCCATTTCTTACATTAGAATCAATCAAGGGTAGCACAACCAACCTCCTTAAGTCCCACTTAGGCAAGGTCTTAAATGCCTTCCTTTTGTATAGGTATGCGATACCTCCTCCTCTTCTTTTAATGAGGAACATCTTGAGCCCGGAGTTGTATTTTAAACTTTTGATCTTCTTATTAGCTTCCTTCTTGCTCAACCATTGAATATTTTGAAATAAGGGGGTTATCTCCTGAGGTTCCTTCTCCTTCACAAACCATTCTTCCTTAGACATCTCAAACACGTCATTTTCAATAAAGCCCTTCTTGGCCACATAAGTCAATGGTCTCTCATCCTTCATAGTATTTAGGCTCAGAGTCGTAATCAACTAGCTGTTCGTCCTCTTCCTTCTCATCTACCTACCCCTTTTTCAATAGTTTTTCTAACACCTTAAGCTCTCTCTTCTAATACCTCCTCTCCTCCAAAGTAATCTATATTCATCTCTATATCTACTAATACAACTTCTACCACCTCCTCTACATTCTCAAATCTATCGGTCATATTCTTAGCCTCAATATCATCTCAAACTCCTGACCCCCAGCTGCTTTAGACCCTGCACCAGAAGTGCCCTCTCCTGCCCGAGAAGATGTACCCATATTCAAAATGGGTACTTGGAAGTATCACTCAAATCATATAACTCAAATTACGTTAGCTAATGAGGCAAGCTAGCTGTAGCCTTAACTCGATCACCACAGTCAATAATCTCTTTATCAAGTTTTGTTGATCCACTAGCATCCTTTTCATTCCCTTAAGCATCTGATCCTTCTGTTTCTTTCTCAACTCCTGATTTGTTAACTTTTTCTTGATCATACTAAGCTCATTGGCTAAAGAGGAGTTGAGGTTCCTTATAATATCCTCATCCAGACCAGCCCTATCTCCCTTCTATGTGGCTCATAAAACCCTAGATGTTTATGCTTAGTCCTTCTCTCACACCCCCCCTCTTCAGCTCTTTTCTTTGCCCTTGCCCATATCTACTGCTCAGCCTAATGAACATCATCTTCAAAGTCATAAATTTCTCTTTATCATAACGTTTCCTTTTTTTCATCGACTCAGCTTGTTTTTGTCTTGTCTCCTCAACCTTCTTTTCCTCAAACTCATTCACCCTCCTAATATAGTTCCATCGTTCTGGGGGTACATGTTCTCCCATAGAAGTGTAATCTTGCCACTAAAATTGTGCCTTGCACATTAGTCCGCAAATATGCGTGTGTTCATCTGAACTAATCTCTTAACATTCCCATGCCTCTATACTGATGGGTTTTGTAGATGTTTATCAAAGACATATTAACAATTTAACATGTAAAACGCAGCGGAGTTTATAAAAAAAACGTGAGGTTATGTATCATATACACATGTTTAAGCAAAACCCAAAACAAGGATCATATTATATGGAAGAACATACTATCATAACATGTATATACATCAACCACATGTACTACCTTTATTAACGTGGAGATGGAAGTTGGATGATGATGCTCGAATGTCTAAACTTCAAGGTAGAAGTTCTCAAGAGATGATACCCAAAGCTTGTACAACACCCTTTTGCTAGGACTTGCAACACCTACTAAAAAAAAACTTATGGTCGATTTTTCCAGCCTAGAAGAACTAGTTTCAAGGCTGAAAAACTTGTATTTTCAGCTCTAGAACTCGATTTCTAGAGAGAGAGAATGAGAGAGTTTTATTGCCTTGTGAAAGAAAAATCTTGAGTTGATCTATGTTGCATGCAATCAACAACAAATCAAAGAGGCTTAACCCGCATGGGGCGGCCGAATGAGGGTCCCACTTAGTGGGTTTCCCTCCCATTTGAAATGTTTTATAAAATAACTCTTGCACTCCATTTTTTTTATAAAATTAAAACCCTTGTAATTTTATAAAATCTAACATACTTTTGTTTGATATTATTTAACTAACTTAAATAATAAAACAAACAATTTCTTAGGAACAAATTATACATATAATGTTGTTCATTTTCAAAAGCAATGTTTTAGGAAACCCGGTTTCTAGTTGGTGCTTATATTTATTTATTTGATCTCATCAACGAATAAATATTTATCGGTGTTTGTTTGGCTTGTTATTGGGTATGACCCGACTTGGATCATATCACACTAGCCACATCAATTTAATATGTATTGGGCAGATCAAATCCTTCAATCTCCCACTTGCACAAGATTCATAGAAGATTGATGCAAGCAGCAAATAACAACTAGCAACGGTTTGCTACCCCTAATGTATATGACTACGTGCCATTCAATAACATCATCCTATTCAAGTACCTTACTTGAATATGATTTAGGTGAATCAATCATTTTTCCTTTTGTTACGGATGTCATGTTAAATCCGAGAGACACAGAATTGTCATTCTCCGCGAGTTTAACTTTAACAAGCCTTAGACATCTAACTCTCACGAATAAGAGTAACAAATTCCATCTTGACTACATATGTCTCACAATCACCTTATATCATGCCTGAACACAGCCTTATGTACTGCCAATCTTTCAAAACAGCAAAGAACTAAGTCAAAGTACAATACTTGAGAATATCACGACCTAATATGTATCTCAGGTCTGAGGATACAATGATATACGCCTTTACTCAATATCTCTTATGACTAATCACAAAGATTCCATGCAGAAATAATTGAGAGCGGGTCGGTCCAATATCTAAATCCCTAGATATCAATGAACCTTGGTAGCAACCTCTTGCTTTATATTTATACCTTATGAATATCAACCAATCCAAGTTCATTATAGTCTTACATTCATAGTTGTTCCCACAAGTATGATCGACTACGGACGTTTAGAATAACTTACTTATTCACAGATTTAACATGCTAAAATAAAAGGACAAATGAAAATTTTAACCATCTAATAAGGCAAATAACATAAGTTCCAATATTCAAATACAAAATTTGATCAAGTCCAATCACTAGAATATCGAAGTCCTAAGGCACAAGTATGACTTTCATGCTGACCTATCTAGGAGCTTCGTGAATGGATCCGCAATGTTTTGATCGGTGTGAACTTTGCGAATACATATTTTTCCCTTTTCAACTTCATCCCTTATGTAGTTGAATCTCCGTTCAATGTGCTGAGTCTTTTGATGAGCACGAGGTTCCTTGATTTGAGCAATCGCACCCTCGTTGTCACAAAAGATCTCTAGGGGGTCTTGAATGGTAGCAACGACCCCTAGATCAGCAATGAACTTCCTAAGCCACGCAGCTTCTTGAGCTGCCAATGAAGCGGCGATGTATTATGATTCTGTTGTAGATAGTGCCACTACATCTTGCTTTGAGCTCTTTTAAGAGACCGCTCCTCCATTCATAATGAAGACATATCCCGACTGTGATCGAGAATCATCTCGATCAGTTTGGAAACTCGCATCCGTGTAACCTTTTACTACGAGTTCCTCCTCACCAGATCCATATATTAAGAACATATCCTTAGTGTTTCTAAGGTATTTCAGAATACTCTTAACAGCCATCCAATGACTATTACCAGGATTCTGCTGATATCTACTTGTCATGCTTAGAGCACATGACACGTCCGGCCTAGTACATATCATTGCATACATGATGGATCCTATAGCAGATGCATATGGGACTCCATTCATTCTTTCTTGTTCAACCTTTGAACTAGGGCATTGAGATGAGCTCAACATAGTCCCCTTTTGAATACGCACAAAACCCTTCTTAGAATTCTCCATCTTGAACCTCTTCAAGATCTTTTCAATGTATGCACTTTGGTTTAAACCTATCAACCGCCTTGATCTATCCCTATAGATCTTTATTCCCAAAATATAGGTGGCTTCACCAAGATCCTTAATGGAAAAACAGCTTCCAAGCCAGGTTTTTACACCTTCCAAGGTTGGAATGTTGTTTCCAAAAAGTAGAATGTTATCGACATATAATGTAAGGAAAGTAGTAATGCCCCCACTAGCTTTCTTATACACACAAGCTTCATCAGCGTTTTCATGAAACCAAATTCTTTACTTCATCATTAAAACGGTGATTCCAGCTTCTCGACGCTTGTTTCAATCCATAGATTGACTTCTTTAACTTGCATACCTTGTTTGGATATTTTGGATCGACAAAACCTTCAGGTTGTTTCATATGGACATCTTCCTCAAGATATCCATTAAGGAAGGCGGTTTTGACATCCATTTGCCAAATCTCATAGTCATAATATGCTGCTATGGCAAACAATATCCTAATAGACTTTAGCATTGCCACAGGTGAGAAAGTTTCATCATAATCAACCCATTGAGTTTGAGTGAAACCTTTAGCTACAAGTCTAGCTTTATAAGTATCCAAGTTTCCATGCATATCGGTTTTCTTCTTGAAAACCCACTTACTTCCAACTATCTTGGACTTAAGAGGTGGTGTAACCAATTCCCAAACTTGGTTATCATACATGGATTGCATCTCAATGTTCATGGCTTCTTGCCATTTGTCAAAATCAGGTTTTGACATTGCTTCATGGTATGTGGTGGTTCATCCGAATCTACACATAGCATCCATCCATGAAAAACCCATATCTCTCAGGAGGAACACTAATTCTACCAGATCTACGAACGTTTTGTGTATCTTGATCATCCATATGATCATTCTCAACATCCTCATGTGATTGCTAGTATCAACCAATTGTGTATCGTCTTGTGAATCTTGAACCTCTTCAAGTTCCACTGCTCTTCCACCAGTTTCTTCCAAAAGAAACTTAGTTTCAAAGAACTCTGCCTTTCGAGCAATAAACACTTTCTGCTTTGTCGGATCATAGAAATAATATCCAATACAATCTCTAGGATATCCAATGAAGACACACTTTATGGGTCGGGCTTCCAGTTTGTTTTGAGTGTATTGCTTAGGATAAGCTTCACACCCCCAAACTTTCAAATATGATAATGATGGACCCCTTCCATGCCATATTTCGAAAGGTGTCCTTTACACTTTCTTGGTTGGGGCCATATTTAAAATGCGGGCCGCGGAGAGCAACGCGAACCCCAAAATGATAGAGGTAGTGAACTTCTAGCCATCATAGATCGAACCATATCCAATAGAGTCCGATTCCTCCTCTCAGACACACCATTATGATGTGGTGTTCCAGGTGGAGTGAGTTGTGAGACAATCCCACAACTTCTAAGATACTCTGAAATTCACTACTTAGGTATTCACCTCCTCTATGTGTACGAAGGATCTTGACTGTTTTGTTGAGTTGATTTTCTACTTCATTCTTGAAGATTTTGAACATTTCAAAAGATTCATGTTTGTGTCTTAACAAGTACACATACCCATAACGACTATAGTCATCGGTAAAGGTTATGAAGTATCTTTCACCATTCCTAGTTATTGGTTTAAAAGGTCCACATACATCCGAATGTATGATCCCTAATAAATACTTTGCCCTTTCATTAGTCCCACTAAAAGGGGCCTTTGTCATTTTACCTTGTAAACAAGACTCGCATATATCAAATGAATCATTTTCATTAGTTTTCAAAAGACCATTCTTTTGGAGTTTTTGCATACGATTTTTGTTTATGTAACCAAGGCGACAATGCCAATGATAGGAATCACTCAAATTGTGTTGAGCCTTTTGGTGGTTGCTTGGTACATTGAGCTAACATATGTTGTGTTTTCATGAACTAATTCATAAATTCCATTACAAGGTATAGCCTTAAAATAGAACATATGATTTAAAGAAACATGAATATCATTGTCATCAGACTTTAAATCATAATCATATTGTCTTAAACGGGAAACAGAAATAATGTTCCTAGTCAAACTAGGAGCATATAATACATTCTTTAAAATGACTTCCAAACCATTTGGAAGCTTCAAAATGTAGTCTCCTTGGGCTTCCACGTGAACCTTTGCACCATTGCCCATGAGAGACTTACTTCCCCTTTTGCATAATGCTCACTTCTTTTGAACCCCTGCAACAAATTGCAAATATGAGTTCCACATCCGGTATCTAATACCCATGTGTTAGAAGAAATAACATTAAGCTCAAGATGTATCATAAAGATTGTACCTGAGGTTTGCCTCGCGTCCCTCTTCGATCTCAACGCTTTGAGATAGACCGGACAATTGCGTTTCCAATGGCCTACCTCACCACACTCAAAACATGGGTCATCTTGAGCAACCTTTTGCTGCTTTTCTTTCAGTTTAGGCGGTTCCATTTTTGCTTTACCCTTACCCTTCCCTTTGACGTGCCTCTTCCCTTTGGCAACACTTGCCCTAGGGTCGGTGAGGTGCCTCTTCCTACTACCACCTTCATTGATCGTAAGGACCGGTAGAACCTTCTACCCATGCCTGCCTCGGCCGTTTTGAGCATTGAATGAAGCTCACCAATGCTTGTCCCAACCATTCATGTTATAGTTCATAACAAAGCTATCAAACTTCTTTGATAGGGAGTTGAGGATCAAATCTGTTGCCAGCTCGTTGGACACACGACAGTTTAGCCTTTCGAGGCGATCAATGTGGCTCTTCATCATAAGAACATAAGATGACACCGATTGGGTCTCGTCCATCCGACATGCATGGAGCGCTCGAACCGTTTCGAAGCGCTCCACCCTTGATTGTTGTTGGAACATTTCCTTCAACTGGGTGATCATGTCAAAGCCATTGTGGTTCTCAAAGTCCTTTTGCAAGTCGGGAATCATACTCGCTAGCATGAGACATGAGACTTGCATGGAGTCCTCGGTGTACTTGACCCACTCGGTAAAGGCCTCAACGTCATTCTCATCAGGTTGATCGGGAATGGGATCGTCTAACACATTGGACATTTTTTTCTTGCTTGAGAACTATTCTCAAGTTTCGGTACCAATACATGAAGTTTCCATGGTTTAGACGTTCCTTTTCAAGGATCGTTCTTAGTGATAGGTTATGGACGGTCGGGATCGAGTGGTTGTTGTTAGCCATCTACAATATAACAAAGTTCAAATTTTAGTATTTTGATATTTAAGCATTTTAATTATTAATACCCCTTTTATGTCTCATAGACGATCAATAATTAAAATCTAGAACCCAACGTTACATTTAAATATAGATTAGGTGACCTTATCCCTTTATTTAAATTAACAAGGTAGTCAACGTTTGACAATTGTAACCTATTACAATTTCTAGTTTTATGGGATCGTTTTAAACATCTTATGTTTTGTTTGGCATGTTTATCCCATCAACACCGTTTGTTCGTCATGCTTCGGTGATCCTAATGCATGATTTCCAAATCAAGTCGTCCTACTTAGACACACATGTGACTTTACAAATATAAGTGGTTAGGTGACCTTTATCCACAAATATGGTAATTTCACCTCAACTTCACAAGTTTCTATATTTATGGTTAGGTGACCTTTATCCCATAAATAAGTCATAAGTGAATTGAGTGTTGCTTAAAAGGATGGTGTATAACTTGTTTAAAAGGGTTTTTGTAGTTTCAAAATTCTAGTTTTGGGAAAAAGCCTTTTATACCATACAACTTGTATGCGTTCAAATGCATGGTATATTTGAAAAACTATTTTCAAGGTTTCTTTTAATAAAACCCATTATTATTAAATCATTAACCCTTAATAAACACATTTTATAAATTCCTTTAATGATTATAAAGAACCATTTTTATGCTGATTTATCTTAGTTGGTTAATTAGTTTGTCAATATCCAATTAAAATATTAAGCACAACCAAAACAACCAAACAAACAAAAAAATAAGTGCAAAACCATAGCCAACATTTGAACACACTTGCTTGCCATAACAAGTGTGTCAAGGGGTCATTCCTAGGGTAAAACATGACACATTGTAGAGTTGATGAACTCCCACTTGAACTTGCATCCAAATGCTTCAAGTATGCCTTTTGTGTGTGATTCCATCATCATCTTTAGGCTTCTTCTTTGTGTTACAGAACAGCCCCAAAATGCTTATTACATAGAAAAAGTCCTAATACATTTTTCTAGTAAAATAAAGTACAAGCTAATCTAATTATTACATACCAAATGAAATAAATAAATTACATAGCCTTTATTACATCCAAATGAATCACAACCACAAATAATCAATCATAAGGTTATGGCAAGGCTTTATGCACTTAAAACACATCCAAATATGTCCAATATATCGATATTATGGCAGCCCCTTTAGACCATATTCTTGGCCAAAATAAACCAAGAACAAGTGGGTTTATGTCCAAACAAACAAACCACCTTATGAGCTAAATTTTTCAAGATCCGCACATGCATATAAAGTAATATCTTGAAAAACAAAAGGACTTCCATTTAGAGAAATTTCCAGCCCACCATTTATAAAAAAAAGGACTGGAAAATTTCAATGTTTGAAGCATGTATCCATATAAACCGGCTCTTGATGCCATTGATGGGTTTTGTAGATGTTTATCAAAGACATATTAACCATTTAACATGTAAAACGCAATGGAGTTTATAAAAAGAACGTGAGTTTATGTATCATATACATATGTTTAAGCAAAACCCAAAACAAGGATCATATTATATGGAAGAACATACTATCATAACCTGTATATACATCAACCACATGTACTACCTTTATTAACGTGAAGATGGACGTTGGATGATGATGCTCGAATGTCTAAACTTCAAGGTAGAAGTTCTCAAGAGATGATACCCAAAGCTTGTACAAACACCCTTTTGCTAGGACTTGCAACACCTACTAAAAAAAAACTTATGGTCGATTTTTCCAGCCAAGAAGAACTAGTTTCAAGGCTGAAAAACTTGTATTTTCAGCTCTAGAACTCGATTTCTAGAGAGAGAGAATGAGAGAGTTCTATGCCTTGTGAAAGAAAAATCTTGAGTTGATCTATGTTGCATGCAATCAACAACAAATCAAAGAGGCTTAACCCATATGGGGCGGCCGAATGAAGATCCCACTTAGTGGGTTTCCCTCCCATTTGAAATGTTTTATAAAATAACTCTTGCACTCCATTTTTTTTATAAAATTAAAACCCTTGTAATTTTATAAATTCTAACATACTTTTGTTTGATATTATTTAACTAACTTAAATAATAAAACAAACAATTTCTTAGGAACAAATTATAAATATAATGTTGTTCATTTTCAAAAGCAATGTTTTAGGAAACTCGGTTTCTAGTTGGTGCTTATATTTATTTGTTTGATCTCATCAACGAATAAATATTTATCGGTGTTTGTTTGGCTTGTTATTGGGTATGACCCGACTTGGATCATATCACACTAGCCACATCAATTTAATATGTATCTTGGGCAGATCAAATCCTTCATATACAATAGGAATTAGATCATCTACAATCATTTGAGAAATCTGGGGTAGAACAGCCATTTATCCTTCTTCAAAGCTATCACATTGTCAGCCATGCAATCAAAGATAAGTTGGGGAATATTTGCCTTCTGCCCTTTACAAAATATAACCATAGATTTGGCCCAGTGAAGATTTAGCCCATTGGATCTACCTTTCGGTGATCTAAGCGCATGATTATGACATGGGTGATATATCTCCACTCCTTGGACAGAAAGGACTTCTTGATCTCATTTCTTTTCCAAAAGGAGGACCCTTATATCCTATAGTCTGATGGCATCTATACTGCTTGATTTGTAAGCAACCTCCTCTCCACTATCCTCCTAAAGTCTCAACACCCTAGAAATGATCTCTGCAGTGATGGATATATCATTCTCTAATACTCTAGCAACAATCCTCTGAGGATTGGCTCTAGTGTCATATTTGGCAGTACCCAAAAATCTCTGTGAAGATCGTAAATAGTGAGAGAATGAATGATAACATAAGCAATAAGTGATGTCTGAATCCAAGATATATAGTCTTTAAATCATGTTGCTTTAGGATGTGTATCATCAAGAATAATAATGATTTTGTTCCTCCTGTTAAACTTCAGATTAGCCATTTTATCATAGATGCAAATAAAATGCATTAGAAAAATATATTATAATGAATAATAATAATAATAACTAAAAAGAATAAAATTAAAGTAAAATAAAATAAATTCGCTAGGTGAAAGTGTAGTTTCGACAAGGGACAAAATGTAGTTTCAGCATACCAAGGTAGTAGATTCGGCCTGCTGAAACTATAAGTTCGTCTAAGCAAAATTGTAATTTGACCAGTGAAACTTTCAACTTCGCACGCACAACATAACTTCACAGTTCAACTGAAAACCTTTGTACTTTCGTTCAGTTTCACTGGACTAGCAGTACTTTCGCAGTATGAACTGGAAGAGTACCGAAGAGTCATAGCCCAATCGGTAGTAAATGATTATTTAAACCTAGATTAAACTACCATCCAAGGTTCAAAACTCACATCTGAAGATTAAATGATCAACAAACAAGAATGAAACATTCAAAAACTCAAATGTTAAAAAGAGTTCACGGAGTGAGATCTAAAATAATAAACCCTCGATGGTGCGAAAATGATCAGATAATTTTGCAAAATGTGTAATATAGAACATAGTTTCGTAGGTAGCGAACCTATAGTTTTGCCGGTATAAGCTTTGGTCAGAAACGACCCTAATATGAGCGAAAGAGCCTGCAAATCTACAATTTCGTGCTGCGGAACTATGGGCGAAATTATAGTTTCGCTGGAAACTCAAAAGATTAAGATTTTTAAAATTTTTATTTTCCATTTAAAATGAAAATAAAATAAAATATTTAGAAAAAAATGAAAATAAAAATAGAAAACCAAAGAGAATGAATCAAAAAGAATTTTCACGAGAAGATCTCATAAAACTTCACATATTTTTAACATATTAAAAGAAGTGTAAATAAAAAGTAGAAAATAACGAGAAACTGGAGAGATCTTCTGGAGTGCCATAGTTCGGTGGGATTATTGATATACTTGTCCTTTCAAGCTCATGCCTTCTTCTTTTTAACAAGTGAACTGCAGCTACTGTTACTATGTTTTGATTTATTTAAAGAACACTTGAATGACTTAGTCCCCACAAACATTTGGCAAAAAAAACTTATCGTGTGCTCATGATATATTGAACAAATGACGGACTATGTTTGACTATTTCTTTTTAAAAGCAAAATAGATCCTTTACAAAAGAAGCAAAGTCTTATAGACATCAAATGATGAGAGCTCCAGGTATATACTCACATATAACAGAGGAGTTGATCATTTGAGTCTTACAGATTAGAACTTCAGGTCTATACTTACGTATAATATAAAAAATCATCATATCATGCTGATGCGAGCTCTAGGTCAGTACTATCGTACAACAAAGGAGATCATCACTCCAGGTCAATGTTCACACATGTAGAGATATTATGTTCTAAACCTTTTTTGAACAAGAACTTATAACTTTGTGAAGACCAAAAATGTCAAGGGGATTATCCGAGTCACCAAGTTTCTTATTCTGTTAATTAAGCCACGAGATTATTGTCTACTTTGCATTATGGCCGAATCTATCAAGCATATCCCAACACAATACTGTTGACCTCCTTTACATCATCCAGGTAGCAAGTTTTGTTTAGGAGAATTCTACAAATAAGAACAAGAGAAACATTGATTATTCTCCCCAAAAATTTCTACAAATCAACAAAATTGGAGAAATTTCTTAATAATATATATACATATATATATATATTATTTTTATTATATAATTTTTATGTAGAATGATGAAGCACTATGGAGCATACAGAAAAATGAAAAGAAAGAAAAAGAATAAAAAAATGTACAAACAATATGTACATGACATAGTTTTAAGGAAAATGGGTTTAAAATGATATTAATCCTAATATAGAGATTAATTCATAAAAACAAGGTTTATCAAATGTTTTAGTGAAAAGATCTGCTTTTTGATTTTTAGTGTTAATGGGAATAATATCAATAAAACCTTCTCCTGAGCATCACAGGTTGCATTAATCCGTGTCTCGATGTGCTTCATTCGGGAATGATGAATAAGATTCTTTGCGATGCCAATGGCTACTTCGTTTTCATAGAACAACAGTGTATGTAGGAAGTTGATGCCATAGTCAATCATCCGATGTTGTATCGATAGCACTTGTGAGCAATAGCTTGAAGCCAAAATGTACTCTGCCTCCCTCGTGGAAGAGAGACAGTAGTTTGTTTCTTGCTCTACCATGATACAAGACAATTTTCTAGGTACTGACAGCCTCTAGTATCCGATTTTCTATTTAACTTGCAACCATTTGAATCACTGTTAGAATAAGCATGCAAGTCAAAATTCCCACCATAAGGATACCGAATCCCTAAGTGAGAAGAGCCTTTAAGATAACGGGAAATTCATTTTACAACCTTTTCATGAGACTCCTTCGGGGCAGATTGATATCAACCACTGTATCCTCCAGCAAAGGTTATGTCGGGACGGCTTGCTGTAAGATACATAAGGGAACTGGATAATAGATCTATAGAGATGAGGATCATCATGTTTCCCATTCTCATTTGGAGTGAGGCATGTTTAAGTAGTGAATTGATTGAGTTCATAAGAAGCACATCCATCTTGAATTTCTTCAGAATTTCTTTAATATACTTCTCTTGATGAATGTGAATTCCCTTAGGATTTTGTTCAACCTGCAACCCAAGGAAAAAGCACATCTCCCCCATCATGCCCATTTCAAAACGACTACGCATAACCTCCTCAAACTCCCGACACAGCTTTGGATTGGTGGAGCATAAAATAGTATCATCCACATAGACTTGCACAATCAACATCTCACCATCCATTTCCTTCTTGAAAAGAGTCTTATCAATGGTGCTGCAAGAAAAACCATTGCTTAGAAGATACTGTGTTAGAGTCTCGTACCAAATGTGAGGAGCTTGATGAAGACCACAAAAGGACTTATCAACCTTGTAGACTTTGTTAGGCAAGTTAGGATCCTCAAACCTTGGTGGTTGACACACGTATATCTCGTCGTCAATGTGTCCATAAAGAAATGCACATTTGACGTCCATCTCATAGACTTTGAACTGCTTGTTGGTGGCATGAGCTAGAAATATCCGAATAGCTTCAAGACGGGCTACGGGAGCAAAGAATTCCATGCAATCAAGCCCTCTTCTTGTGCAAATCCCTAAACCGTTAATCTTTACTTGTGTCTAATCATAATACTATGATCCTCAGTTTTGTTGTTGAACACCCATTTCATGCCTATTGGGCATTGTTTTGGTGGGAGATCAAATAGGGTCCACACCTTGAGCTTGCTGAACTGTTGCAGATCCAGTTGCATTGATTCAACCCACCAGGACCCTGAAGAGTTGCATGAACATTCTTTGGTATAATTTAGGATATAAAATAAGGGAATAGACATACATTAATCAAACCAGATTGACTTTGCATCCAAACTCCATCGATGATGGATCCTACAATGTTATCATGGGGATGGTCTTTCTAGGTTTTGAAGTCAGTGATTATTGATTAAGGGTTTGGTATTTAAAGAAGGTTGGCTGGTGGGTTGTTAATGGGTAGATAATGGAAAAGAAGATGGTTGGGTAGAATCAATTGGTGATGTGGATGGGACAGGCTGAGATGAGGTGGATGTGGGTGACGAATGAAGAGATGTCAAAGCAGATGGGGTGGAATGTCAAAGGATGATGTTGAAGATGCAATGTCAACAGATGTAGCATTGTCAGGTGATGAATGAGGAGCAGCTTGATGAATAGGAGGAACAATAGGTAATGGATTTGGAGGAATGGTGTTTGTTTGAACATTAGAAGTGGACGCATCATCATCAAAAACTAGAAGATTAAATGAGTTGAAAACCGTATTGGATTCAAAGAACGAAGCATGTTCTGATCGGACATTAGAGGAATTAGATTCCTTCCAATCAACATAGAAATGCACTTACATAATACGGGTTCTGTTGTTATACACCCGATAAGCTTTCTTAGAGGAGGAATAGCCAACAAAGTAACACTAATCAGAAATAACATCAAATTTCGTGTTTTGTACCTAGGTATTTAGTAAGGTACAAGAGAATCCGAAAAGCCAAAAGAAATCAATCAAAGGCTTTATCTTATGGAACATTTTATATGGAGTCTTCATTTTGTCTTTGACTATCAGCACCCTGGTTAAGAACATAGGAATCATAGTTCACCGCCTCTGCCCAGAAGATAATAGGTAAAAAGGACTCGATCAACATAGTAAGAGCGGTTTCAATAAGGATACAATTGTTTCTTTCAGTAACACCATTCTGCTGAGGCGTTCTTGCAACACTAAACTGACGTAGAATACCCTTACCAACACAGAAGGAATGAAAGATTTGATTTTGAAATTTAGTACGATTGTCACTTCGAATAGCCATAATCTTCTCCTTGCTTATCATTTCGATATAAAGAATCAACTTCTATAGCGCTTCAGCAGCTTCTCCCTTATGGGCTAGAAATCTCACCTAGGAGTACGTTGAAAAATCATCTGTAATGTAGATACGTGTGCACCTAGTTTATGAGCTTCAGTCATGCCCGGATCAGTCGTATGATTGAGACATAAGATTGACTCAGTCACACGACTGAACCTTCAGTAATGCGTACAAATCAATCCCATGATTCAGTCGGACGACTGAACCATGCTAATGGCTCTGTCATACGAATAGAAACCCCTAACCTATAAATACCACTTAATTCGTGGAAAAACATAAGGATTTTGAAACACTTGAAGAACACTTGTAAGGCCCCGTTCCCAGGACGCTTATAGCTGGTCGATCATCGCACATAAAACATATATATATATATATATATATATATATATATATATATTTTTTTTTTCTAACATAAAAACTTTGGAGCACAAACTTTAAACAAGTATTTCATTTAAATATAATATCTTTTGCAAAACAATACATCGTTATCGAATTACAAAATACAAGTTACATTTCATTACAAAAGTGTTATAACATTGGATGCCATCCTAAAGGAACTGAGTAGGCGTACCAATGCGAAGTGCAATACCCTGTTATTCCTCGTAATGAACCTAGGCCTATCATAGACCAGCTATAACCGTGCTCCGCACCTCTGGTCACAACACCTAGGGTAGAGTTTAGATGTACCAATGCTATGTGCAATACCCTGCTATTCCTGATACTGGACCTAGGCCTATCATAGACCAGCTATAATGGTGCGTCGCACCTCTGGTCACAGTACCTAGGGTATGCTGCAATGGTTCTATACAAATGGTCAATCACTAAGAAAGACCCGATGTGCATCCTCCCGGGGTAGCGAACCCACACACCGTTGGACTAACACCTTTTAATGGCGTGTCCTAACATACAAGGCTTGCAAGACTTTCAATACTTCATTCATTTATTAATGCATGCATTTATCATGTTCCTCTTTCATTATCTTTCACTTTACGTTACATAATACTTTCATTTCATTCATTAACATTCAACGTAAAGTCACGGGAAAGATAAACATATATCGTAACAAGGAACATCAACATCATACAGGGCAATATCATTCATACATAATATACATGATGCATAATCATACAACATCACACATCACATCAATAACGCGCATCGCGTCATGTAACCATACGACATCACCCATCATCATGCGGTACATCATCATCATCATCTTAAATCATCCATGCCCATCACATCATCTATACCCCAAAGGTCCGAGGCTACCCCCTCACCTTCCCGAAGGTCAGATAACACTATGGTCATTCGGGCGTATGGACCCTATTTAGTCACATGGTCTTCCATGCATACGAGAACACTCAGGCGAATGGACCTCCAGTGGCTTAGCCTCCAATCGCATATTCCCCATTTGAATGAACCTCAGTCGCATGACATCCGGGCGTATGGAGCTCAGTCGCATGACCTTCATGCGAATGGCCCTCAGTCACACACCTTTCATGCATATGAACCTCAATCGCACGACTCACAGGCGTATGGACTCTAGTCGCATGAACTTCAATCGCATGACGTTCATCCGCATTTCAATCAATCGCATAGCCCTAGCTGATGCAGAATGCAGTTCATCCCGAACTGCAGCCGTGAAGTTCAACCTCCAAACTCTTCAAAACCTCTTTTAAGCTCAAATCAACCATTCTAAACCTTATGGAAGCATACCACGACATCATTCAAGCACAACTAAGCCCAAAATCAAGCCCCAAACGAATCATACACGTACACATACATACACACATGGGATTTCACCCAAAATACCCAAAAACGATGTTTAGATGTGTTCCAACCCCAAAGTCATTCAAAAACTTGTAAAAGAGGGGTCCTAGAGCTCACATAAACGATCCCGTCAACTAGAGCTTCGATTTGACCCGCTACATGATGATTTCCATGATCGAATCAACCCGAACCAAGCTTTTCTCCTCTGTTTCTCCTTCTCTTCTCCCTTTGGCTGAGTTTTTGGCTAGAATAGGGAGGGTGTGGGCTGCCCTCCCCCTTTTATACTTCCACTCATCCAAGATTCTTCCCGTTTTGGCAAGGTTGGTCCCTCGACTTTGAACTTTATTTCTTTTCTTCTTCTGTCATCTTCAATGAAAATATCTGGGTGTTACAAGTCCACCCCCTTATATAGGTTTCATCCTTGAAACCTGTTATTCCTTAAATCATCGCGGGCAATACTGTCTCATCTCTTTTCCAGTCTCCCACCTGGAATTCCATCGGTCTACGTCGTTTACCAACATATGACTTCTTGTCAATCTCTAGCTACCTTTATCAGGGCTTTGATCCTTTCGAGCTTCATATTCGTAGCCTCGATCACCTTAATACTTCCCATATGGCATTTAGTCCTTCGCCTTCACTTGTAAACAAGTAAGTCATTTACTAACATACACCATCATATCACGCTTCATACCCGGCCACCAATAATCTTTACTAGGGTCTCGGTACATTTGACAATTTGGATGTTAGTGTATCCACAAACCTTACATCGGCCGAGTAGGCAATACGTCCCGCCTCATGCACTTTCCCGCCCCTACCATGGAAATCACCTTCGGAATCATTATGACTTGATCACCTTAAGCCGTCACCGTGATCCCGTCAGGCGCCGTCAACTGTATCATCTTTTTGCGGCACACAATATTCGCTCCGTAGTCCGCCAAACAATCCACTCCTAGGACCACATCGAAGGGCGTATCTATATTCTTACTAGTAACAGGAAATTTAGCACAAAAAGCAGCAGGAATTAAAAGTTTTACTAGCGCCAGAATCGAACAACACAAGGGCTAAAGTTTGATTTACTAGAAACGTACCTGGCGCAACATTGGGGTTCGCTCTAGCCTCCTCCTGCATCTTCATGTAGGCCTGCGTTCGCCCTTTGTCCTTCTCCTCCGGTCCTCTTCAGTCCCGAACCTTCCACCCTCGGTTGTTGTGATTCTTGCTCATGTGACCTACTTCACCACAAGATTAACATCTCCTTACACTGCTGTTCTTCACCACATGTCGGGTTCTTCCATAACAGAAACAAACATTAGTCCCTAATCTAAATTCCTTGGGGTGTTAGGGTCCACATTTGGAGCAGAGGTTTGGTCTCCACATACACTCTCCAATATGCTCTTTGGCACACTTACCACACTTTCTCGTCCCCGCACCGGACGAAGTTATGCGTCGGTCCTCCGTCCTGGCAACTTTCTTGTTTAGAGTGGCCCTACCACATCCAAATCGCTTTCCGTTCCAGTTCTTATTGTTGCTACCCTTCGTGTTTCCTCCAATAGCAGTCATCTCCTTCACCGCCCTAATTACCCTAGTCACCATAGATGGCAGAATCGCCTGCATGACCTGTTGGACTCCCTCAACAACAGTCTCTTTCAGTGTGGTCCTCAAACTAGCACTATCAATGCTGCCTTCCAAGTAAGGGGCCTCGGGCTCTTCGAGTGCCATTTCAGCCGCCCTAGCCATGCTTCTCGTGACACGCGATTCAGCACCATGTCCACCACAACCTTCATGTGACAAAACCTTGGGAGATCTATTGCCAGCCATCCTCTAACACACACTAAAAAATTCAAACACAAACATAGTAATTCAAGGAAACAACTCAGTTCATGTCAAGTATATTAAGTCCCTAATTATAGTTTCCAGTTGTGATTAGCCACTTACTTTACTCTTCATACCCCAAGCATTACCTATCCTGACTACATCAGTATTTAAATCTACAAGCAACACATAAACGACATAACATCCTATTCTCAATTTAAGTTAAGGTTTATTTTGAAAATTTACCCAATTCAGTTAAACTTTGGCTCTGATACCAACTTGTAAGGCTCTGTTCCCGGGATGCTTACAGCTGGTCGGTCATCGCACATAAAACATATATATATTTATTTTCTTTGATAAAAACTTTGCAGCGGAAACATTTAAACATCCATTTCATTTAAATATAATAGCTTTTGCAAAACAATACATCATTATCAAATTACAAAATATAAGTTACATTTCATTACAAAAGCATTATAATATTGGATGTCATCCCAAAGGAACTGAGTAGTCGCCCTGTGCCATCTTCAGCAACATTACCTGCCAAATAGAAACACATAAAAGTCAACGTTGCTCACTGAGTTCTAGTTTATTATAAAACATACATTTATTTCATTAAAACCGTTCTTTACTTTCATGCAATCATACATCATACATACACATAAATAATATCATATTATCTTCATTAACCATTCATACTTCATTCTTTCATTCGAACGTTCATTAACTTTTGCTTTCTTTCATCTTTATATATTTTCTTTCCTTCAACCATAAACTTTACCCTACTATTCTTGGTACTGGACCTAGGTCTATCATAGACCAGCTATAACGATGCTCCGCACCTCTGGTCATAGCACCTAGAATAGAGTTTAGGTGTACCAATGCCATGTGCAATACCCTGCTATTCCTGGTACTCGACCTAGGACTATCACAGACCAGCTATAACGGTGCTCCGCACCTCTGGTCAGAGCACCTAGGGTAGAGTTTAGGTGTACAAATGCCATGTGCAATACCCTGCTATTCTTGGTACCCGACCTAGGCCTATCATAGACCAGTTATAACGGTGTGTCGCACCTCTGGTCACAGTACCTAGGGTATGCAGCAATGGTTCTATACAAAGGGTCAATCACAAAGAAAGACCCCGATGTGCATCCTCTCGGGGTAGCGAACCCATACACCGTTGGGATAACACCTTTTAATGGTGTGTCTTAACATACAAGGCTTGCAAGACTTTCATTACTTAATTCATTTATTAATGTATGCATTTATCGTGTTCCTCTTTTATTATCTTTCACTTTACGTTATATAATACTTTTATTTCATTCATTAACATTCAACGTAAAGTTACGGGAAGATAAATATACATTGTAATAAGGAACATCAACATCATACATGGCAATATCATACATACATAACATACATCATGCATAATCATACAACATCACACATCACATCAATCATGCACATCGTGTCATGTAACCATACGGCATCACCCATCATCATGCGTCACATCATCATCATCATCTTAAATCATCGATGCCCATCATATCATCTATACCCCAAAGGTCCAAGCCTACCCCTTACCTTCCCGAAGGTCAGACAACACTATGGTCATTCGGGTGTATGGACCCTATTCAGTCGCATGGTCTTCCATAAGTATGAGAACACTCAGGCGAATAGACCTCTAGTCGCATAGCCTCCAATCGCATATGTCCCATGCGAATGAACCTCACTCGCATGATATCTGGGCGTATGGACCTCAGTCGCATGACCTTCATGCGAATGGCCCTCAGCTGCACACCTTTCGTTTGTATGAACCTCAATCGCACGACTCACAGGCGTATGGACTCCAGTCGCATGACCTTTAGTCGTATTACCTTTATCCGCATTTCATTCAGTCACATAGCCCTCATGAGTATGACCATCAGTCGCACTACTTCCATGCGAATGAGCCTCGATCGCATTCCTTTCGTGCGTATGGACCCAGTCGTATGCCATTCGGACGCATGGACCTCCATTCGGTCACCTAGCCCTAGCTAATGCAGAATGCAGTTCATCCCGAACTGCAGCTGCCAAGCTCGACCTCCAAACTCTTCCAAACCTCTTTTAAGCTCAAATCAACCAGTCTAAACCTTAGGGACGCATACCACGACATTATTCAACCATAACCAAGCCCGTAATCAAGCCCCAAACAATTATACACATACATACACAAACGGGATTTCACCCAAAATACCCAAAAACGATTTTCAGATGTGTTCCAGCCCTAAAATCATTCAAAAATTTGTAAAAGAGGGGTCCTAGAACTCACATAAGCGATCCCGTCGAGTAGAGCTTCGATTTGACCCCCAACACGACGATTTCCATGTTCGAATCAACCCGAACCAAGCTTTTCTCCTCTTTTTCTCCTTCTTTTCTCCCTTTGGCTGAGTTTTTGGCAAGAATGGGGAGGGTGTGGGATGCCCTCCCCCTCAATAGTTTCTTCCTGTTTTGGCAAGGTTTGGTCCCTCGACTTTGAACTTTATTTCTTTTCTTCTTCTGTCGACTTCAAAGAAAATGTCCGGGCGTTACAACACTTGATATTATCATGAACCATAGTCGTCTAGAACGTCCAAGAAAGCCTGTCCAAGTTCATAGATCATTCCTGATTGGTTTTTACTCGTTCATCACATTTAGTTTCAATGTTATAACGATTGGGTTAACGTTCTCGATGATTGGATCGCCAATCAAATAGGATTCCGCACTATTTGATTCGGTATAAATGTAGATTCTATTAGTATTTCGTACGTACACGGTCCTAGCAAGTGGTATCAGAGCTTTAGCTCTTCATTTTGCGTTTGATTCAATTAGATTTGTGCTAAAACTCACGTTTTTTAAAAAAAAATCATCTTTTTGAGTCTAGAGGTGTTTTTCGACGTTTCCAGGCATTAAAGTTCAAGGTTTTCATCATACGGCATATTAGGGTTTCTGGGTAAATCGTATTTCGTGTCTAAGTGCGAAAAATTTGATTTTTTTCAAACACAGCTGACTTCAATCGCACAAATAGCTTATTCGTATGACTGAACTCATTCATATACTCCATCCGCATGACTGTACTCAGTCGTATCCTTCATTCACAGGACTGAACAACTTCAGTCGTTTGACTCCATTCGGCCTGTTCATACGCACCACTAAATCCAATAGCAGGATTGAATTCATTCGCACTCATCATTAGCACGAGTGATCCATACGTATTGTCCATCGCACGATTGAAGCTGTCCTGTTGTCTAAGTACAATGTCTATTCAAATGGAAGATCAGTTTTCTGCGTATACTGCTGGGAAGGACTCACGCATCCAGAACCTTCTGCTTTTGGAGAATGAGATTGGAAATCACAATAAACCGCCGAAGCTTATAACATTAGATGACTATCCACAATGGAAACATTGGTTCGAGATTTATATAAATGGAGTTTATCACATAAGAAATCAACAATGCATAATAAGAAATATATCAAGCTCATTCATTTATTTAACTAGGTCCATTCCTAGGTGTGAACAAGCTTCAAAGGTGGCAATCAAAGTTGCGCGTTCGTGAAACATGTTAAAAATAAAAGGTCAACATAAAGTTGGTGAGATTTCCATAGTTTTCAATACATAAGTATATAAAAGATGGCAATTCATGTTATAAATTAGTGATCAAAGTAACTAGGGATGTAAGACAGAATGCACAATCAAACCTTGATAGTTTACAAGTTCTCACGTTTACAAGTTTATACGATTAGCTATGTGTACTTGGAAACATCTTGTTACTTTTATCATTGATCTTGTCTTTTGGATCATAGAACTCACTACCCAATTCTTTTGACGACCCTTAATAATATTTTTTAATGTCTTCCCTTCCAAACCACACTTATTCTGCAAAATCATATCAATATTACTTTTATTCTGAAGTGAATAATTAATCTTAACAAACACAATTCATGTATCAAATTTAACTAATGCAACTTTGAAGCCTCAATGACATAAGTAAACAAGAATCGATCATCTAGAACCCTATTAAAGTTATTTGCTTGAGAATCTCCTATGAATTCATATCCGATCCAACAGTGTCCTCAATATATTTCTCATGCTCGTTAAGCTGAGTCCCGTGTTGATCTAAAACTTGGAGTTGTGTCAAAACCTTCCTAATCGTGTTGAACCGCTTGACATGTAAAAGCATATCAATTGAAATTCTAAATTAATAATCTTGCACCCTTTTACCAAGAAACACATGAAATCATTAATTATGAAATTTAAAAAACATAAGCATAGCAAAACATCATAATTAAACCTATTGAATTTGAACGCTCCTAAGAGTTCACTTGCGAATATGAAATGAAATCCAAGTCTCAAATCCTTGAAATTAGACTTCTCGAGATTTAATTTCGAGACAAAATTTCTTAAATTAGGGGAGACTGTAATATCTGTTGGATTTCAAAATTATGAAACCAAACCCAACTCACTTTAAACTTTCACACGATGGAAATTTTAATATTTAAAATTTTTATTATTTATTTTATTGAATCAAACGCATTAAATGTGCAATTTAAGCAATATTGAAAATTGTTTTATTCATTTTATCATTTAAAAAAATAATAATAATTTATTTATTTTATAATTAATCTTTTTCATAAAAATATAATCTTTATTTATGATTTTACAATAATAACTAAATGGAAAAGACCTATTAAAACTTATAAAGTTATAAAAATATATTTTAATAAACTTATAAAGTTACAAGTCTTATAAAAGTTATAAAAATATTTTATAAAAAATAAGTTGATTAAATTAAAATTAAGGTTTTAATAAATTAAAAGTTAAATTGTAATTATTCTTTTATCTATTTTTTTATTTCATCTTATATTATTTCAAAATCGTAACCCCCTTTTAACAGAGTTATAACTCACAATTAACATTATTCATAACCTACTCTTAACCTCAACTATAAAAGCAAACCTTATGCCTCACTTTTCATTTGCTCATTCTCTAAAAATCTCATTCTCGTATCTTTCTTTCACCTATTGGTTATCATCATTTGAAGAATTTTATTTTCAAGAAATTTCAAGAATTTTTAATACTAAGGTAATCTTTTGTTGCTTTTATATTATATATTTCAATCATTCTAACATCCAATTGTTCTCATGATTTTATGTTCTTACTATTATTCTTTCTTCAACCAAATCTCTTTTTATTTTAATCATTATCATTTTATCATTAACATTTTAATAATCAATAACCTTATAAAAATCACTAACATTCCTAAATTAAGCTAACAACACACTAACATAAACAAAGAATCCCGTTTGCATACGGACGGTTATGCCGCCACTTCGGTTATTCGACGAGATTATTTCCATAAGTGATGACTATGCAGAAGTCTTAGCATATTTTTATAACTGAAATGAAGACTAATATTTCATATATTGACATAATAAAATGTCCTAACCCGTTTCATGATTTAATGATTTTAAAAGTGCAGATAAGTGTTTTACTACAATTCTAGCAGAATATAATCCTACTTAAACCAACCATAACATGATCGTAACAAAATAAATTTGAGTAAAATCAGACTCCAATGTTGAGTTATTTGAATTACCTTTTCAACGACAATATATACGTCTTCAAACTCAATCGGACAACTCAACAATAGCCTTCACAAGATATGTGGGCATTTAAGCACCTTCTATCTTGTGCTGCTTGTTTGACCTATTTAAAGATCTTTTCATAAAATTGTTTCTCAATGAAAGTTTTTCAGGAGACTTTGAGCTAATCAAGTATAAATTTTTATAATTTTATGAAACTGTTTTCTATTTTTAAAACCTGTTCAAACACATACGAAACATTCTGTCCAGAATCTAAAATTGATGCAATAATCCTTTTTCAATCTACCTTTTGCTTTTTAGCATTCTCTAAACATCCTAATTTCTTGTATTGAATTCCAACCTCAAGTTATTGTTCTTTTTATAATTTAGGACATCACCTTTGTTGAGATTCAAGTTTTCTTATGTACTCTACAACCATCACTATACTTGTGAGTTTTCCATGTGAGTATTTCTATACACCTTTTCCATATTTTTCACACTTTAGGGTGAAACATGTTACTTTATAATCATTGCACCAATAAATTCGTTTGATTCTTGTAAACCCTTGGCAATTTAATTATATGTTGTGGTTAGTTGATCTTTGTAATTACCATGCATTGATGATTATATGTACAAACATTAACTATTGCTAGCCTGGCAACGTCATAGATCTATGGGCCTGACAAGCCTGCTTGGTTAATCCAAGTTGATAGGATTAATTGAGCTAATATCTAATGATGTATGAACACAATTCAATGAAAACACAAACAAAGTAATTGAATTCAAGCAAGATATAAACAAAATTCACAGTTTCATTAATATCAAGCAAAGACAATTACAAAGTAATAAGCAGTGGTTGCTCTCTCTCATGAGCTCTCCTACTAACTAACCGTCTAAGCTATTTATAATGAAAAACAAAGGAACTAAAAATTACAAAAATATTCCCTATACTATTACAAATATCAAAAAAAGACATAAAGACAACATGTTAATCTTTCTAGAGTTAAACAATACTGCCCCTAAGATTTACATGGTCTTCGGTCTTCAAAATCTTCACTCTTTTCTTCTTTCTATCTTCAATATTCAACTTTATCTTTGGCTTTCATCTTCTATCTTCAATCTTTATCACTCAAAGAAGTCTGCTGGTTCTTCCTTAATCTTGAACATAGGCTTCTTTTCGTACATCTCTTGTTTCTTTCAAAGCATTTGCAATAGCAGACTTAAATTTGCTTGCAAGAATGCCTTGTTTTGGTTTAGCTTCATTTGTCTTTATCTCCATCTTTTTCATTTTTTCCAAAGTGTCTTTTGATAAGCAAGTGATGTCAATGTGGCATATAACTCAATAGGATTTGGACTATCCTTTGAGTATACTTCTAAGACACCTTTCCTTGAGATTCTCATAAATTCAATATCTTTGATATCTTCTTCACAATGTTTGTATAAGAAAGAGCTTTTCTCAATGATATTCTTTCCATATCTACACTCATCACATTGATTATGGAAATGAAATATTTTGTCTTGCTCTGCAACATCCGGGGATACTTTCTCAAACTTTTGTACAGACAAAAATGAAATATAACTTGGATGTAACAATTTGAGTTTGAAAGCACAAAAAGAGTAATCATGTCTTCATCCCACTATTCAAGATTTTGAACCAAGATTTTGAACCAAGTTCGAAAGCTAAAATGTCTCAGTGTTATATAACCACCTGAGAATTGGTTTTGATTTCTGGTTACCTTCAATCACTTTCAAACCAGGAGTTGTTACGTTTTCAAAGTACTTATCATAAAATTCAATCATGAAGTGTTCATCTTCACATTGTACAAGTTTGAGCTTTTTTTTTCTTTAGAGTAGCAAAGTACTCTTTATCTTTTTGATCGCATCTAGTTTGAAGAAAATTACTTGATCGATCCATACCTTTTCTCAGTAATTCTACCATCATTTTACCACATTTGGAATCTGTTGGATTGATCAGAAGTAATCTATTCAACTCCTTCAAATCTTGCACAAGAAGTTTAATTATACTTGAGTAAAAGTGATATACATCACAAATTGCATTTACTCTTTTTATCAAGAAAGCATCAAAGATCTCATCGTACTTCCATGCAATTATTTTTACTTGATTTGTAAAATTTGGAGCAATCATAGCATTCAACAATTCAGCAACCGATTGTCCTTTGAGCAATACATTTCTCACTAAATCACCTGTGGATCCAGCATTATCAAAAATCTGAATTTGCTCAGATGATGCTTTGTAAGCTTGCTTTTTTGTACTTGAAAACATTTTAATCAGCTCTTTTCTACTGTTATAAGTATCCGACTTTCTTGCCATTTGTTTGATTTCTTGAGGTTTAAGCACTCTTATGATTTTTTTAATCTCCAGATATTGAGGATTGTCTGTATCAAGAATAAACATCTTCTTCGTTTGTTTTTCAGTCTCTTGAAAGCTTCTGACAAGATTTCTTAATGATACAGATTGTAGTCTTTTCAATTTTCTCCACGGATAGTTTATAGCTTGCAACCATGATCTTAAAGTTGTAATACTCATACTATCCGGATCAGGATGGTGAAGCTCGGAGCTTGGTAATTCTTCTACATTAATACTTTCTTTTTCTCTGATCCATTCACCATGCTCTATCACAATTTCTTTTGGATCAATTGGTGTGACTGACACTACTGCAATACACCTCTCATATTCATCATTAATCTGAGAAACTGTCAGTCCATCCAAAAATACTCTTTTCTATTTCATTCTCACAAGATAATTATATCTATGTTCAAAATCTTGTGGTACTTCTTCTTGATCTTGAAATTGTTCTTGTGAAGAGAAATTAGCTACAAACTGTGCTTCATCATTCAATACATCATCATACCAATCGTCATTATACATTTCTTCAATATCTACTAAAGCCTCAATTTGTTCATGAGTGGTTTGCTTTTCAACATTTTCTTCAATTCTTTGAGCTTTTGAGACTCACTCAGATAAACTTGCATCTTCAATCTCATCAATTTTTTTTCCTTTATCCATTTCAGGATTTTCTTCAACAATATTCCTTTCAGAACTGATCATTGGTTCAGGTGATATAAGCTTTTGAACTTCTTTTGTCTTTAGCAATTCTTCTTTCAATTTTTCATTTTCCTCCGACAATTTCTTGAATTTTTCTTCAAGAATATCATAATCTTTTATCATGACTTCAAAGTTTTTGATCACATCTTCTTTATCTTTAGCAGAAGCCACAATCTTTTTATCTTTCTTAAAATTTTCTACTTTAAACATTGAATTTTCATCCTTTTACAATTGAATTCCCTTTTCAAGAGATATGTTAATCTCTTTCAACCTCTCATTTTCAACCTTTAAATCTTCAATTTCTTTTTCTTTAACAAGATTCTCTTCTTTCAAATTTTCTAACTCATCTACATCCACCATCTCTTCTGTTTGTATAGACACATTTTGTGTAGTACTCAAACGAATTTCTTCTACTTCTTCATTTTCTTCTGCTTGAAACACAGGTTCATATAGCACATCCGTCATGAAGTCAAAATCAAAGGTTTGATTTGTGAACCTTCTTCATGAGCAACATTAATAGGTTCATCTTCTTGAACATCATGAACAGAATCATCATGTATATCAACATCAGTAGCTTCATCAACTACGTTCTGTGTTTTTACATTCTAAACTTCATTCCTTTCTTCAATGGATTTTTGATGTGCTTCAGTTGCACCATCATTATCATCATCATCATTATTATCATTATCTTCATCTTCTGATGAGCTTTCAGAATCTTCATTTTCATTTTCTTCATTATCATCATCAATCATATCATGAACAACATCCACAATAAGATCATAAGGATCTATTGGTTCATCTTCAGATAAATGAAAATGTTGTTGATTTATGTCAACTTCATCATTAGATACATTCCTTATATAAACAAACATAGGAATGTTTTGAGCACCAGTGATCATTGTCAGTCTTTTATACACAGATTACGACATGTGCTCCAATTGTAATTTATTACCTTCAACTCCTTCAACATAGAAGTTAGGATTATCTTCATTTATGAGCATTTGGAGAAATCTAGGATACATTAAGTATTTATTTCTCCTTCCTATTTCAAGATTGAAAATGAAACCATTCAATATCCATTTAGCCATATTGAATCTTTTATTTGTGGCTAAGGCAATAATAGGTGATGCAATGTCTATTGGGAATGAGTCCCAACCAGCACTTCGTTTAGACATGCCGTGTTGAAATATGTAGCACAACAGTTTCCAATGCTTATACACAGCTCAGAAAAATTGTTTCTTTGGAAAATGTTCTGGATGACCCATTTGTAGAAAAACTTCTCAACATTCATTAAAAGTGTACTCAGATAAGTCTTGTGGGTCATTTTCTCCAAGTTTAAGAGCTACTTTGATTGATTGTTCTGATACTTCAAGCATTCTATCCGATGTGATGAAAGCTCTTACAACTTTGTTTCGTTTTTCATTTCTTTCAACTTCATCAGTTCTCTAGAATTTCTTGATCAATCTTTCATTTATCATTGGTCTTGCACACATAGCATAGACATATTTTGATCTTAATAGAAATCTGATCATTTCTTCATATCCAACTGCTTATCTATTTTCTTCATCCAGAAATGCAGCAACATTATGTTTTGGTTCAAACTTCAAATTTGCCATGTGCAAAATAAAAAATATTAGAACATTGAAAGTTGATAAATTTTTTATTTTGAACATTAAGTTCAAATTTTTTTTATATTTTTTATATTACTTATGATTTTTACTTTTTACTTATGAATTTAATTTTGTGAAATTCTTGGATTTATTTATTTTGAATTCATGATTTTATCAGTCCATTTTAAATTTTGAGATTTTATACTTTTTATTTAAAAATATATTTTTTATTTTTATTTTTATTCAAAAAAAATTCAAGATGTCTTTTCATCCTCTTCTTCTTCATTCGAAGAACCCGGTTGTGAATTTTCTTATCACATCATTCTTAAGTTTAGTCCACAAACAATATATCAAATTACTCAAACTTTGATATACATCAACAATCCAGAATCAATTTTATATGTTGTTAAGATTTGATTTGTTGAACTTTGAATGTCATAGTGTTCGAACGCCTGAATAGCATTCAACTGCCTATGTCAATTATCATGTTTTTAACCAAAATCTAGAGATTTGAATCACAAACATACGTTTATAACTCAAATAATATGTATCAATCAACAAGGTTTGCTTCAAACAACGAAATTAGAAGGTTCGATGAAGACTAGAGTCGATAGTTCAGAGGGTTTTGGTTTTTCAGAGAATTTTGAGTGTGAATGCGAAAACAAGTGTAAGTGTTCAATTTATATTAAGTGAAATTTTAGATCCATTAGCACTGTTTGTGCATATGAAACCCTCAAATTCACAAAATAATGAGACGCATGAACACTGTTTGGTCGTATGGACGTAGACGCATGAGAACTGTTCAGCCGCATGAGCACTGTACAGACGCATAAGCACTGTTTAGGCGCTTTTGAACTGTCCAGCTGTCTGAAGTTCCTGAAACGTCCAACACTTTGTAACTTTCAACACTGTGTAACACTGTGTAGATGCATGAGACATTCAAAACGTCTAACACTTGTATAAAATCGGACTCATCGCTGTTTAGGTGTATGGGATTATGAAACGCCCAAACACTTGGTTAAACTCTATGGACTTATTACAACTGTTTAGGTGCATGGGAATATGAAAAACGCCCAACACTGCTTGTAGAAATTTCTGAAAGTTCACCATGCTCCTATTTAGACGTATGAAGACTATTTAGGCGCATGAGTTGACTTTGAGTTGACTTTCATTAGTCTTACACTTGTGTTTTTCACACTTCTTCATGTGCACACTGTTTAAACATATTAGTAATATTTTATACTAATATTTAAACATTTTAAGCATAAATTTGAATTTTCCAAAATTTTCATTTTAGCCCATCAATTTCGAATTTTTCTTCATTTTGCACACTCGAATTTAATTTTCAACAATTTCAATTTTTCACTTGATGTTTAACTTTTTGAAAATTTTCTTTCTTTTCTTTCCTTTCATTTTAGTCTCAAAACATAATCAAATCTCTATTTCTCAACTTTGAGAGAAGCATTTCCACTTGCAATTTTATATAGGTTCATATTATCATTTTCAAAAGTTTCATGATCATACTCACATATACTTTGAACATATAGCATCATCCTTTCAATTCAACTGTTGATACATGTGTCCCTAGTTTCTGATCTTAATGTAATATCTTTGTATTGTCTTACACTTATGTAATTGTAATTGTACAGGTACTTAATGAAATACAATATGTGGTTGTGCTTAGTGTTGAATATTTCATTGATTGGTATGTAATAACGCTTATTGACTTAACTATATAGGTTATGGTTGTTTGAGTAATATCTAAATCAATTAATCATTATGAAACATATTCAAACTTAATCATGTGAAGTTCTCATGTCATTGGCCCATGCAAATGGACCATACGCATGAATAAGTTCATGCTAATGAACCAATCATACGAATGAACCAGGAGACTGGATCAGTCGCATGATTGAAACATGAGATTGACTAAGTCGCACAACTGAAAACTCAGTCGTGCGAATGGATCAACCGCATAACTCAATCGCACGACTGAACCATGCAAATGGTCCAGCCGCACGATTAAGAAACCTTAACCTATAAATATCACTTAATTCCTGGAAAAGGGAAAACATTCAATTCACTTCGACTCCAGACGTACCCTAGCCGTCCAGAAGCCTCTAAGTTCGTACTCCAAGTTCATAGAACGCTGTAGATCAACTCCTAATCGATTCCTGATGTTAGATTCAATACGTTATTTGGATTACGGCAGCTGCAAGATGAACTACAAGTCTACATCAGCAGGGTGTTAGTTCTTTGGGAGAAGATTAGTAACCTGGCAGTGTAAGAAGCAGATCTCGGTTGCATTGTCAACCTGTGAAGCCGAATACGTTGCTGCTGCAAGCTGCTGTTCCCAAATCATATGGATTCAACAGCAAATGCGGGATTACGGTTTGTATTTCACTTCCACTGCTATCTTTGTTGATAACTCTGCTGCGATTGCAGTCACTAAAAACCCGGTCCAACATCCTAAGGCCAAACACACCGGAATCAAATATCACTTCATACGTGATTGTTTTGAAAAGAATTTAATCAATGTGATAAAATTAAACATTGATTTTCATCGCGTTGACCTCTATACAAAGGCCTTCGAAAAACCACGTTTTCTATATCAGTTAGAGGTCAATGGTGTCAAAAAGAAAAGTGAGGTCATTCCTGATAATGACCATGTATAGTCCGATGCGTCGTGTCTAGGTTATTTAAATTTTATTACATTTAGTTTCTTTCCTTGCCCATTAAAATCCTAAAATGAAAATCCATAGTGGTTTTATAATTTTAGGGGAGAATAGGTCTAGTAAATAAACAACAAAAACAAAAAAAAACGAGTGAAAAGGAGAGGCAAGCTGAAAGTACCTAAGATCATATGTGTGATACCGATTCAACGTTTGGAATGTGATAGTACACACGTAGAAACCATTTGGGACTTTAAAATTCAAAATCAGAAAAGAAGCAAAGTTCAAGTATAAGTCTGTGTAGTCTGAGCAGTATAAAAGGAAATATGATAGATAAGCTAGCTACTACTAAGATAACACAAAGAAAGTAGACCTAAAGGTTGCTAGACCACAGGTGATATGTCAGTAGATTCAACACAATAGATGACTAGACCTTTTTGGTGATCTCAAGATTAAACTAAAATGTTTGACTAGCTGTGGGTAATGCCTTATCCTTGGTTAACACAATCAAGAAGATTCCAATAAGGGGTGACGAGCAAAATAAACGCCACAAAAGTGTGTGTAAGACCAAAGCATGAGCAAAAGCACATGAAAAATGCAAATACAATCAAACTGATAACCAATGTTGCTGGTGAGATCTGTGCAAAAAGAGGAAAAATTGCTCAAACAAGAAGATAGGTTATGTGCCTCTCTACTGTGTGGTGGCACTGACCTGAGGATAAGCATAACCTATATATTCTAGATCTCATTGTTGTTTGTCGCCTCTCTGCTGTGCGATGGCACTGACCTGAGGCTTGGCTTCTCTTTGAAAGTTCTAAGAATAGTTTCTTCTTGAATACTATCCTAAGTCCACTCAAAAATCTCCTGAGGAATGTTGATTACCATATAAGTGTGGGATACACAAATGCTTGTTGAAATAAACAAACCTTAAAACGATCACCCAACTGTGTTGAAAGTCTGTGTATGGATTTAAGAGGACAAGTATACTGACAATCACTGTGGCTACCATTATTGAAAGTTCAAATCAGTGTGGGGACCTACTAGTACTAGTATGATTTCCTAAATTTGCTACATGACTCTACATGAAAAACAAAAATAGAGCATCAAAAGTTTTAGCTAACTTGTCTCAAATGATTTGAATATCCGGTACGATTCGAGCTTGAATTGGTCCATGTATGGTTTAAAACATTGAGGCTGCCCTCTCAGAAGAATTATTCCTTAGAGTTACATCTTATGAATTAACCCTCACAAAACACAAAAACATGTCTTAGTGTAATTTTCAGTGTTGGTTCCTTTTATGTAAGTACAACGTTAGTCTATTTCAGTTTTGTGTAGTATCGGACTATGTCATGAATGTTGATAAGGGACCTTATTATCTAAAAGGTCACGTCTGAGGTGACCACATGTACTTTCAAGTAAAAATTGGGTTACATCAGAGGTGACAAAATGTCTTAAAAGGATCACGTCTGAGGTGATCAAAATTTTTTAAGTTAAAATGATCATGTCTGAGATAATCAATTGGTCATAATGTTAAATCAACAGTTTAACATGGTCTAAAAGTCAAATGGTCATAAAGTCAGAAAAATTTAAAGAGTATGACCCATTCGCACGACTGGACCCTGAGTCTAGACCAATCATGCGAATGGACCATACTCATGCATTAAATAGATGAAGGAACATGAGTATGGACCATTAAAAAAAATGACTTATACGAATGAGCCATTCGGCCGATTGAGAGTGGGAGAATGAACATGTCGCATGACTGAACTCTAGTCGGACGACTGAAGGTGAGCGACAATCCAGTCGCACGACTGAGGTCCATTCGCCTGAATGAAATGAGCGTATGAGTTCAGTCGTACGATTGAATTCACATTCAGTATAAATAGAGGGGGAGTCGGTCGCAGAGACTCATCACTCCCAAATTAGCCCTAATTCGCACGACTAACGTTACTCTGCCAAATTTGCAATCGATCTTACTATATCTCAGATTGTTGTGAACTGACGATTTGTACTGACTTTACAGGTATAATGCGGTTCAATCTAACCATGTTTCATTCAATTTGACTCCTAAATCGATACGTTCGGCCCAAGACAAGAAACGAGACCTGTTGGACTAAGTTACCCAATTAAAATAAGCCAATAAGTGAAATCAATGTTGTCAGGGGTTAAGTATAATAATTGCGAGTCAAATGAACCAAAACACGACGTCAAATGATAAGAATTGGTGAAAAATTGAATTTGAATTGAACAGCAGTCTGTCATGTGACTCGACAGGTTGATGAACTTTAGTCGCACGACTGAGTAGTGCAAATGGCTAAACTGCACGACTGAATCAAGCGTGTGAGTTCAGTCACATGACTGATATACACGAATGAGTTTACATACGTGTGAGCTCAGTCGCATGACAAGTCGTACGTATGAGGTAATACGCACGACTAGATCTAAGTCGCACTACTCATCCGCACGACTAGATCTCAGTCGCACAGTCTCATTCGCACGACAGATCAAAAAGAATATTTTCAAGTCCAAGTGATTCAAGATATTATTAATCAACGGATACTAACGTTTATTTTCATTGTGTAACAGATGGCAAGTCGGTGGACCATGAGCACTAAGCACAATACTTTTGCTCATCTAGATCAGTCATCCAGACATGCCCCTGACTTTTCTGGCATCATCACGTTTCTCAAGAGATCGAGGATCTTTCACGCCATCTCTACTCCACGTACACTGTACCATTCTATTTAGCAAGCCTTGTGGGAAGGTGCTGTAGTTGATAGATCCTCAGAGCCTCATTGTATCCGTAGTTCTATATTTGGAGAGGCCATTGAGATCACTAAGGATGATCTCAGTTTGGGGATGATGCTGACTGCCCTACTAGCCTACATCCCCTTACTGTCCGAGGATGTTTTCTGCACGCCAAGTATGCTGGGGACATCAATGCAAGGGTGCTCAACAAGAGCAACCTGTGATCCCAGTTCAACTACCTTGCACACGTTCTGCTAAAGTGTATAGCATCACAGAAGGGAGGCTTTAGTGAGCTCTCTCATAAGATTCAGACGCATATGCTGCGTTAGTGCTGAACCACCCGTTCAGCTTCTCCAGGATGATCTTCACCTACTTGGCGGAGAACATTGAGGGGAAAGGAAAGGGGGGCTTCTGCATCTACCCTCGTTTTATGTAGATGATTATCGACCAGAAGCTCCCTTCCTTGCAGAAGGAGAGGGAGGATGCAGTTGTACTAGAGGTGATGGACGACACCACCTTGGGTAGGATGAAGGGCTACAGGGGGAAGCAGGTTAAGCCCCCTGAGAGGAGACTATTTGGGCATCTAGCCCGGGAGGATTACGTGGCACCAACTAGACGTAAATGGCGTCACGTTGACAGTGACTCGGAGGTAGAGCAGCTGCAGCTACCAGATGATGACTCTGACGATGATGATAGCGGGAATGCTGGAGGTGTAGGGCCCACTCAACCAACGGGCCCCACTGTTGATATTGTATCTCCAGCATCTGCCCCCACTGGAGATATCGCTGAGACTGCTAGATTCCACTAGGGTTTCATACCTGGTGAGGATGAGGAGGAGTCAGATGAGGAGCCTCTAACTCAGACTGTGGGAAGTAAAGTCGTTCCCACAGAATGAGGGCTCCGGGCAGTTGGTGAATGCCCATGTGGATCAGGAGAGACTGCTGCTGACCATACTTATGCTCCCGATCCACCAAGCCGTGTTCTAGGGGAGCATCCTCCTCGACTAGATCGAGGAAGAAGAGGATGGCTCAGCCACACGGCTTGAAAAAGAAGAAGCGCAGAATCACCTTCATCACCACCGCAGCCACCACCACATCAACTTTTTTTGATTTTGATTTTCTGAGAAAAACTCTTCCATTTATTACTCCCCCTAAACTTTTAAGTTGAAACAACTTATAAGTTTCCTAAGGTAGCATAATAAGATCACACAACTAATTGTGACATTGCCTTCACACACAGAAAACATGCATAAAATCAAAATGAAAGCAGAATCAAAATCTAATATCAATAAGAATTAATGTCTGTAGTGAGATCATATCAATGAAGATCAGCACATTAAAATAAAAAAATTATGGATAGTCATGGACAATGAATAAATCGCGATCAAGTGTGTTCCAGGTTAGTGATATCACAGCAAAGGAGACACAAGATCTAAGTACAAACACTGAGGTTTTTGACATAATATCAGCTACTTACTTTTTCAATTCTTGGATTGATTAGGTTATATGTGGAGAGCTCAACTATCATCAAGACATGCAAGCAAGAACAAATACTCAACTTATTACCTGAACATATGTGTAATCAAAGCTCATGTTACATAAATGAATAGAGAATGATCATGGATAACCATTTGATTGGCTCTAACTATCCATTTGAATAGATTGTGCACATTGGCATCTTTTGCATCAAAGAGAATATCCAGGTCTGTAATAACTTACAACAAAGGATATTTCAACAATTCAGGTCTATGATCACTCATAACAAAGAAGTGAAATGATGCTTGTAACAGATCTAATGATTAAATACATCACCATCAGGTGTGAGTGGTGTTACTCTGAAGGATTCTATGTGCCCAAGACACTTAGATTATTGATGTGGTTAGTACGTTATGATCCAAGTCGAGTAATACCCAATGACAAGCTTAGCAAACACCAATTAATATTTAATTGATGATATGATCATGCAATTAAATATTTACACCAATTTAGAAAATGGGTTTTCTAAATAAGTTGCATATGAGATGGAACAACTTATTAGGATATTTTGTTCAATGATATTATTTGTAATGTTATTTAAGTAAGTTGGATAACATCACATATTAATAAAAGGGAGTGTATGGACAATACAAATAAAAGGTTAATTGTATTTTCTAAGGATAAGACTAGTTAACCTTTGAATGTGTGAGATTTTAAGAGGGAAGCCAAGTTTAAACCCCTTGGCCGTTTCCCCTTATGCATCCTATTGGACCTTTTTTTTTGCCTTGAAAAGAGACATATTAACTAGTCTTGTCTATTATCTCTCTCACACACAATCTCATTGTTGCATGCAAGAACCAAAAATCTTTCTTCTCTCCCTCTCTTGTTACGGAACAAGGCAGCAGCATTGAAGCTCTTGGAGAACGATTTTGTGTTCATTTTGGTGGTGTTCTTCCTAACAAGAAGGTGTCTTGCAAGGATCTTGGGGGTAAACACACTTGAGGGATTCTTCCATGGAGTCTTGGCCAAGATTTGAGCATCCAAACCTTTCTTCCTTGGTCGTTTTTGCTGCTGGAAGAAGGTAGTTATCACAGCTCATTGAAGCTGTGATTTTATGTAGTTTTACTTATGCTAATAGCTTGTTCATTCACATATTAAAGATCCTATTGATTTGGGTTTTAGTTTTCATCTTAAAACAGCTTTTAGAACACGTATTTTTCAGATTATTAACATGTTATAATCCTAAACCTCCGCTGCGTTTTCTGAAAGTTTAAATGGTTAAACTATGTTTTAGTGTTCTAACAAATCCTTCAATGGCATCAAGAGCCGGTTATGTGGATGACTTGCTTGTTTTGTCTTTAAAATTGGTTTTAAAGGATGATAATAAGCTTAGTATAGGCTGATTTTGGGCTGCTAAGTTCATATGATATGAAACCCCAATCTTTCAAAGTCATATCACACATGCTTGTGATTAAACGTTGAAAGATATACATGTTTGTTATTTGTTTTGTTTGGACAAAATAAAACCCGAAATTTCAGTTTATGTTGGCTGAAATTTCGTGGTTTTAAGTGGGGTTTTCATTATATTTTGGATGATATGATAGATGCTTGTTTTAGTGCATAACCTAGCCATTGACCTTGTGATTGTTTGGATGTTTGTGATGGTTGTATTCATTCATTCAATTGGGTTGTATTACTTGTTGTTTGTGCTTTGTTTCAAATGTAATTTATTTATTATTGGGTTGTAATAAATAGATTAGGTGTATTTTTATTTTACTAGATATCTTGTATTAGGACTTTATATCTTGTAATATGAAGACATACACATTGGAAGCACAAAGGAAGGTCATGAAAGAAACATGGAGCATTTTGGATGCGGTTTCAAGTGGGAGGCTTTTGGAAGTTTTCTATATGCTTTGTTTGTGACCCTTAGGAATGTCCTGTGGACCACACTTGTGATGGCAAAAAAGTGTGGACCACTTTAGATGCTATGGTTATGCACATATGCACATATGGTTGTTTATGTTTATGCTTGGTTGATTGTTTGTTGTTTGATTGTTTGGTTGATATTTGGATATTCATAACAAACTCATTAACAAACTTAACAAGCTGAAAATTGATGGTTCTTAAAAGTTAATAAAAGGTTATTAAAATGATTTAATGATTTTAAAGATTAAAATAGGTTTTAATCAAAGAACCATAGGGTACCTTGTATTTGAAAGCATGCAAATACAAGTACATAGAGTTTTCTAAACTAGAATTTTGAAACCTCTAAACCTTTTTTACAAACAAGATCAACACCGTCCTTTTACACAACACTTGAGTCACTTGGGAACTCTTAGTGGGATAAAGGTCACCTAACCATTTTGAGAGAACTTGTGACTTGAGGTGAGAATGCCTTATTTGTGGGATAAAGGTCACCTAACCACTTATTTTGGCAAACTCACACGTAGGTATAAGTAGGGTATCTTGATTTGCAAACCATGTCAAATGGATCACCTACGGTGTGGTTTCCAAATGGTGTTGATGGGATTAACATGCCGACTTCACATACGATGTTTCAAGTCGATCCCATATTTCTAGAAATTGCAAATGGTTGCAATCGTCAAACGTTGACCACCTTATAATTTAAATTGTGGGATAAAGGTCACCTAACCACAATTTAAATGTAATGTTGGGTTCTAGACTTTAATATAAAAATGACCTTAAAAGGCATTAATTATTAAAAAATAACAATATCAAAAATACTAAAATAGATCTTTGTTAAATTTTGTAGATGGCCACAAATAATGAAAATCATGATAACTCATCCGCGTCCAACCAATCATTACGAGCGATCCTCCAAAAGGAACGTCTAAATCATAACAACTTTATTGATTGGTATCGAAACTTGAGAATCGTTCTCAAGCAAGAGAAAAGATCATATGTTTTAGACGACCCAATCCCCGATCAACCTTCCGAGGATAATGAGGAGGCCTATAACGATTGGCTAAAATACACTGAGGACTCCGTCCAAGTGTCTTGTCTCATGCTAGCGAGCATGACTCCGGATCTCGAAAAGGAGTATGAACATCATGGAGCTTACGACATGATAACCGAAGTGAAGGAAACGTTCCATCAGCAAGCAAGGGTTGAGCGCTTTGAAACGGTTCGAGCACTCCATGCATGTCGTATGGACGACAACCAATCTGTTTCATCTTATGTACTTAAGATGAAAAGTCATATTGACCGCCTCGAGAGGCTAAATTGTCCCGTCTCGAAGGAATTGGCCACGGATTTGATCCTAAATGGCCTTACCAAGAAGTTCGAGACATTCGTGTTGAACTACAACATGAATGCATGGGACAAAAGCATTGGTGAGCTTCACTCAATGCTCAAAACGGTCGAGGCGGCCATGGGTAAAAGGGTTTTACCCGTTCTCACCATCAATGAAGGTGGGAACAATAAAAGGCCTCGTCCCGCACCCAAGGCAAAGGTTGCTAAGGGTAAGGGACCCGCTTGGGGAAAAGGGAAAGGGGTGGTAAGGGTACCACCCAAACCACAAGAGAAGAAGCAAAAGGTTGCTACCAATGACCCATGCTTCAAGTGTGGGGAGATTGGACATTGGGCAAGAAATTGTCCTGTCCATCTCCAAGAGTTGAAAGCCAAGAGGGATGCCGGGCAGACCTCAGGTACAATATACATGATTCATATTGATCTTAATGTTACATCTTCAAACACATGGGTATTGGATACCGGATGTGGAACTCATATTTGCAATTTGTTGCAGGGGTTCACAAGAAGTAGGGACTTCAAACAAGGGGATGTTAGCCTCTTCATGGGAAATGGAACTAAAGTCCTAGTTGAAGCTCATGGGACTACATCCTAAGACTTCCAAGTGGCTTGGAAGTTATTTTTAAGAATGTTTTGTATGCTCCTAGTTTGACTAGGAACATTATTTCTGTATCACAATTAAGACTTTATGATTATGTATTATCTTTTATTGAAAATGATATTCATGTTTCTTTAAATAATATGTTCTATTTTAAAGCTATACCCATTAATGGTATTTATGAATTGGTTCATGAAAATGCTTTAAATAGTTCATTGTACCATACTAACACCAAAAACTCAAGTTGGATTTGAGTGATACCTATCTTTGGCATTGTCGTCTTGGTCATATAAACAAGAAACATATACAAACTCTTCAAAAGAATGGTCTTTTAAAAACAAATGAATGTGATTCATTTGATGTGTGTGAATCTTGTTTACAAGGTAAAATGACTAAGGCACCCTTTAGTGGAACTAACGAAAGGGCAAAAGATTTATTAGGAATCATACATTCGGATGTATGTGGTCCTTTTAAGCCAATGACTAGGAATGGTGAAAGATACTTCATTACCTTTACTGATGATTATAGTCGCTATGGGTATGTGTACTTATTAAGACACAAAGATGAAGCTTTTGAAATGTTCAAAATCTTCAAGAATGAGGTGGAAATCAACTCAACAAGTCAATTAAAGTTCTTCGTACCGATAGAGGAGGTGAATACCTAAGTGATGCTTTCCAAGATCATCTTAGGAGTTGTGGGATTGTCTCACAACTCACTCCACCTGGAACACCACAACACAATGGTGTGTCTGAGAGGAGGAATCGAACCTTATTGGATATGGTCCGATCCATGATGGCTAGAAGCAAATTACCTCTATCATTTTGAGGATTCGCTTTGCTCTCCGCGGCCCGTATTTTAAATACGGCCCCAACCAAAAAGGTGGAAAGGACACCTTTTGAGATATGGCATGGAAGGGTTCCATCCCTGTCATACTTAAGGGTCTGGGGTTGTGAGGCTTATGTTAAGACTCCCACCCCAAACAAATTGGAAGTCCGATCCACCAAGTGTATCTTTATTGGATATCCTAGAGATTCTATGGGATATTATTTCTATGATCCACTGGAACAAAAGGTGTTTGTTGCCAGAAAGGGTGAGTTCTTAGAAGCAAAGATCCTTATGGAAGGAACTGGCAGTAGAACAGTGGATCTTGAGGAGGATCAAGAACCAAAACCCGATGCACGGTTGGTTGAAACTAGCACTCAACATGAGGATGTTGAAGTTGATCGAGTGGTTGATCGATACACACAAAACGTTCGTAGAAGTGGTAGAATTAGTAATCCACCTGAAAGATACGGATTTTTCATGGATGGATGCTATGTGGTAGATTCAGATGAGCCAACCACATACCATGATGCAATGTCCAATTTGGATTGTGACAAATGGCTTGAGGCCATGAACGTTGAGATGCAATCCATGTATGACAATCAAGTTTGGGAACATGTTGTACCACCTCTTAATTCGAAGGTAGTTGGAAGTAAGTGGGTTTTCAAGAAGAAAACCGATATGCATGGAAACTTGGATACTTATAAAGCTAGACTTGTAGCGAAGGGTTTCACTCAAACTCAAGGGGTTGATTATGATGAAACCTTCTCACATGTTGCGATGCTAATGTCTATAAGGATATTGTTTGCCATAGCTGCTCATTATGATTATGAGATTTGGCAAATGGATGTCAAAACCGCTTTCCTAAATGGATATCTTGAGGAAGATGTTTATATGGTTCAGCCTGAAGGTTTTGTCGATCCAAAACATCCTAATAAAGTATGCAAGTTAAAGAAATCAATCTATGGATTGAAACAACCATCGAGAAGCTGGAATCATCGTTTTGATGAGGAGATAAAGAAATTTGGCTTCATCAAAAACGCTGATGAGGCTTGTGTGTATAAGAAGGCTAGTGGGAGCACAATAACTTTCCTAGTATTGTATGTTGATGACATACTACTATTTGGAAATGGCATTCCAACCTTGGAAGGTGTAAAAACCTGGCTTGGAAGTTGTTTTTCCATTAAGGATCTTGGAGAAGCCGCCTATATTCTGGGAATAAAGATGTATAGGGATAGATCAAGGCGGTTGATTGGTTTAAATCAAAGTGCGTATATTGATAAAATCTTGAAAAGGTTCAAGATGGAAAACTCTAAGAAAGGTACCGTACCTATTCAAAGAGGAACGATATTGAGTACGACTCAATGTCCTAGCTCAAAGGATGAGCAAGATAAAATGAAGGCTATCCCATACGCATCTGCTATTGGATCCATCATGTATGCGATGATATGCACTCGACCAGACGTGTCATGCGCCTTAAGCATGACAAGACGTTACCAGCAAAATCCTAGACGCAGTCATTGGATGGCTGTTAAGAACATAATTAAGTACCTAAGAAGGACAAGAGATATGTTCTTAATCTATGGATCTGGTGATGAGGAACTCGTTGTAAAGGGTTACACGGATGCGAGTTTCCAAACCGATCGTGATGATTCTCGGTCGCAATCGGGATATATTTTCATTCTGAATGGAGGTGCAGTCTCTTGGAAAAGCTCCAAACAGGATGTGGTGGCTCTATCAACTACAGAATCAGAATACGTCGCCGCCTCATTGGCAGCTCAAGAAGCTGCATGGTTAAAGAAATTCATTGCCGATCTGGGGTTGTCCCTTCCATTCAGGACCCCCTAGAGATCTTTTGTGATAACGAGGGTGCGATTGCTCAAATCAATGAACCTCGTGCTCATCAAAAGACTAGGCACATTGAGCGGAGATTCAACTACATACGAGATGAAGTTGAAAAGGGAAAGATATGTATTCGCAAAGTTCACACAGATTAGAACATTGCGGATCCTCTCACGAAGCTCCTTGAAAAGGCAAAGCATGAAGGTCATACTTGTGCCATGGGACTTCGATATTCTAATGATTAGATTTTATCTATAAATTTTATATTTGGATATGAGGAACTCTTTATTATTTGAATAACATTATTTGGTTATAATATTTCAATTAATGTTCTGATTTAGCATGTTTAATCCATGAGTAAATTGTTTACTTTGAATGTCCATAATGGTTCATGCTTGTGGGAACAAGTGTGAGGGTAAGATTATTATGAACTTGGATTGGTTGATATTCATAAGGATGAATATAAGGCAATGGGTTGCCACCAAGGTTCATAGATATTTGTGGGATACAAATATTGGACTAACCCGCATCTCAAATTTCACTACATGGAATCCTTTTGATTGATCATAAGTAAATTTGAGTAAAGGCGAATATCATTTGGTATCCTTAGACCTGAGATACATATTGGGTTTTCATATTCACCAAGTGTTATACCTTGAGCTTATTCTTCACTGTCCTGAAATAGTGGACAGTGCATAAGGGTATGTTCAGGCATGACACGAGGTGTTTGTGAGAAACGTATGTAGTCAAGATGGAATTTGTTCCTCTTATTCGTTGAGAGTTAGATGTCTAAGGCCTGATTAAGTTAAATCAACAAGGAATGATCATTCTGTGTCCTTGGATTTAACATGACATCTGTAACAAAAGGATAGATGATTGATTCACCTAAATCATTTCAAGTAGGGTACTTGAAAGGGATGATGTTATTGAATGGCTATAAGTCATGCGTATTAAGGGTAGTAAACCATTGTTAGGCGGTATTTACTGCTTGCATCAATCTTCTATGAATCTTGGGCAAGTGGGAGATTGAAGGATTCTATGTGCCCAAGACACTTGGAATATTGATGTGGTTAGTACGTTATGATCCAAGTCGGGTAATACCCAATGACAAGCTTAGCAAACACCAATTAATATTTAATTGATGATATGATCATGCAATTAAATATTTACACCAATTTAGAAAATAGGTTTTCTAAATAAGTTGCATATGAGATGGAACAACTTATTAGGATATTTTGTTCAATGATATTATTTGTAATGTTATTTAAGTAAGTTGGATAACATCACATATTAATAAAAGGGATTGTATGGACAATACAAATAAAAGGTTAATTGTATTTTCTAAGGATAAGACTAGTTAACCTTTTAATGTGTGAGATTTTAAGAGGGAAGCCAATTTTAAACCCCTTGGCCGTTTCCCCTTATGCATCCTATTGGACCTTTTTTTTGCCTTGAAAAAAGACATATTAACTAGTCTTGTCTATTATCTCTCTCACACACAATCTCATTGTTGCATGCAAGAACCAAAAATCTTTCTTCTCTCCCTCTCTTGTTACGGAACAAGGCAGCAGCATTGAAGCTCTTGGAGAATGATTTTGTGTTCATTTTGGTGGTGTTCTTCCTAACAAGAAGGTGTCTTGCAAGGAGCTTGGGGGTAAAAACACTTGAGGGCTTCTTCCTTGGAGTCTTGGCCAAGATTTGAGCATCCAAACCTTTCTTCCTTGGTCGTTTTTGCTGCTAGAAGAAGGTAGTTATCACAGCTCATTGAAGCTGTGATTTTATGTAGTTTTACTTATGCTAATAGCTTGTTCATTCACATATTAAAGATCCTATTGAGCTGTACTTAGAACACGTATTTTTCAAAATTTTAACATGTTATAATCCTAAACCTCCGCTGCGTTTTCTGAAAGTTTAAAAGGTTAAACTATGTTTTAGTGTTCTAACAAACCCTTCATACTCAACAAACAGTCAATCTTATCAGCCAAAACATCTCAAAAGTACTCAGATGAATACCTATTTAGTGTAATCACAAGAACTTACTTTTTTAGTATAATAGCATGGTAGTGTCTACACATCATATCTGATCATGTCAGACTTTATTAATGAGTGAAATATGCAACTGATCTCACTAATGTACTATCATTTATCACATATTGAAATACAAATTCTTTTCTAAAACAATGAACTGACAATAGAAAAAGACTTTATTTTTGGATTTTTGATATATGCTTTTGCATTTGGTTTTTCTAAGAAAAAGAAAACACACACACACAAAAGAAAAACAGGCAATTAACATTGAGAGTATCACTTATGATAGTCTTTTGATTTAGGGAGTTCACATATGATTAATACGATCAATTGATTCTAATAAATACTCAAACCATCCTGGTAGGAAGGCTTTAGTAAATAGATCTACCAACTGTTTTTCTATTGCAATTTGAATCAAAATGATCAACCCTTTTTCAGAGTTTTCTCTGAGAAAATGATATCAAATTTCGATATGTTTTGTTTTTGAATGTTGAATAGGATTAGCTGTAATGAACAAAGCTACAGTGTTATCAATGTAAATAGATGTTTTAAGAAAATTGAACCCATAATCCAGTAGTTGATTTTGCAACTAGAGGATTTGAGAACATCCTGCTGATGCAGCAATGTACTCACTCAGCTTCTGCAGTTGAAAGAGAGACATTTGTTTGTTTCTTACATTCCCATGAGACTAATCGAGGATCGAGAAATTGACATCCACCCAAAGTAGATTTTCTATCTTGACAACAACCACCATAATCACTATCTATATATCCATGTAATTCAAAGTTATCCTCGTAAAGATACCAAAGCCCTAAATCTAGTTTACCTTTGAGATACTTGAATATTCTTTTGACAACAATTAAATGTGATTCTTTCGGGTCTGATTGATACCTAGTACAAACATAAACAACATACATAATGTCTGGTCTAGATGCAGTAAGATACATCAAAGAACCAATCATTGATCTGTATAATGTTTGGTCAATAGATTTTCCTTTTGGATCAGGTTCAATCTTGGTGTTAACATCTGCTGGAGTTCATATGGACTGACAGTCTTGCAATTTAAATTTCTTCAAGAGTTTTTCAACAAACTTCTCTTGATTGATAAAAATTCCATCATCAGTTTGCTTGACTTGAAGTCCAAGAAAGAAATTAATCTCTCCCATAGAACTCATTTGGAACCGAGATTTCATGATTTCTTCAAATTCATTGCACAATTTTGAACTAGTAGAACCAAATATGATATCATCAACATACACTTGTACACATAAGAGATCATCGTTATCCTTCTTTATGAATAAAGTTGGATCAATTTTCCCTCTTGTGTATCCATGATGGATTAGGTGTTGTGATAATGTCTCATACCAAATTCTAGGGGCTTGATGAAGTCCATACAAAGCTTTACTCAGCTTATACACTCGATGTGGAAATTTTGCATCCTCAAAGCCTGGAGTTGCTTCATAAACACATCATGAGTGATAGGACCATATAAAAATGCACTCTTTACGTCCATTTGATACACCTTAAATTTCATGAATGAAGCATAAGATAGGAAAACTCGAATGGATTCAAGTCTTGCAACTGGTGCAAACACCTCATCATAATATATCCGTTCTTCCTGTGTGTATCCTTGTGCAACAAGTCTCGCTTTGTTCCTTATTACTACACCACGATTATTAGTCTTATTTCTAAACAACCATTTTGTGCTTGTGGCATTTTCTCCTTTAGGTAAATCCACTAAATTCCACACTTCTTGTTTGCGGAATTGTAGTAATTCTTCTTGCATAGCTTCTACCCAACCATTGTACTTTAATGTTTCGGTAACATTTTTAGGAACAATTTGAGAAAGAAAACAAGAGTATAAGCACAAGTTTGCTTGTTCTGATTTACTCCTTGTTGTTCTCTCATTCAATGGACCAATAATCTGAGAAATTGGATGATTCTTGTGAATACGAGATATTGGAATCTCATCACATTGAACATTAACATCCAGATTTGTTTTGTTTAAGTTGGAGAGCTGATGTAACAAATTAGAAGAATGTGGATTGAAGTTTGGAACTTGAGTCGGTGAGTTAATAAAGTAATCTAAGTTACCAGAATCAACAACATCACTAGAGATGGATGATGTTCCCGACTCAGGTTGCACAAACTCATTACCATCATTAGGAATTGGTTGTGATCCTTTCTCATCAAATGAGACTGAATGATGTGAAGCTGAATTAGCATGATCATTGTCATTGAATCGTATTGATGAATCCTTGACAAATGATAAAAATGGGTAGTCTAAGCTAGAATCATCTGGGTCATCAGAATCCAAATCCTCACTGAAAGATCCAAGATCTCCTCTACAGTTCTTCTTACCTGTAGAATCAAAACAATTTGATTGATCAAACAAGTTAGATTGAAGAGAGTTTGATATTGAATCGAAATCAAATAACCATGCAGGACCATTTGAAACTGATGGAAAATAATTTTCCAGAAATTTAACGTTGAATGTTTCAAGAATTATATTTGTCCTAGAGTTGTACACTTGATAGGTTTTTGAAACAAATGAGTATCTAAGGAAAAATCCATTATCATATTTTGCATCAAATTTTCCGAACTGGTCATTTGAAATAAGAATCATAACAGTTTAACCAAATGATTTTAAAAAAATTATGTTTGGTTTCATGCAAAACATTAACTCATAAGAAGTTTTCATTATATCTTTCACAATTAAGATTTTGTTATGAACAAAACACGCAGTTGATATAGCTTCATCCCAAAAGGTTATACGAATCTTTGCATGAGCTAACATAGAACGAGCAGCTTCAATCAATGTTCTGTTCTTCCTTTCAGCAACTCCATTTTGTTGAGGAGTTCTGGGAGCACTGAACTGATGAGCTATCCCTTTCTGAGCACAAAACATTTCAATGTTAGCATTTTTGAATTCCGAAAAAAGTTCCATTATCACTACTTATTATTTTCACTTTATTTTCTAATTGATTTTCAACTTTAATGATAAATTCTTTCAATAATTCATCCATTTCTGATTTAGCATACAAAAATAAAACCCATGAAAATCTTGTATAGTCATCAATGATAACTAAACAATATGATTTTCGTCCAATACTCTTGAGATTTGTTGGTCCCAAAAGGTCCATATGTAACAATTGAAGAGGTTTGGAAGTTGAGTTTATGATTTTGGTCTTATAAGATACTCTGTGTTGTTTTCCCTTTAAACATGCTGAGCAGTGATTAGTCGTTGCAATCTTCTTAGATAGAAGTCTAATAACATGATTTCCTAATACAAGCTTGTTCATATTATAGAAATTTGGATGTTCAAGACGTCTATGCCAAAGATGGCTTTCATCATTTGATGCTTTAGCAATTAGGCAAGTTGTTTCGGTTGAAGGATCAACTTGAGACATATCCAGCTTGTATACATCTCTATCCCTTTCAGCTGTAACAATTACCCAATCTTTGCTTATCTGAAAACCTAGCTTCAAAACATAACAGAATGAATCATCAAAAAGAACAGAATATGATTTATCACAAATTGGGATACACTTAAAAGACTAAAGTTCAACTGTGAGAAAAAGTAGACTTTGTCAAAGCTTATTATCCCATTTGATACTGTTCCTTCTCCGGTTATTTTTCCACCACCAAAGGCGACGTGTGTTCCATCTTTTAACTTAAAATCTTGTAAGAAGGCAGGATTGCCTGTCATATGCCGACTACACCCACTATCCACATACCATGTATTGAGTGGTCTTCTTGGGCGTACCTTTGGTTGATCAGACTATGCCATTAGAGCTACTTCATCTGTATCCTCCTTAGGATGTGATTTGTCACTCTAATCATAGTCATCTTCTTCATTTTCACCTTCCACCTTTGGATAATTGTTTTCTGACCAATCTTCTTCCTGAATTTCTGTAACAAGAGATAAACTAGATGTTAAATCATTAGTAAATTGTTCCGCATATGCACTCCAATCATAACCATCTTTAATATTGACTACTAGAGCTTTCTTAGTTTCATTAGATGATTTTGTTTCATCATTAGGCTTAGGCATAGGAAGTCTTTGATAAGGCTTTTGAAAAGTCTTCTGAGCGGGTTGAAACCTTTGATTGTTAGAGCTTGATTGAGCATTTCCTCCATTATTCCTTGGAGCTTTGCATTCTCTTGAGAAATGGCCATAGCTGTTACAGTAAAAACACCTAGATTTTGACTTGTCAAATCCGACAGTCTTGTTAGCACTTGGCTTGTACTTCCTGTTTACATATGAGTGTTTTTGTGTCCTGTAAGCAATCATCACCATTTGCTAGTTTAAGTCCATTTCTTCCACATCTTTAGGATCCATTTCAAATAAATACTACAAAACAAGATCTAATTAAGTTAAATGGCTACCTTGATATGCTTGAAAACAAGCAATAAATGCAGTAAATGCAGTTTTACACTCTTCATCCTTTAATAGGATGTTTATCACATCTTTAACTTTGCTAGAATTAGCAGAGTTAGATGAAGAAGTCTGTGTTTGAACATTTGATGTTTGAGACTTAGATTTAGGAGTAGATTGAGAATGAGATTGTGTTATGTAAGCTGGAGCACTAGTAAATGATGATTCAGTGAAAAATCCTGCTCGGACAAATAAATCTCCTTCTTCTTCTTTAACTTTCTCACTTTTTTCCATGAATGCATTTTTAGCTGTGTTTGATGGAGAAGCAACAAACTGATACTAGGACATTGATGCTGCTCTATCATTGTTCCTTGAGCTTTCATCAATCGCTACTGACTCAATCTTGGCAATAAGTAGATCTAGATCCATAGGGAACTTCTGAGTATGCTTTAGTAAGGTTACTGTTTGTTTCCATGATGAAGATAAAGCATTGAGTAGTCTAAGATTTAGATCTTGAAGATCAGACTTAATACGAGCTGTTGACATCTCAGTTGTAAGTTGTACAAATCTGTTCATCATTTGATTTATAGTTTCTCCAGACAAATGTTGAAACAATTCTAATCGCCTTTTGAACTTTTGTTTCTTGAGATTTTGAATCTCCTTGCCTCCTTCACAAATGGTCTTTAAGTCTTTATACATGGTATATCCAGTTTGATATCCATTAAGCCTTGCAAGAACTTCCAGAGGTAGTCCTTTACACATCAAGGTGTATGCTTTGACATCATTCTTTACTCTTCTCAAATCATCTCCTTGAAGACCATCTTCAGGATAGGAATTCTGAGAATCTTTAGTGTATACAAACCCTTTGTCAGGTCCATCAGTGATTATTAGGATGAATGGTCCTTTTTCTATGGATTTCCAAAGATCAGTGTCAATGGAATTTAAGTGTTGTTTCAACCTAAGAGACCAATTTTTGAAATCAGCTCTGTTTTTATGTTTTGGAACTCTATTTTTAGAATCTTCTGATTTGACCATTTTTATATTTTTGTTGTTTTTCTTAGATTTTTGAATTAAGAAAAGAAATGAAAACGTTTTCGAAAATTTTTCTTAAAATAAATTCTAAGTGTTGATGTTGAAGCGCGTGAACAGTAGTCAAACACCCAAATAGTTGATGCGCCTAGTTTGAGAGACGTCTAAGGGATTGCCTTAGAAAAATTTCCAAAACGTCCAATTTGATGTGTCTGAATAGTAGTAAAATGCCTGAACAGTTGTGATGCGCCTACACATTTGTAATGCGCCTCAACAATTGTCAAACATCTAAACAGTTCAAATACGCCTTAATAGAATTGATACGTCTGGAATTTCTCTTCAACAGTGGTCAAACGTCTGAACTGAAGACGTCTACACAGTGTTAATGTGACTAAACAGTAGTCAAATGCCTAACACTTGGACAATTTTTCCGCAAATCATCATGTTCATATGAATGTAACTAACTCAAATCTTCTGAAATTCTTCAAAAGTTGATGAAATGGATTGAAACTTTCCAATTAGACAAGTTTTATGCCGTTAATCATTCTTCTAACATTAATTTCTATCAACATCAACAACAAGTCAATCAATATTGAAATTTCTATCAACATCAACAACAAGTCAATCAATATTGCAATTGTGGTTTAAAACATGTTTCTGATGATGAAACACATCTGAAATCCACAAATATTCATTTGAATTGTCTATCAAACACAGATTTAGTGAGCTATTTGAGTTTAAAAGTTCGATAAACTTCAAAATTACTCAAATAAGAACTACCAACAGTTCTGATACCAAATGATAGGATCAGTTGAGCTAATCTGTGATGATGTATGAGCACAATTCAAAGAAAACACAAACAAAGTAATCAAATTCAAGGAAGATATCAACAAAATTCCCAGTTTCATTAATATCAAGCAAAGACAATTACAAAGTAATAAGTAGTGGTTTGTTCTGTCTCACGAGCTCTCCTACTAATTAACAGTCTAAGCTATTTATAATGAAACACAAAGGAACTAACAATTACAAAAATAGTCCCTATACTATTACAAATATCAAAAAGACACATAAAGACAACATGTTAATCTTTCTAGAGTTCTAACACAAGTACACTTAGCTAATTCTATAAACTTGTAAACGTGGAAACTTGTAAATTGTCAAGGTTTGATTATGCATCTGTCTTACATCCCTAGTTACTTTGTTCACTAATTATGACATGAATTTCCATCTTTTATATACTTATGTATTAAAAACTATGAAAATCTCACCAACTTTCAAAGTTGATCCTTTATTTTTAACATGTTTCAAGTTTGATACTTGAAGATCTCTTCATGCTCATATAGGACTTGGACTTAGTTAATTGAAAGTATTATGTTGTTGTGTATATCTTGTTTGTCTTGTATCTATTTAATTGTCTTCTAATGTTCAATAAAAATGATATTTATTATTATTACAACTTATTTAGTTCCATGTGCTATGAACAATCGTTTCACATTCATCCACCTCAATGATTCTGCCTTCGGTCGGGGTGTGACACGAGGCTCAGAAGATACTTTTCAATGCTGAGAAGAAAGTTTATGCCCTGTTGACTCAGTCACACCCGATAGACATCTTTCACCAGTTTTTTGAAACAAGCTGGCCAAAAATCTATGGGAGGCATTAGAGAAGAGATATGATGGAAACACGACATTAATGGCACTGAAGGCTAAGACTCTCAAGAAGGAGTTCGATAACTTCTCTTTAATAGGAAACGAGAGCTTAGATGATATTATTGATAGATTTCATCATCTAATGAGTGAGCTACACACTCATGGCATAACCACATCAATGGAAGACAAAGTTTCAAGCTTTGCTGATGGTTTGCCTGAGAAATTGGATTCATTTGTGTCCAACCTGAGACCATATGACATACTTGCTACGTTGGACATAAATGACTTCATCTTGATGTTAAGGGAGGAGGAACTGAGGATGAAGTACAAGTCAAAGAAAGGATCTTACATTGAGAATCCTTCACTATACAACTTAGTTCCCACTTCAACTGGTTTAGGAGCACCACTACAAACAACTTTTGTGTCTGTTCCGTGGCTCCTTCCTTAACCATTGCTTGAGGACCAGAAACGTCTGGGTTATCGTCAACTCAATACATAGCACCTGAAGCCAATACATCGAAGTTGATGACCGAGAATCTTGGTAATATCACAGTGGAATTTGCAAAGGAGCATAAGGATCTTCTAGTAGCAGTGGATTAATCATACGATGGTTTAGTTGTTGGGAAGATTGGAAATTGTCATCTTGCAGATGAAGACTACGAGCAAGTTAACGAGAACGAGCTGGAAAGGATGGACATCATGTGGGCTCTATCAAGTGCAGTTAGACGACCTAAAAAGTTTATTTAGAGCCCAAGAAAATAGGAAATAGAAACCCATTTCCTACTTTCAACCGTCAAGACAAAGACATGGTTGGACTAGTTCTTCAAATAAAGAGACTAAGGCATTAATGCTCAAGGTGATGAAAGACAAGACTGGTCCTTCCGATTTGTTTCCCCTAGAGAATTAAACATTGCCTTTGTCGAAGCATTTGATGACGGGTCTGGCAGTGAAGATGAGATAGCAGCTGAACAAGTGATATCAGATACATAACAAACTGTGAACGTGGTAAACCACTTGGTTAAAGAAGAGCTAAGAGCAACATGTTTAGAAACTCCAGCAACATAAGAGTCTAACACTACTTTGATGGCTGATTTAACTAACTCCTCACAGGTAAGTTCTTTAGATCAATTATATAATAAACATGCTTGTTTTGAATGTGAAAAATTTAGGGAAAGCATTGATCCAAAATTTGCTAGGTTATTGGAACACAATGATAACTTAGTAAATGACTTTCAACTCTGCACTGAAGCTAATCGTAGATTAAAACAAAATGAGTGCAGTTTTAAAGAAAAGATAGAACTTTTGGGTAAACAACTAATGGAAACCGAGGTTGTTGCCTTAAATCATTCTAATGATATAAAGTTTTATTTAAATTCATTAGAAGAAATGAAAAAGGAGAAAGCAGTTTTGGAAGTCGAGGTTAATTCTTTATAACAAAAACTGCAGAGTTGGGCTGGTTCTTCTCATATAGTACAAAACTTGGTGAAAGAACGAAACAATAGGGAAGGTTTGGGATACAAAGTAGTGCCACCACCACATGAGATCCTTTTAAATACAAAATATAGACCTATTAATAACAACCCAATTAAGGATCATATGGTGTCTACTCCTGTAGTTAGTGATCCTGATTCCACGGGTAAGCTTGTGAAATTTCACACTAAATAGAAGGAGTCTACTTTGAAATCAAAAGGCAAGATGCCAGTTGAGAATTTGGATGATGCATTTCAAAGGGTTAATGTAAGGTCGGGTTCAGCAAAGTCCATTTCAGATCCCAAACTGACAAAACCATTTAACCACAAACGTGTTAATCATCAAAGTCCAACCAAAGTGCAAGTTAAAGAAATTCAAAATGTCAAAACAATTAATTTTGTTAATAAGGATAAAACATCTCAAAGAGTAGTGACAAACCCAAAGCAGAAACACCTCACACCTTCACTAAACATAACATCACATAAAAGTTTCTCCAATTTGTAGAAGCAAGATCTTGCTACAGTTGTGGAAAACGAGGACATATTTCAGATAATTGTCCTTACTATCAAACGCCCAAAAAGAAAATTGAACTTTATGATACAAAACCAAGTTCTTCTAAAATAAGATCTAAGATTCCACCTAAGAGGGTAAGTGAACCTAAAGTTCAAACCATAAGTCAGTCGACTGTTTACCACAAACAGGCCCTACGCAAAATTGGCTTATGTAAAGAAAAATCAAGTATATTGTCTGATAGTGTGACCATAAGAAGAAAGATATGCCCTCATCCTCTAAAGGACAATGGGTTGAGTTTATGATATGTGATTCCACTGGGTCACCCAAGCCAGTTAAGGCTTGGGTCCCAAATCAGAACTAACAAGTTTCTTTGACTGTGCAAGGTGTCCGCTACAGCGCTATTACTAATACCTGGATTATTGATAGTGGGGTGTCCAGGCACATGATAGGGAATTCGCCCCTTCTTTTCAACGTCAAACAAATTAAAGTGGGACATGATTCATTTGCTGGGAACAAAGGAGGCTACATCACAGCTCAAGGCAAAGTGGGAAATGAGAAAGTCAAGTTTGACAAGGTCAACTACGTTCAACAACTATAGAACAACTTACTTTATGTCTCCCAGATCTGCGATAAAGGATTCAAAGTTGTATTTGACAACAAGAAGTGCTACGTCTTGAAGAAGGACTATGTGATTGAGGAGAATAAGGTTCTTATGTCAACTTCACGATATAACGACTTGTATGTCTTGGATCAATCAAAAGCCTCCACAACAGATCACAAGGTTCAATGCTTCCTGTCAAAAGCAACTAAGAGGGATTCAGTCTCATGGCATAGAATAATAGGACACATTAATCCTAGGAAGATGAATCACCTGGTTCAGATGGATCTAGTGAATGGTGTTAATGTGAAGAACTTCGAGCTTCTAGACTTCTGCATAGCATGTAAGAAAGGGAAATAGACCAAGAAGGCACATAAGGCAAAGAAAGTTAATTCTATTGATATGATCTCGGCTTCTGCACATGGATCTGTTTGCCCCTGTCAGCACAGAGAGTATTGCTGGAGATCTGTATTGCTTTGTAGTAACAGATAATTACTCAAGATTCTCTTGGGTTATGTTTCTAAAAGCCAAATTAGAAACTTTTGAAACATTCAAACATCTAGTAAGTACATTGGAATCACTCTACAAGCTCAAAGTTAGGCAGATTCAATCAAACAACGGCATTGAATTCAAAAATCAGTGGATGGAGGCATACTGTAGAGAAAGAGGAATTTTTCATCAAGTCACCTCTGCCTACACTCCACAGATGAACGGTGTAGCTGAAAGGAAGAATCGAAGTTTGATAGAGACCGCCTGCACAACGCTAGCTAACTCGAAACTAGCTATCCAATTATGGACTGAGGCAACGGCAAATGCTTGTTACACAGTCAATCAAGTCTTAGTGGTCAAACGACATGGGAAAACATGTTCTGAACAACTCTAGTGATGTAAATCTAACTTGGAGTATCTAGAACCGTTTGGCGCACCATGCACATTGTTGAAAAAGGCTCAGACTGGAAAGTTCAGTGAATAGGAAGAAGAAGGGATATTTCTTGGATACAGCATAGCAGAGAAGAGAGTTTACAACAACTCAATGGGTCAGGTAGAAGTGTCGTGCAACATTGAGATTCAAAGATACACCACCCCCCAACTAGGAAAGGACCCTCATTCTTCTTTGACTATGATGGATTCTTAAATCCTTCAATATGCCACCTTCACATACTGATGACGAGCTGTCTGCTAGGATGATGTATGATGTTCTTAACTCTCCTCCACCAGATTCGACATCAACTAGTCAAGTAGATGATTCTTCTAGCCGCCCTTCAAGGGGAGACCATAGAGTAAGCGAGTCTTCATCTGATGATTAGGAAATTGAGACTGCTAATGTCGACCAGAAGGAACAGGTTCCCATCAATGAAAGTACACAAGCATCAAATCTTGATGCCTTTCATACTTTGGAACCTCATACTCCAATAGCTACACATCCTGAACTTGAGTTTAACAATCTGGATAATGAGGTGGTTGTTCTAACAACTCCTGGATCTCGACTAAATGTTTATCATCCCTTGGACAATGTCTTTGGGGATGTTCGATCAGGAGTATAGACCAAAAATCAGTTGTACTCAGCTGATTATATCTCAGTAATGGAAAAGGGATATCTTCACGATGGTTCATATCGATTCTTGTGTGTCAATTTGAGCCAAAATATGTTAGTGAAGCATTAAATGATGAGGCGTGGGTTAGTGCGATGCAAGAAGAACTCCTACATTTCAAGAAGTTAGGAGTATGGACCTTTGTGGACAAACCAAAAGGTGCTAAGGTGATTGGCACTAAATGGGTGCTGAAATGCAAGAAAGATGACCAAGGGGTCATAATCAGGAGTAAGGCCTGACTTGTAGTTCAAGGATTTTTTCAAGTCGAAGGCATAGATTACAATGAAGTGTTTGCACCAGGGGCAAGGATGGAAGCAATACGTATATTCTAGCTTATGCATCCTACATGAAGATTAAATTCTATCAACTAGATGTGATGAGTGCATTGCTTCATGATGATATCCATGAGATGGTCTATGTCAGTCAACCAGAAGGATTTGAGGATCCTTATCATCGTGACAGAGTTTACAAGCTAGACAAGGCTCTCTACGGGCTCCATCAAGCCCCTAGAGCTTGGTATGAGAAACTCAAATCATTTTGTGAAACACGGTTTTCGCAGAGGAGTTATTGACTGTACATTGTTCATCAAAGAAAAGGATGTGGATTTACTACTGGTACTTATTTATGTTTGATTACAAAATCTACGGTTCCAAAAATGAAGAATTATGTAAAGAATCGAATATGTAATGAAAGCATTATTTAAGATGAGTGCCATGGGAGAGATGAAGTTCTTTCTCGGCTTACAGGTGGATCAGACACCAAAGGGAATCTTCCTATATTAGACCAAGTATGTAGGTGATATCCTCAGTCGATTCGACATGGAGAATGCTTCAATAGCTGGAACTCCACTTGCCACGAACCATGACGTGGAACCCGACGAAAATGGCGATATGGTTGATGCCACCATGTACAGAGGCATGGTCGGTTCTCTCACGTATCTCATAGCCTCGCAACCTGATATCATGTACGCGACGTGTCTTTGCTCCATATATCAGGCAAAACCAAAAGTAATCAATCTCATAGGTGTTAAAAGGATTTTTCATTATCTGAAGGGTACTACAACACTCGGTTGTGGTATCCTCATGACGATGACTTTGACCTTACAACATATAGTGATCCGGATTATGGTTGTTGCAACAAATGAATTACAAGTCTACATCGCAGGATGTCAGTTCTTTGGTAGACGGTTAGTCACCTGGCAGTGTAAGAAGCTGACCTCCATTGCTCTGTCAACATGTGAAGCTGAATTTGTTGCTACTGCTAGTTGCTCTTCACAAATAATTTGGATTTGAAATTTTCTAACTCTCCTATTTTTGTTGATAATTCTGCTACTATTGATGTAACCAAAAATCCAGTCCAACATCCAAAATCTAAACACATTGGTATTAAGTAGCACTTTATACGTGACTATTTTGAAAATCAATTAATCGATGTTGTTAAAATTAATACTAATATTCAACCAGCTGAAATCTACACAAAAGCATTTGACAAACCTAGTTTTTTATATCTCTTAGAGGTTAATGGCATGGAAAGAAAAGTGATGTGATTCAAGAAGACGAAAGTTCGTAGTCCGACTAGTGTATTTATTTTATTTTCCTGTTTATTAAAATACAAAAACACAAAAAAGATTTTCGGTTTTAGAATTTTAGGAGGAGAATAGTTTAGTCTAGTATTTAATTCATGCAGTATTTAATTACTTAAAAAATGATGGGAGGAGGAGATTAGCTAATAGAAATGAAATCAAATCTATGATTCTGATTCAAAGTCTATGGAAAATGATGGTACACAGGGAACAAATTGGTTGGGACTTCAAAACTAGTGTGCTCAAAATGTGAAATTCAAAGTACAAGTCTTAGAAGTTTAAACATAACTAAAGAAAAATGATAGTTAAACTAGTTTGCTACTGAGGTAGCATAGAGAAAGTAGATCTAGAGGTTGCTAGTTCATTATATGATATGTCGGTAGATTCAAAACAATAGATGAGTAGACTTCATTGGTGAATTAAAAAATCAAACTAACGCGTTCAACTTGTTGTGAGCTTCTCATCTTATCCCTGGTTAACACAATCAACGCATTTCCAATAAGGGGTAGCAAAATTAACGCCACAAATGTGTGCAGATGACCATAAATATGAGCAAAGCACATGTAGAAACTGCTAATAGCAATCAAGCTAATGACTAATGTTGTTTGTGTGTTGTGTGCAAAAGAAAAATAAATGCTCTAACAAGAAGATTGGTTGTGTGCCTCTCTGTTGTGAAGTGGCACTGACCTGAGGATAAGCATAACCTAAATATTCTAGAATTCATTGTTGTTTGCGCCTCTCTGCTGTGCGATGGCACTAACCTGAGGCTTGGCATCTCTTTGAAAGCTCTTAGAATAGTCTCTTCTTGTCCAATACCAGTAGACCACTCAAAAATCTCCTGAGGAATGTTAATTAGCAAATAAGTGTGAGATCCACCAATTCATGTTGAAATAATTAAACCTAATTCATCACCATTGTAAGTCAAAAGTTCGTGTATGGATTTAAGGGGACAAACATACTCACAATCATCGTGACGGCAATTTTTAAAAGTCAAATCATTGTGTGCATCTATAGCTTTAGTATGATTTCTTGAAAGTGCTAATGACTCTCAAACACAACAAGCATCTTGCATCAACTGCATATTAATAAGGGCTTCCCAAACAATTCTGTTATACTTGTATGATTCCATAATGAATCGTTCCAGAAATGATCTAATCAACTTGAAGCTATTCTGCTCAAACCCAAAACAACAAAAATATGTCATGTTTTCTTTTAAATTTCTAAGTTATTTTCTATTTTCTAGTTGTTTGTAGGATTAATCATTGGACTATTCAAAGATGTACTTTGTGAATCACTTACTAAAATGGGTCACGTCTGAGGTGACCAATCGGTTTTAAATTAAAAGGTTACGTCTGAGGTGATCAATCGGTTTAAACTAAAAAGATCACGTCTGAGGTGATCAAATGGTGTTAAAAAGTCATAATGTTTATCCATTGTTAATATTTTAAACGGTTGAAGGTGTAAAGAGGTCAACTCATAAGTATGGGCCAGTCGCACGATTGGACCACAAGTATGAGCCAATTGCATGATTGAACCATAAGTTTGAGCCAGTCACACCGATTGGACCATGGGTATGAAACAACTGTGCGATTGGACTACAAGAATGACCAATCATACAAATGGATCAAGAAGTATGAGCTAGTCGCACGACTGAACCCTAGTCGCACTGCTGAAGCATGAGAATGGGCTTAGTTTACACCACTGGAGCATGAGATGGGTCTAGTCGTACGACTAAATATTAAGACAGTATTTAAGGAGGGTGAAGCGATTGCATTCCTCACCACCCCTCAAGCTTCAAAAACTCTCATACGTAGATACTCTGCCCAAATTTCACCTTACCTTCATTACTTGCTGATTGTCTTTCTAACCAATCAGTCATTCATCTACAAGTATTGTGAGACTGAAATCGATTGAAAGGACCGGTGAAATCAAACCCTAACTGACCTAATTGACTAAAATCAAGAAATCAGTTAAAACGACTCAAATAGACCACTTAACAGGACATAATCGTTGATTTAAAAGACATTAGGTGCTAATTAGAGTGTTTGCGAGTCAAATGAGTCTAAACACGATGGCTAACATCAATATTGACAAAGATTCGAGGTCGGAGTGTCAACATAACTATATGCGAATGGAAACTCCGAATGAACTTTAGTCGCGATTGAGCCAGGCGCGAGATTCATTCACACGATTGAATCATTCGGTGACTCGGTCGCACGACTGACTCAACCGCATGGCTTAACACACGTCTGAGTTCAGTCGCAAGCTCAATCGCATGACTAAAGTCTGTCGCAGGCTCAATCGCACGACTGAACTCAGTGGTATGGTTCAATCGTATGATTGAACTAGTTTGATCTAAAATAGTTTAAGATTCAATTATCATCTCCTATAACTACTCTAATGTTTATGTTTCGTGTGTTACAGCAATATAGCTGAGAGATGGACTATGAGCACTAAGCACAACATCTGTGCTCATCTGGATGCCACCACTCGGAATGTTTTCGAGTTTACGAGGATCATTGACTTCCTGAGTAGAATCGAGGATCTATAAGGCTATTTCTACCCCATGCACTCCATACACATATATTCAGCAGGCATTCTAGGAAGGTAACTCAGTTGAGCGATCGGTTGAGCCTTACCGTATCCGAAGCTCTATCTTTGGAGAAGACATTGAGATCACTGAAGACGTCCTGAGGAGGATCTTGGATCTGGGGGAAGACGAAGCACATCCAACCAAGCTACATCCCCTAACTGTTCGGGGATGCTTTCTGAGGATCAAGTACGTTGTTGACATTAATGCTAGCGTACTGAACAAGAGCAACATGTGCCCTCAATTCAAGTATTTGGCACATGTGATCCTCAAGTGCATAGCCTCCAGGCATGGAGGATTCGATGAGATGTATGGCCAAATCCAGAATGCATACGTTGCACTAGTACTGAATCACCAATTCAGTTTCCCTCGCATGCTCTTCTCGTATCTGATAGAGAACATAGAGGCTAAAGGGAAGGAAGGCTTCTGCATGTATCCACATTTCTGCAAATGATCATCGATGAGAAGCTTCCTCTGCTGCCTAAGAGAAGGGTGATATTGTTACGTTAGAAGTGATGGATATACGACACTGGGTCGGATGAAGGTGGACCGGGGAAGTAGGTGAAACCCCCAGTCAGAGACTGTTTGGCCATTTGGCCTATGAGGATTATGTGGCGCACTCGTAAGAAGTGGCGCCACGATGACAGTGATTCTGATATTGAGCTCATCATGGCCACCACAGACGAAGACGACGACAATGATGAAAACCATGATGACGGTCAAGGTGGGGGAGATGCAGGTCCCATCTCTTCACGGTCCACCGACACTTCTACTATATCTTCACCACCTCCACCTAGTACTTCTTCTGCTCTAGGTGGGTCTGAACAGGCTACTATCCACCCGGACTTTCTGGTTGATAAAGATGAGAAGTCAAATGATGAGCCTTTAGTGAGGACTATTGGGAGCAGGGTCGTGGCCACTGAAAAAGGGATAGAGGCGGTAGGCGGACGCCAGGCTGAGTCAAGGGGTGCTGCTGATGATGTTACTGATCCTACTTACACCCCTGACTAGCCCAAAAACCAAGGGGGAGTGCCTATTGCGAAGGGATCGAGGAAGAAGAGAATGGCTCATCCCTATGGGAAGAATAGCAGGAGGCCTAGGATTACTTTGATCACATCTTCTCCCATAGACACAGCCACCACCACTGCCACAGCCCACCACCACTACCACACCTCGTATCACCACCACCACAGCTACTACTACCACAACCACTCCTCCCACTATCACTATCACTCCATCCACCACCACTACCACAGTCACTCCACCACATCCCACACACATTCCACCTCCTATATTCACCACATCTATCACCACCGGTCACTAAGCAGGTCCCTCACACACCACTCCATTCACAGCTGCACCCACTCTACCCCACATCAGGTAGAGGAACAGCTACACTATGGCTGCTTGCCACTGATGAGCTAAGGGCTACAGCTACACAAGATGATGGAGGTTAATACCGCTCAAGAAAAGAAGATCACAGAGCTCAGTGAGAAAAGTAACCAATATGATATAGCTCTTGGCTAAGCCCACCTAGTATTACTAGTCAAAATGAGCTGGTATTAGCTTCGGTGCAGAGGATAGAGGAGCTTGAGAAGAAGAATAAGAAGATATTGCAAAAGCTCAAGGGGTCAAAGAGTGAGCCTCTTAAGATCAAGGATGGAGATGGTGATCATGATGATAATGATGAAGATGATGATGATGATGATAATGATAAGGATGAAGATGATACTGTGGAAGATGTTGAGGAGGGAGGACCGAGCAGAAAAGATGAAAAAGGTGATGATGATTAGGAAGGTGATGCATCTGCATTAGTCTCATATCCCCAAGCTCAGGAGAGACGCACTAAAAGAAACCAAGATCAAGGAGCCTCATCCTCCGCCCCTCAAGCTAAAGAACCAACTAATCAAGAAAAAAGTAATTATTAGATGTCTTTGTATTTATAAACTTTTGTACTAGAAATATATATTACATTAATGTACTTAACAATCATCTATGTTTGTTTATGTTAAATGCTTTATATGATGACTTATATGTGATGTGCTTAATGTTTAATCAAACAGATGAAGTTCAACAGATAGACGAGTATGATGTCAAACCCCTTTAGAAAGTTAAGACTCACTTACAATGATTTTGACTTGCAAGGGATAATCAGGAGATCTGTGAGCTACACTCCGAAAGAAGGAGAGATTATTCATGATCTAACCAATGAACAGCTTGCTAAAAATGTTGGACTAAATCCTGATGAACTTGTGAAAGATGCTCCAGAAGTAGATGTTGTGAGTGACGATGAGCTGAACGATGTTGATGAAATTGAGATCGAGGACATTAGTGTTGAGCATTATCCAGAGTACACTGACCATAAAGGTAATGTTACACCCAACTTGGATGATACTTTTAGCAGTCCTACATTTGAGAACCTGGAAGAGATGGAAAAGGAGAAAGAAAAAGATGAAAGCCAAGCCCAAGCTTCATATGCTAATGTCGACTTGAAGAAAGATGAAGGAGCGGCTTGTTTTGTAGAGATGAAATCCAAATGCATGCCACAAAAGCAAAATGCCTACACCAAGCTCTATAGAGTCAAACGTCATCACAAGGTGTCTGGAAAATTATTGCGTGGGCGTATTTTGAAGACTTAGAGGTCATGCTATTAAGAGAGAGAATTGCAGGATCGTTGAAGGGTGTGAGTAACAACACAACAACACAAAGAGGAGATTAACCAAACTTTAATTAGGCAGTAAACTGGATTAACCAGATAAGACCTAAGAACACAAGTAATGAAGAGACAGAACACAAAGAACACAAGTATATGGTTTTCAAGAATGCAGTATATTGCTTTTTCTCTATGTTCTATTACAAGTGTTACAAAGCATAAATAAAGTTACAAGAATATGAGATACTTATACTACATCCTACAGCTGGCTATACTTTGAAAGCCAGCTGGATACATTGATTAGACACAAACAAAATCAATTGTAGAGTCAAAAGGCAGATTGCCTTTTGACTTGGGACTATGACATGCCATAGCTCACACCTTTTCTATTACAAAGATACAAGATACAAAAAGTAAGATAAATAGAGAAAGAATACATACTCAGACCTCAATGTACAGTTACCAAAAGCATGGACCTATCACCAAACCATGTTAGTTGATGACTTGCAGAGTTGCAGTAGAAAGATGTCTAGCTTTATGGAACAGTACATCAGATAAAGCATTTGTTAAAAGTCTTCGGAAGAAATCTGTCTTCATGAACTTGAAGCTTCGGAAGACTTTGTCTCTAAGCTTCGGAAGACTTCATCTTTGGCTTCGGAAGATGTTGGTCTTGGCTTCGGAAGATTTCACACTTAGAGTATTTTTGTTGCACATGTGAAACTTCCGAAGCATTCCACTTCAATGCACTTGTGCAACATACAGGAGAGACTAAAGATTTTTAGGTTGCATCAGCCTCTTCATTAATTTCTACAAACTCCCCCTAGGCTGATGCTACCAAAACACTTAGAAAACTTCAGATATTAATAGTCCTCATTAGGATGATCACCATTCCTTTCTTCATAAGTTGATCAGGATCCTTCAGGCTGTCAAAGTGTCTTCTCATATCAAAGAGATCATGCAGAGGCAACTGAAACATATCTTGCCATTTATAAATGTCTTCAATGCCTTGATCTCTAATAACGTGCCATCTTTCTGGAATTGTGGTGTATGTCCAAGACAAGATGGGTCTTCCTGATGCTAGAGGAGCTACTAAAGTTGGAGTTGGTTGAGCATCCTCTGGCTGCACATCCTCAGGTTGTTCTGATTCATCCTAGGTTCAGAAGAGGATGCATGCTTCTTCTTCTTCTTAGACTTTGGTTTAGAAGCCATCCTCTTATTTCTCTTTCCAAATTTTAACTGAGAAGACTGGCCTGCAGCACCAGATTGATCTTCACTGTCTCTCTCAGTTGGGATTTCCTCTCTCTCAGTCTTAGAAGGAGATGGAGGTTGACCTTGCTGTGGATCAGAAGATGAAGCTTGCTGAGCATTAGCAGGAGGTCCAGGTTGTGTTGTGTCTGTTTGTTCAACCTTAATCTCCACTTCAGGTGGGGCCTGACTTGGAGTGGAGTGTAAGTCAGTGAGCACTCCACTCTTGATCTTCTGCTTGATTACCCTGATATGCTCATCCATAGTGGATAGAGACATGGGTCCAAGTCTCCTTCCGAGAATCCATACAGCTTCAAGAAGCTCATCATCCTCTACTTATCAGCAGACTTCTTCATGCTCTTTTGGATGATGGCTCTTGACTTTGTAGCTTCTTCCTCATCTTCCTCTTTGTGTCTTTCTTAACTTGACTAGCTCAAGCTCAAGTTGTTTTAAATTCTCAAACTCAACATAGTCATGAGGTAAGGGAAGGAGTGCATCTGCCTGATAGAGACCGTGGCACTCAGGTAGTTAATCATCTTGATTCTATCTTCTTCCTTATCTACCTGAGGTTCTTGTTAACCACATCCTTTGTTCGGGCTTCTTGAACTAGTGAGAGGGTAGGCATACCTCTGTACAGTCTTTTTCTTTTTCTTTCTTCTTTGATCTGTACTAGGAGTTCTGCATCTTCTGCCTCCTTCTTCTCTCTTGACCTTTCAGATCAACCAGCTTTTCAATTCATCCAAGGGGAAGAAATGATATTATCTATGCATTCTGAGTGTCTGGTCTGGGGGCAACCCTGATTGCAGACTCCATGAGTCTTGGAGACTCAGTAGAGGAACTTCTCCCCTTAGCCTCCTTTCCTCTCTCTCTCCTCCTCCTCAATCTCCTCAGATGTCATTTTTCTTTTCCATTTGTCACTCACAGACCTTTGTGACTCAGGGTGGAGAGGCTTTGGCCTTCATTGCTCATTGCAGCATCTGAGCTCAGGCCAGAGAGAGGTTGAGAAGCACCTTCACCAGCAGTGTCTCAGAAGGAATATGGATCTCTGCAGCAGTTGGAGATGATGAGAGGGCTCTCAGGTTCTGTCACTGGGCCTTAGTCAAGGTTTCCCCTATGAAGCTAATCTTAGGGTCTGCCTCAACATCCAGTTGACCGATGACATTGCCTGATTGCCTTAGTCTCCTTCTTAGGCTGAACTCTGCAATGATCATGTCTTGGATTCTTCTAGCCATTCTGTCAGCTTGTCTTGATTGGCTTGGTTGACAAGTGGCATGTTGACTAGATCCAGACTTCATAGTAGTTCAAGGTCTGAAAATTAAAAACTTCTTGCTGTCCTTGAACTCTTATGATGATGAGCCTTCCAGTTGTTGTCATACCTCCATCCAATGATGTGATTAAAGGATGATGAAGGTGACATGGCTCTTGGTATCCCATCCTCAAATAGACTCTGTATGAAGGAGTCTATGTAGTTCACATCAATGTGATCTAGAGGAGGTTGCTGAGAATGCATAGTTGCAAGTGAGGATGGTGAGTCCTCAATGTCCATTCTCTCAGAGGAACTCCGAGGTTCTGTGGTTATAACGACTTTCTCCCCCTTTTTGGTAGCATCACCCACTTGCATAGGTGAGCTGGAGGATAGATCAATCACATCCACAGGTTCTTGTGTTCCTGGTTGAGCTCTCCTTAAGGGTCTCCCAGCTAGTTTTTCCTTAAGATATGAAATCTCAAGTTGCTGATCATTGATCCTATTGTTTAAGGTAGTCACCTGAGATTCAAGGTGACTGACCTTTGAGACTAAATAGGTGCATGTTTTGGATAGTTTTGCACCTTTAGTCTCAGATCCCCTCATCTTCATCAGAAGAATCACTGGGGGTGGAGAAGATTGGACCAGAGTCTTTTCTCTCATGACCAGTTCTTAGTTCTTGGCTACTGGATTTCCTCTACTTACTGGCAGTCTCAGTTGAGATGTCAGTAGCTGAGTTGCCATGGTTGAGGTCTTAATGATGTAATCACTTGCAGAAGTGAGAGCCTCTTCCATATGGACATCCTGAACAAGTTTAGAAGTGTCCACCTCAGTTGTAGGTGACTGATGTGGGATAGATGTAGGAGACTCAGGAGTATTCATCTCTCTTGGAGTAGGGGAAAGAAGAGAGACTCATTATACTCACTGAAACCTAGATCTTCATCAGTGTAGAAGTCAAGGTTGGGAATTGGTTGTTTAAGATCTATAGCTGGGGATGGTAACTGTCCCCTAAAGGTTGATCACTTGAGTGTTGAGACTCAGAGTGATGGCTTAAATCAGTAGGGCTAATGAGCTCATCAGGCTGAGCATGAGGAACCTCAGCACTGATTCTAGAAAAGATGGGAGTGGTCTGCTCCTCAGGAGAAATGGGAGCTCCAGTATCCACTTCTTCCAGTATTGGTGAGTATATGGGGGCCTCCTCAGACTAAATAGTCTGAGCAGGGGTTCGTTTGGATTTTCTTGGATGGGTGATGGATATTTGAGGCTGTGTAGGTGGTTGAAAAGCAGCAGGCGTGGGTTCAACACTAGCTTGTGCTGCTAGGTTGTCACCTTGAGCAATGAGCTCTAACATTTTGGACTAGGGCTTTTTCTACCCCAGAGAATCCAACAGTGGACTTTCTCAATGTTTTAGAGATGCCGGGCTTCATCTGTCCCAATTTAAGAGTGTTACCTGTTTCCCTTAACTGTGAGCCCAGTTCACAGTTAAGAATGTACTAGACATATCTAGGAAACATGTAGTACTCTAAGGAGTCTAAATTAGCAAGCAAATTTTTATAAACAAATTGAGAGTACCTGAATTTGCCCCCTTGACCATTCATGGACTATGAAGGAGAGATCTTCAGGAATCTAGTCCCATCCACCATGCTTGTTTGATAAGCTGTGAATGACCACATGGAGCAGGAATCTCCATTTGGATGAGACCTTCCCTTTCCTGAAGATCTTTACAGAGAAATCTCCCTCGTAGCCCATCTGCTCAAAGGAATGATTTACAGCTTCCTTTGGAAAGAACACCTTACCTTCTTCATCATCCAGCTGAAGATGTCGATTGATGATGGCCGGAGTGATGAAGATTGTTCTCCCCTGCACTGTGACAGATAGTGCCTTCTCCCCGTCCATAATGACCTCTTGGCAGGTCTTCCAGAATTCAAGCAACTGATCTTCATAAAGGGGAGGATCAATGGTTAGGGAGGTGAAGTAGTGGACAGAGACAAGAAACGGCAAACCTCTGAGAAATGAGGATCTTTCACAGAGCATAACAAAGCAACTTGATTGTGTTGTCTGTGTAGCTACATGGTAAAGTTGGGATCATTTCTGTGAGCAAGGTTAGCCATTGTGAGGTAGCTTAAGAATGAAGAAAGAAGAAAGAATGAAATTTCAGAGAGAAAATTTTGGGTTTAGGTTTGGAGCAAGAGCAGATGATAGAAGAGGGGGACCCCGTTAGGTTCATATGAGAGAGAGGGATTTCAGATAAACTTTAATGAAAGAGGATAAAATTGAAATCCGGATGTTGGTCCCACCTCTGAAAAAGTAGTTTACTTTTTGCTCAAAAGTAGTTTTCTTGGAAATCAACAAGCTTCCGAAGGTAAATTATCTTCGAAGTTTTAATGAAAAAGCTCCGAAGTTAAAATGACTTCGGAAGAGTTTGCTGAGATTATTTGATGATTTTGATTCGGAAGGAAAAATTAAGACTTGAGTGCTTTGTATAGAGATCAACAAAGCTTCCGAGAGTTAATTATTGCTTCGAAAGGAAAAGGTCCTTGAAAATAAGTAAGTGTCTAGATAACTATTTAAGCTTCGAAAGATAAGATTGAAATTTCTTCCGAAGGTAAATTTCTTAGACAGTTAAATATTTTGAAGGTGTGATTTCTTCCGAAGTTAAAATGCATAACTTCCCAAGTATAAAATCATCAATTAATCTAAAGAAAGTTCTTCCAATTCAAGAGAGAAAACATGAGCTTATGAAGATGATAGACTAGACAACTTAGAACACACATTTTTTAAGAAATAATAAGAATTAGGTTTAAGAAAAATTTACTCAAGGTTGATCATCCCAATAGCTGATATTAGATATTTAAATCTTTGTTCATCAAAAGCCTTTGTAAACAAATCAGTATATTGTTCATTTGTGTGAACCTTGACTAGTTTAATTAATCCCTTTCATAATTATCTCTTATTAGATGATACCTGATATGATGTGCTTTGTCCTTGAGTGCTGCACAAGGTTCTCTGTAATTGAGATAGCACTATTGTTGTCTATGTGGATTGGAGTCTCCTTGAAATTTAACCATAGTCTAGCATTTGATTTTGAATCCAAAGCACCTGAGCACAGCAGCTAGCGGCAGCAATGTATTCAGCTTCAGCAGTTGATGCAGAGACACAATATTGTTTCTTGCATTGCCATGAGACAACCTTCCACCAAGAAATTGACATCCCCAGATGTAGACTTTGCAGACATATTGCACCACCATAATCAGTATCTGTATAAGCATATAGATTGAAGTCAGAATTCTTGGGATACCATAGACCAAGTGTTGATGCACCTTTTAGGTATGTTAGAATCCTTTTGACAGTGATAAGATGAGACATCTTAGGGTTGGCTTGATATCTTGCACAGATGCATGTAGCAACATGATATCAGGCCTACTAGCAGTAAGATACATAAGAGACCCAATCATAGCCTGTATAAGTGTTCATCTACACACTCCCCCTCACAGGACCAAGGGAGTGATTTTTGGCTATGGGTGTCTTAGCAATCTTACAGTCAGTCATATTGAACCTTTTGAGTATGTCTTGAACATACTTTGACTGACTTATGAAGATGCATCTTCAACTTGCTTCACTTGAATTCCCAGAACGAAATGAGTTCCCCCATGGCACTCATTTCAAATCTGTCTTTCATCAGCTTCTCAAAGTCTTTGCAGAGCTTTGGATTAGTTTAACCAAAGATGATGTCATCCACATATACTTGAACTAGCAATATGTCTTTTCCTTGTCCTTTGATGAAGAAGTTCCATCTATAGTACCTCTCATGTATCCATGTTTACAGAGATACTCATATAGTGTCTCATACCACTTCCTGGGTGCCTGATGCAGCCCATAGAGAGCTTTGTCAAGCTTGCAGACATAATCAAGATGATCAGGATCTACAAAACCAGGTGGCTGTTTGACATAAACTTCTTCATCTATCACTCCATATAAGAAGGCACATTTCACATCAAGTTGAAAGACCTTGAAGTTCTTGGATGCAGCAAATGCCAGGAATATCCTAACAGCTTCTAATCTTGCCACTGGAGCAAAGACATCGGTGGTAGTCGATCCCTTCTTCTTGTGTGTATCCTTGAACAACCAGTCTAGCTTTGTTTTGGATGATAATGCCTCTATCATACTTCTTGTTCCTAAACACCCATTTGGTTCCTATTGTAGTCTTCCCAGAAGGAAGAGGACAAAGGTTCCAAACTTTCTGTCTTTTGAATTGAAGCAGCTCTTGTTGCATAGCTTCAACGTAACTTCCATCCTTTAGAGCCTCCTCAACTTTCTTTGGCTCTATCTGGGATAAAAAACAAGAGTGAAGACAAACATTTGCTTCATGGATTTGTCCTCTTGTCTTTACCCCGGAGACAACATTTCCAATGATGTTTGTGGTAGGATGAGACTTGTGGATCCTAAGCTAAGGAATCACAGCAAGTTGTTGAGAAAGATCTAAATTTGAAAAATTTAGATCTGGCATAGATTTTTCTCCCACCACATCAGCACATTTTTCAAGTGAAACTTGATCCAAGTAGTGTGTGACATCATTGATGTTCTCATCTATGGTGTCGTTAGTGACATCAAGGAATCCTTGGTCACTGTCACCATCACCATTGTTGTCTTCCACAGTTGAGGTGTTCTTATCTGGTTGTAGAGCCTCTGAGCTGGAATTTAAAGGCATACCAGATGTATCAGCTGAATTTGTCATTGTTGTGCTCATAGAAACCTCATTTGCAGAAGTAGTTCCAACTGGAGCTGAAGATGTATGACTTGAAGGTCTTCCTAGCTCAAATCTTGGGTCAGGATCACCTGTATTTTAATTTTTTGCAGATCCTGAAACATTCTCACAAGATTTATTAAAACAGTTGGTAACTAAATCGAGATCAAATAGGCAATCTGGACCAAAACTAGCAACACATGGTGTGTGTTCATTGAAGGTGACATTGGCTGACTCCTCAACTATTCTAGTTCTAAGATTGTACACTCTATAAGCCTTAGCTTGGAAAAGTATCCAATAAAGTGTCCATCATCTGATTTCTCAGCAAACTTGGCAATTTGATCTTTGGTATTCAAGATGGTGCAAGGACATCCAAATGACCTAAGAAAACCAATAAAAGGTTTTCTCTTGTGCCAAAGTTCATAAGGAGTCTTCCCATGAGTCTTAACTACTAAAACTCTGTTCTGCACATAGCAGGCAGTGTTGACTGCCTCGGCCCAGAAGGTGATGGGCAGTTTAGAGTCAAACAACATGGTTCTTGCAGCTTCAATCAGTGTCCTGTTTCTCCTCTCAGCAACACCATTTTGCTGAGGAGTCCTGGGAGCACTAAATTGTCTTGCAATACCCTTACCATCACAAAATGTAACAAGGGTTTGATTCTTGAATTCTGTTCCTTGATCACATCTTATGATTTTGACCTTGTGATCAGACTGATTCTCAAACTTTAAGATGAAATTCTTCAGAATCTCAGGAGTCTCATCCTTAGTTCTAAGGATAAAGACCCAAGTGAATCTTGTAAAATCATTGTGATCACTAGACAGTATGAGGTCCTTCCTAAACTCATTACACTGGTGGGGCCAAAGAGATCCATATGTAACAAGTGTAGGGGTGTGGTGATGGAGTTCATTCCTTAGGCTTATGAGATACCTTATGTTGCTTCCCTTTCAGGCATGCAACACAGTGATCATCACTTGTAAACTCTTTCCTTGGCATTCCAGTTACCAGATCATGCTTAATCAATTTATTCATGTTCTTAAAGTTTACATGGCACATTCTTTTATGCCATAGGAATGATTCATCACTATTGGCTTTAGATAGAAAGCATGAAACTTCTCCGGAGGGAGAGGTTTCTTGCAAGTCCATCTTGTACATGTTTCCTTTCCTGGGGGCTCTAAGTAGGATATGCTCATGAGGAATGACCACACCAGGCTTAAGAACAATGCACTCAGGCTCAGTAAAGAGCACGTTATGACTCTGATCACAAAATTGAGATACACTCAGAAGAATGTATCCAAGCTCTTTAACAAAGTTCACCTTTTCAATGCTGAGCTTACCATTTGTGACCTTGCCCCTTCCTGAAATGTAACCACGTTCATCTCCTCCAAAAGCAACAGGTCCTCCATCAATCCTTTCAAAGTTCTGGAGTAGTGACCTATTACCAGTCATGTGCCTGGAGCAGCCACTGTCTATGATCCAAACATTTCTGTTTGTCTTCAGCTGTCCCTATACAAAAGAGAATGATTAGTTACATGTGGAAACCCAATCCTTGCTTGTCTTGGTCTTATTTACATAAGGTAATTCAACAGTGATAGATCCTATGGTTGTACTAAGAGGATCTTGAGCTGTTGTAGATGGAGAAATCTCAGTCACTTGGTCTTTCTTATACATCCACACCACCTTTGGAGTCTGGACTTGACTTTCAAAACTTCGGAAGCTTGTGGAACTTTGGAAGTTTTGATGACTGATACTTCGGAAGATTCTGCAGACACTGCAGCAGATTTCAGTGCTTTGGAAGAATTCCTTTCTTCCGAGACCATATTTCTTCCGAAGGTAATTTTCCATTTCCCTTCTTTTTAGATTTGAGACTTCCGAAGGAAACTGGTTTTCCTTCTGAAGCCTGAATCTTCTTGGAACTCTTTGAAGCCTTTGTTTTGGCCATGTGGACAGTACCTTTAGGATTGAAGGACAATCCTTTGCAATGTGAGTAGTGCTATCACACATAACACAATTCATCTTCTTCTTCACAAGAGCCTTTTCATGAGAATAAGATTGTTTTTGGTCACATCCCTTCTCCACCTTCATCTTTACAGATGCTGAGACAGTCCTCTTGGGCTGAGGACTGTGTTTGGAGTTTGATGGTCCAGGTTGTGCAGTAGTGGTACACAGCAAATCAGTCTTCTTCTTGCTACTGAGATGAGTTGAACAAGAACTAGAATTCTTAGCAGAAGAGTTTTGGTTGATGTCTTCAGTCCCTACCACTTTAAACCCTGCAGAAATAAAAACTTGTTTCTGCTTCGAGTCAAAAGCAGCCTTGATCTCCTGAGCCTTCCTTGCCTTTCTTTTGCTCTTTCTGATCAAGTTCTTTCTCATGGACTTGGTCATCACAGTCTTCACTTTCTCCTCAAAAGGATAGTGGTCCTTCTTGGAATCCTCCTCTTCACTCTTAGTAGAGGGATTCTTCACTATCTCTTCTTCATCCTCCTCACTCATAGGATCTATGAGAGGAAGCTCATCTTCACAAGTTCCTCACCTAGGGGGTCTTACAGACAAGTTTGTGTGTGGAGGAGCTATCTCATTTGATCCAGTCCCTGTCTGTTTTGATAGCACACTTTGTTGTGCAGGGATGAGGATATCATGTTCTTAAAGGTCTCGTCTTCAAGAACATTCTTTTCTGCCCTGGCTTTGCTGATCACAAGCTCAGCCTGGCACTCAGTTAGGTTGGTTATGAGATCTTGAATTTGAGTTCTAAAATCTGTGTGTTCATGTTTTAGAACTGAAATGGTTTTCTCTAAGTCCTCTATTTTCAGCTTATAATCATTTTCAGACTTTCTAAAATCAGATTTTAAAATATTTAAGGACTCAATATCAGATCTCAATTCCAAGTTATAGGACCTGTACCTGTTAACTTTAGTAATGCATTCAGGAGTACAAAGATGTTCCAATACCTTGGCTTCATCATGATCTGCCATCAGTGCTTGGTTGGAGAAGCATCTTCCACGTGAAAGCTCCAGTCAAAGCCTCCTTCTTCAACAGCAATAGCAGCTTGCTGCTTTGACTTCTCATTATGAAGAGCTTTATCAGTGTAGTTTGGTCTGGATTGTGTTTGGCCACCATTGGTTCTAGGTGCCTTACACTCCCTGGCAAAGTGGCCCATCAAGTTACAGTTGTAACACTTGACTTTGCCTTTGTCCAGTCCAAACTTTCCACCGGTTGCATTGCTTGGAAACTTCCTTCCAGTCCTCTTGTAGAACTTCTTGGCTCTGTGAGTGAGAATAGCCATCTGTTGGACTATTTCCATGTACTCCAGATCATCTGGATGGATACAGTCCAAGTCTTCAAGAGTGAAAAGAGAGTTGCCACTACTTTCATCAGAAGACAGAAATGCTTGAGAAGAGCTTGTCTCTTGGAATGGGCTTCCTTAAGTGTAGTTCTCCCTTGGTGTCTCTGGGAAGGTGATGAAAGGACCCTTGGGTGAGTTGTCAGGGTAGCATATAAGATGATGTTTGGGTTCTATGCTATCCCTTTCAACGACATGTAGGGTGAACCCATTTGATTGTTGGAGTTGCCAGATGAACCCTGCATGTTCATTTCCATCTGGTAGCCACTGAGAATCCCATATAACTTTGTCAAAGTGAGAGTTTTGAGATTTTCAGTTCTCTTGATCACCACACAGTAGTGTGTCCATTGCCGAGGAAGTGAGGACATGAACTTCCTTATAATGTCTCTATTCTCAAGAGCAACTCCTCCATCCACTAAGGTATCCACAATCTCAACATACCTGAAGTATTACTGAGTCATGGTCTCACCTATTTTGAAGGTGAAGTTTTCAAACTGCTGCTTCAGGAGATCCTTCTTTTTCTCCTTGGCTTCAGAAGAACCATCATACATCAGTTTCAGTGCATCCCACAGCTGTTTAGCTGTTTTGCACTTTTTGAAAACTCTGTATACAGAGTTTGGAAGGGCAGTTTGAAGAGCTGTCATGGCTTTCCTGTCTATCTCTACTCTCTTCCTATCTTCATCAGAGTAGTTAGCCACATCCTTGGGGATCATACCAGCACCAGTAGCAGAGGGTGTGCTGGGTATGAAAGGTCCATTCTGAATAGATTCTCACATTCTTGAATCGAGAGACCTGATGAAACCTTACATTCTTAAACACCAGGTGTCAAACTCATCAAGAGTGATCAGTGGGGACTTGTTCATGGTTCCAGTTTCCATATCGGTTTTGGAAATGGCTGTCATTTGAAAAGTTTGGTATTTGTGTGTGAGAGGGATCTTAAGTGGTGAGATCTTATATCAAGAGCCTCAAAGCTCTGATACCAATGCAGGATCGTTGAAGGGTATGAGTAACAACACAACAACACAAAGTGGAGATTAACCAAACTTTAATTAGGCAGTAAACTGGATTAACCAAGATAAGACACTAAGAACACAAGTAATGAAAGAGACAGAACACAAAGAACACAAGTATATGGTTTTCAAGAATGCAGTGTATTGCTTTCTCTATGTTCTATTACAAGTGTTACAAAGCATAAATAAAAGTTACAAGAACATGAGATACTGATACTACATCCTACAGCTGGCTATACTTTGAAAGCCAGCTGGATACAATTGACTAGACACAAACAAAATAAATTGTGGAGTCAAAAGGCAGATTGCCTTTTGACTTGTGACTATGACATGCCATAGCTCACATCCTTTTCTATTACAAAAAGGATAAAGTACATAAAGTAGAAAGAATACAGACTCAAGACCTTAATGTACAGTTACCAAAAGCATGGACCTTATCACCAAACCATGTTAGTTGATGACTTGCAGAGTTGCAGCAGAAAGATGTCTAGCTTTATGGAACAGTACATCAGATAAAACATATGTTAAAAGTCTCCGGAAGAAATCTGTCTTCATGAATTTGAAGCTTCGGAAGACTTCATCTTTGGCTTCGGAAGATGTTGGTCTTGGCTTCAGAAGATTTCACACTTAGAGTATTTTTGTTACACATGTGAAACTTCTGAAGCATTCCACTTCAATGCACTTGTGCAGCATACAGGAGAGACTAAAGATGTTTAGGTTGCATCAGCCTCTTCATTAATTTCTACAGAAATGAATCAAGTACTTCAGATATCCTCATGATCTGAAGACTCTTTCTAGTTTTGAGCACAATCATTTGGCATGTTTAGATCTTCTATATGCAAATCCAAGAAAGATGTCAGGATGGTTTGAGGCTGTGTTAAAGAATGAATACCACACCAGGTGGGTAAACTTCAGACGTCAACAACTGAAGAGGTATATGCGTAAGTCTGAAGTGGATCCCATAATTGGATGACCTAAACTAGTGCTGAAGTGGAGTCCCCCGCGTACAATGTCAAAGATTCCCTTACGGGAAATGCCTCAGGACTTCACTCCACACTTCAAATGGTGGTATTACGACTGGCGAACGGGTGAAGCGGTCATAGTGTTAAATAGAGATGTAAAGATTAATACTATCCGGGTATTTGACGCAACATGGCTTACAAACTTGTCAGCTAAAGTCGTCTACACATTATACAAGCGGCCACTGTTCTATGGCACGCAAGACATTTTACAAGCTCTCCAATTCCAACACGTGATAAGACTTTACTTTGCATTTGAAATACATGAAGGAGTTACAAAATTGGAGAAGTACAAGAAGTTCCAAGAACATGTGAAGAGTGTTAGATGATAGAGGAAACTAGGTCCAAGGGGGAGTTTGTAGATACATGTGTACCTAGTTTATGAGCTTAAATGTAAAAGTCTTTCATGTCTTACACACATGTAATGTAATGGTTAAATGCAATATAATATGTGGTTGATGTTTATTAATGTTTAATTATTTCATATTATTATTGTGTATGAACTTATTATATAGGTTTGAGGTTGTTGTGCATGTTTCTTAGTCATCAAGCAATGTGTTCAACATAGTCAGATGAGTATTCATGCTAGTGGCCTATACTTATGGACCATACACATGAATACATCATGCTTATGGACCAGTTGCATGACTGAACCAGGAGACTAGATCAGTCGTATGATTGAGACATAAGATTGACTCAGTCGCACGACTGAACCTTCAGCCGTGTGTATGGATCAATCGCATAATTCAGTCGCATGACTAAACCATGCTAATGGTTCAGTCGTATGAATGGAAACCTCTAACCTATAAATACCACTTAATTCGTGAAAAAACATAAGGATTTCGAAACACTTGAAGAACACTTGATATTATCATGAACCCTAGCAATCCAGAACGTCCAAGAAAGCTTGTCCAAGTTCATAGATCGTTCCTGTTCGGTTTCTACTTGTTCGTAATGTTTAGTTTCAATCTAATATAGATCGAGTTAACGTTCTCACTGATTGGATCGCCAATCAAATAGGATTCCGCACTATTTGATTTGGTATAAATGTAGAATCTGTTAGTATTCCGTACACGCATGGTCCTAACACATAACGACAAGACAAAAAGATTTCATAGCAATGAATTTAATGCTAATTGGGCCAAACAAATTAGTATGAACAACTCCAGGGGATTAGATATGCTATTTTCAAGTTTTGGTTTATGTAGTTTCTTATGTTGTTTTCCTTTGGCGCATGCCATGGATTTCTCAACAACCAAAAATTATTTTAAAGGTATTCCTCTAACAAGATTGTTTTAATCTAATTTGTTTATATTTTTGAAATTAATATGGCTTAATTTTTGAGGCTATAGGAGAGACTTTGATGTGGAAGCTTTTGGCAAAAGACAGGTGATAGTGGATGTTGACTCTTTAGACCCTTTGTCGAGAAGATATGTGTCATTCTTTCTTGGAGCCCGCATAAGCACCATCTCCTCTAGAATATCAACCTCGGATTTCAAAAGGAGACATTCATTGGACTTGAACAAGACCAGAATGTCCTTATCACAAATCTGAGAGACACTCAAGAGATTGAAAGCTAGTTCAGGCACATAATTGACTTTCTCTAGAGTAAGAGAGCCATTGGAAACCTCTCCTTGGCCAATCATTTTTCTTCCTTTCTTGTCTCCGGTAAATGTGACATATCCTCCATTGATTACGCCAAAGTTTGTAAATAAATCTTTCAGTCTCGTCATGTGTCTAAAGCATCCACTATCAACATGCCAAACACTATTTTTAGCTTTATGGATGACTACTACAAAACAATGGAAGGAACAAATTAATCAGGTGAAATAGGAACCATGTTCGAACAACTATAGGTTTTGGTGAAGATGACTTCTTGCAAAAGAAATTATTAACCAAATGATTTAATCTACCCCCAAATGAATTCTTATGGACATGTCTATGATGAAGCTCAGGATAATGCTTAACTACATGATCATCTTTTGCAAGACCGTTAGAAGGGTGCAATGCACTTTTACAACAAAACAACACAAGTGGAGAGTATTCAATAACATTTAACAGATCAAATAGGGAACTAGAATACCCGTTTATATGTGAACTAAGAAACACAAGTAATAAAGAGACAGAACAAGAACAAAGCAACACAAGTATTTTTTTCCAAGGATGACGTATATTTCTCTCTAGTTCCTTACAAGTGTTTACAAAGCAATGACAATAAAATACAAGGACCAAAGATACTTATACTACATCTTACAGCTAACCATATTCTGAAGGCCAGCTGGATACATGATCTAGAAACAACAAAATCAACGTAGAGTCAAAAGGCAGATTGCCTTTTGACTAGTGACTATGACATGCCATAGCTCACATCCTAATATATTACAAAAAAAGGATAAAAGTACATAAAGTAGAAAGTACAGACTCAAGACCTCAATGTATAGTTACCAAAGCCATGGACCTTTCACCAACTCATGTAAAGTTGGTGTCTAATCAGAGTTGAAGCAGAAAGGTGGTCCAGCTTTATGGTAAATGTACATCAGATAATAGAATATGTTCAAAAGTATTCTGAAGAAATCTATCTTCAAGTATTGGCTTGAGAAGACTTTGTCTTTGAAGCTTCGAAAGACTTCATGTTTGGCTTCGAAAGATATTGGACTTGGCTTTGGAAGATTTCACACTTAGAATTTTTTTCTAAGGAGGAGTGTGAAACTTTCAAAGCATTCTACTTTAGTACACTTGTGCATGCATGCACGAGAGACTTTGGATGTTTTTGGTTGCATCAGCCTTATATGAAACCTTACAAACTCCCCCTAGGCTGATGCTACCAAAACACTTGAAGACTTCAGATATCAATAGTCCTCATCATAATAATGACCATCCCTTTCTTCATAAGATGATTAGGATCACTCAAACTCTCATAGTGTCTTTTCATATCAAAGAGATCATGCAGAGGTAGATTGAACATGTCTTGCCATGTGTAGACATCTTTAGCACCTTGATCTCTCATGACATGCCATCTTTCAAGATTTGTAGTGTATGTCCAGGACAAGATAGATCTTCCTGATGCTAGACGAGCTACTTGAATTCGAGTTGGTTTTGCTTTCTCTTGTTGCATATCCTCATGATGTTCTGACTCATCCAGAGGTTTGGAGATGGATGCCTCTTTACTCTTCTTCTTTGGCTTTGGTTTAGAAGCCATCTTTTTTCTTTTTTTTAAACTTTTAACTAAGAAGACTGGCATGCAACACCTAGTTGGTCTTCTTTGTCTTTCTTAGTTGGCTCTTTGTTAGGATCTCGGCATTTAGTTTGATCAATTAGATTGGATTTGCAGTGGAATGAGCCCACAAATTAACAAATTTAAACAAGAACACACGAAATTTATCAATGAAATAGTGTTCGTTATAGAGGGAGAATTTCTGCCAAAAGGAATATATTCATTCAATACACGCTTCGGCTGGCTTTCGCTCACCGTTACAATTAGGTCACCTTTCCTTTTATAAGGGAAGCTGACGTCAGCTGATGTCACTTGACAGTGACATCTAATTGTTATTTAACTACTGAAAGTTAACACAACTACTGAAGATGTCAAACAGCTGACATCTTCTTACAAAAATACCAAGTGTTAACTTTCACTACAACTACTGAAAAGAAACTATTGAAACAACAACGACTGAAGAACATGCTCTTCAGACGTTTTACAAGTAGTGAAATAGAAAAGAAAACTACTGAAAGGAAACCATCACACCAACCGAAGAATTCTTCTTCAGCTGTTGTGACAAACTCAGAAGGCTTTAGTACTTGGAATTCTTGAACATCAGCTGTTGTCATGAGCTGATGTCTTCAGATGTTGTCTTCAGTCTTTGTACTTCAGCTGTTGCTCTTCAGTACTTTAGTCTTCAGCTGTTGATCTTCAGACTTTGGTCTTCAGCTATTGAAGTCTTCAGTACTTTAGTCTTCAGCTGTTGATCTTCAGACTTTGGTCTTTAGCTGTTGAAGTCTTCAGTACTTTAGTCTTTAGCTGTTGATCTTCAGACTTTGGTCTTCAGCTGTTGAAGTCTTCAGTACTTAGTCTTCAGCTATTGTTGTGATGTCTTGTGGGACTTAAATGTTTTTCTCATCTGGCTCATTGGTTCTTTTGGTCCAACAAACTCCCCCTAAACCAATGCAGCCAAAACCTTTAAGCTTATTAAAGATGTCCCACTTATTATGGCAGAAAGATTGGTCTTTTTGTTTTCTAGATCAGCTCAGAAGTGACCCTTGTAAGCACAGGCCTGGGAAGGAGTCTCAATGATCTGTTTGACAAAGGATGGATGGGAACTCTGTCTTGGGGAACTGGACACTGAGCTGTTACCCCATCCATGAGATCTACTTCCCAACTATGAGTTTATAAGACTCTCTTATATGGATGGTAATCTCTTCTATTCTCCTTCAAAGAGTGACTCTGGCCCATAATACTCAGAGAGGTATTTAACCTGCTTCCCATTTTTAGTTCCACAGTTGTTATGACTCTATATGCGAATTCATCTGGGTGAATACCCTCTAAGAACAACTGGAGCTCATTCTTTCTAACTTCCTCAAGCCTCCTATTCACTAACCCCTTTTTCACCACATTATTTTCCAGCATCTTTTGTGGGGTCAGTTTAGCTTTATAGGCTTTCTTGAAGTCATCTAGGATCTCCCAAGGTGATACTACAAATGCCAGTGAGATCACTTCATCTACAATCTTCTTTACTTGGCAAATGTATCTCTGTGGAATATTTTTCTTTTGAATCCTATGAGACACCCTGGGATCAGGCCAAATCCTCACTCTCTCCTTTTGATATTGAAAGGTATGTCTGAGAGTGTATAATCTCTGAGCATGTTTCTTCATATTGATGATTGAAGATGTGGCGGCGTATGCTTTGTCGACTCTTCTCAACAGTTCCTCATCATGTTGTTTGTGAAGCTCTTCTTCTTCTAACTTCACTTTCACAATTTGCCTTTGAGATTCAGGAGTAATTGTTAGAGGGTGACTTATGGCCTTAGGCAACTGTATAATAGCTGAGATTGGCAACCTGTCTTCATCTTCATCATTACCTTCTCTTCCTCTTCTGGGGTACATCATCGACTATTGGTTTTGTGGGTAAGGGAATTGGTTTAGTGGGTTGTGGTTGTGGTGGTTTTGGTGTGGGAATTTTGACAGGCTGTTCTAGCATTTTGGATGTAAATGAGGCTTTAGATTGTTTGACTAGTTCAGTCCTGCTCCCAGCACCAACTTCATTCAAGGCTTCAATGACCAGCCCTTTGGTATATACTTCAGACGAACATATCTTGGTGGTTATTGCCAAGATGCTGTCCCTGGACCATGACTTGATTTCAATAAATGATCTTCCAAGATACTTAGCTATGAACCTGATCATGATTTCCAGCCTTTCCCTTTCCAACACACTATAACTTGCCCATCTTGGTTGGATTTCTTCAATCTTCAATCTTCTAATTCTGAGTCAAGTTTTTCAGTGTCATGACCTTGCCTAAACAGCTGATCAATGATGTTATCCATTGATCGGCTGTGTTGGGCATCAACATCCTTCACCATTTTCTCCAACTCCTCCTTCTTTCCACTCTTCTTTTCTTGTATGTGACATGAATGTCTTTAGTACTTTCAGTCACTTTCTCCATTTCAGCTTCCTTCTCCTTCTCCTTCTCAGTCTCTACACCCAACTCCTTCTCATTTTCCACCTCTATCTCTTTTTCTTTCTCTTTCCCATCTTCAGTCCTCTTCTGTTTTGCTTTCACTAACTGATCTCCCCCTTTTTGGTTGCATTGGTTGCAAGGGTTTGATTGTCAGAAAGCCTTGTGCTCACAACTTCCTCTATCAAGGGTTGAATAACCAGGGAAGCCTCTCATCAAGGGTTTTAATCACTATAAGTGATAATTGATGTGATGAGAGGTAAGGATTTTTGAAAGATAGCAGCTATTTGCTCAGGGGGGTTCTGTCCTGAGAGATAGTGCCAGAAGTAGAGGCAGGTGGCTGAGTGTTTTGGAGTGGCTCTGTGTATAAGAGACCTTAAGAGGAAGGTGCCATCTGTTGGTGTATTGGGGCAGATGGACTTAGATCCTGAGACATTTTGGCAATCAGCTCGTTGAGTCTGCTTACCTCATTTTCAAGGATGGTATTTTGGGCTAAAATATCATAGAAGAAGCCTAGGTCATCATCAGTGTTGCTGAATCACCTGACCTCCTGATAGAATGAGGATGTACATGCTCTGAGTGTAGATCAGTACCAACATGTGCCCCTTGTTCTTGGTACTGGGGACTTCCTGCCTCAGGACTATGTCCTTCATTGGCAGTTGCCTCTAGTGAGGTCTTATGGATGTTACCAACTGCATCCTGATCATATGCTAAAGCAGGAGAAGTGGCAGCCTCACCAGATGTTCTAATCTCCGTTTCTACACTTGGAGATGGAACAATGAAACCTTGTGCTGTGGGTTATCAGAAGCATTTGGATCCTCTCCCTCAATTGTTGAGGCTATCCCAGTTTTGATTGGTATCTGGGGAGGGGGTGAGGAATGCAACCGACTTAGCACTTTTGCAACTATTATGGTAGGACTTTGGGGAACGGTTGCAGTGGGAGATGGTGTAGAAGCAGTATGCACCCGGGGAGAGTGGTGCGTTTTAATGGCAACCTCCTCAAATGAGGAAGGTTCCAGATGTATAGGTGCCCCGAATATGGTTGATGCAGGCTCTTGTTGAGAGGAAGCCTGAGCGGTTGAGGCTGGGTGAGTACTTGTAGCTACTGGGGGATTATGGCCAGTAGATATATCCTGCGTTTGTGTTGCAGGGACATCCTCAGGGGACTCATTTCCCTGAGTAGCCGTTTTGGGATACTTGTGTTTGGGTTTGGTGGGGACTTTGGATTTGGAGGTGGTGGCTATGGGTTCCAGCTGCATGGGTTTTCGCAGCTTGGCAACCTGTTTGAGTGACTGGTCTGAGTTCCCATGGCAGAGACTCCAAGGCCAACAAGTCCCTCAACTTCAACTGGTTCTTTATAATGACCATTATGAACCGTGGATATAATATCCATCGGTTAGCAATAGGTTTTGAGACCATATCCTAAGTTCAAGAAATATTATTTCAGAAAAATTTAAGTTTTGTTGCTCAAGGATAGAGAAGAATACCTGTTGCCACCTCGTTGACATTTGATCCCAAGAAGAAGTCTTAGGGGCTAGGCAGACATTCACCATATGAAAAAAGGCATTCACGTCATGGAAATGCTTCTTTAGGATGGTAGAAGAGCTGAGGTTACCCTGGTATCCATGTTGGGCAAAGGATAGATCAGTGGTGCCTTTGAATATCCAGCAGGGAAGGTGGCATCATCCATTTGTAAGGTTTGGCGAAGGATTGCCGGAGTGATGACCACCTTACGGTAGTTAACGAACGACTAGAGAGACTCGGTGTCATTCTCCCTAGTGGTAAGGGTGACGTTCGTCTAGAACTGATTTAGGGATTTGGCATAAATGGTAGGATTGATAAGAAGGCCGTTTTGTATGCAGAATGGACCATTAGATCAATGGCAGTATCAAACTTCGTCCAGAAGGGTGATTTGGTAAGGTAGGCAACACAGTTGTGTCTTGGTTTAAGCTGCATGGTCGCCATTAATGTGAGAGAAGGTTTGGAGTTTTTGAACGTTAGGTTTGAGATAATGAAGCTTTGTAGGATTAGGTATTTATAGGGTATGGGTTATAAAACAACTGAAGGGTTTGGTGTTAATCATCAGTAGTTTTAAACGACTGATGACATGGTATTAACCTTCAGAGGTTGAAACAACTGAAGTCTTGGTTTTAGGCATGAGCAGTTATAAAACTACTAAAAACCATGGTTTTGGCTTCAGATGTTGGAACAACTGAGGACTTGGTGTTAGTCATCAGTAGTTGTGAAACTACTGAAGACATGGTTTTGTCATCAGTTGTTGTAACGACTGAAAACTTGGTGTTAGTCATCAGTAGTTGTGAAACTACTGAAGACATTGGTTTTGCTTCATTGTTTAAGATGAAACAGCAGTTGTAAAACGACTGAAGAGAAAATAGAGTTTTTTTCGTCAATTCTTAGCTTTTCAGCTGTTTCATACTGTCCTCAACACTTACTCATCAGACTTTTTAGCTGTTTTCAGTATTTCATAGGACATCAGTACTTATCTGTTTTTACTGACACAGCAGTTATAACTGCATCAGTTCTTTAACAGAATCAGTACATATTTGTGAGATGTTTACTAATGATCATCAGTACTTGTTTACTGAGATCATCAGTAGTTGTCACTTATTCTAGCTGCAGCATACCAAGCCTTAACACTAGGTTTTGGAAAGTTGAACTATCCAAAGGCTTAGTAAAAATGTCTGCAAGCTCATCAGCACTAGGCACAAACTTTGGATCAATCAGACCTTTTTCAAAACAGTCCCTAATAAAATGGTGTCTGATCTCTATATGTTGGTCCTAGAATGCTGGACAGGATTCTTGACAATGCAAAGAGCTGAAGCACTATCCATTAATAATGGAGTCTTTGTCTCTGTAATGCCATAATCCAAAAGTTGGTTCTGAAGCCAAGTACCTGAGATGTACAACTTGCAGCAGCAATGTACTCTGCTTCATAGTGGATGTAGCAACAGATGTTTGTTTCTTACTCTGCCAAGAAATCAAATAGTTGCCTAGGAATTGACATCCACCAGAAGTTGACTTTCTGGTTAACTTACACCCTGCATAGTCACTATCAGAAAAAGCAACTAATTTGCAAGAGTGTCCAGTGGAATACCATAAACCTAGAGATTGTGTACCTTGCAGATATCTAAAGATCCTCTTGACTGCAATCAAATGAGACTCTTTAGGAGCAGCCTGAAATCTAGCACAACACAAGTTGCAAACATGATATCTGGTCTAGAAGCTGTTAAGTACATCAAGGACCCAATCATACATTTGTAAAGTGTTTCATCAACACTTTACCTTTCTGATATGCATCCAGTTGAGTGGTGTGGCACATGGGAGTAGAACAGGGCTTATAGTTTTGTAAATCAAACTTATTCAAAAGATCTTTTGTATATTTAGACTGATGAATGAAAGTCCCATCAGCCTTTTGTTTGATTTGCAATCCTAGAAAGAACTGTAATTCTCCCATTGCACTCATTTCAAACTTCTTTTGCATTAAATTGGTAAATCATCACACAACTGGGGATCAGGGATGCAAAATAATATCATCAACATAAATTTGAACAAGTAGCTTATGCTGATCCACCTTCTTAATGAACAAAGTTTTATCTATGGGCTCTCTAGTGAAATTATTTTGAAGAAGAAAATTTGATAATGTCTTATACCAGGCTCTAGGAGCTTGTTTCAACCCATAAAGAGTCTTATCAAGCTTGTATACCCAATCTGGATGTTTATTATCCTCAAAACTGGTGGTTGACACACATAAACCTCTTCTTTTATTTTACCATATAAAAATGCACTTTTAACATCCATTTGAAAAACTTTAAGATTGTGGAATACAACATAGGCTAAGAACAATCTAATTGCCTACAATCTGGCTACAGGAGCAAAGGTTTCATCATAATCATACCTTCTTCCTGCAAACCCCTGAACAACCATCTGGCCTTGTTCTTAACAATAAGCCCATTTTCATTGTTTTATTCCTAAACACCCATTTAGTGCCTATTGCACACTTACCTGGGGGTAGAGGAACCAGTTCCCACACTTGCTGCTTGTTGAGCTGAAGTAGCTCAAGCTGCATGGCTTCAACCCATCCATTGTCCCTTAAAGCAATGTGATAGTTCTTTGGCTCTTGCTGACTAATGAGAGAGCATAGAAGCAGAAATTGGACAATTGACTTCTTGTTGAAACTCCAGCATTGATATCGCCAATGATTTGAGACATTGGGTGATTCTTCAGCTCTTGATAAACAATGAGACCTGTGCAAGTGTTTGTAGGACCTTCAGCAGCAGCAGATGTTATGCAGACTCTTGAAACCAAGAATAAGATGGCAAATCAAAAGATGTAGAGGAATCAGAGATCTCATCAGCATTTGTTGTGGATGGAACTGCTGAAGCTACAGGAACATCAAGTTTAGTGGACTCAGGCAGTTGATCACTAAACTTGAATAGGTGAGTATTGATATTATCATCATCATCATACCACCAAGGTGGAGAACTGTTGACAGGAGCAACAGCTGAAGCCTGATAAGGAACATATTGCAGTATGTCCAAATCAAATAACTCCACAGGGTTTTGTGGAATCTTGTCCTTTGGAGATTCATTAACTTCACATGCAGAGTCTCTTCAAACTATTTTGTTCTGCAGTTGAAGACTCTGTATGCCTTGCAAGTAGATGAATAACCAACAAAATACCCTGCATCCACCTTAGGATCAAATTTGTGGAGTTGATCCTTTGTGTGAGAATGAAACAAGGACACCCAAAGGCTCTGAAAAATGAAATTAGAGGAGCCAAATGATGTAGAACTTCATATGGAGTCTTCATCAACCTCTGATTTACTAAGGCTCTATTCTGCACATAGCAAGCTGTGTTAACAACTTTAGCCCAAAAGGTCAGTGGCAAACCAGAGTCAGCTAACATGGACCTTGCAGCTTCAATTAGGGTCCTGTTCATTCTCTCTACTACTCCATTTTGTTCTGGAGTCCTTGGGATGCTAAACTGCCTCTTGATTCCCTTTGAGAGATAAAAATCATCAAGTGTATGGTTTTTGAATTCTGTTCCATTATCACTTCTCATACACTTGACAGATAGGGAATACTGCTTCTTAACATACAGCACAAAGGTTATAATCGTCTGAGCAGCCTCATCCTTTGAATGCAAGAAGAAAGTCCATACAAATCTGGAGTAATCATCCACAATTACCAGACAGTATTTCTTCTTTGCCATACTCATTACTCTCACAGGACCAAAGATATCCATGTGTAGTAATTGCAAGCAGGCAATAGACTTAGGTTCTTCAATAGAGGAATGAGACTTTGTGTTGTTTTCCTTTCAAACAAGCAGTGCCCTTGTCTTCACATATGAACTCCTTCATAGGCAATCCCCTTACTAAACCATGATGTAGAGCTGATTCAAGTTTTTAAGATTCACATGACCCAACCTTTTATGCCATAGAATAGATTCTTGAGGAGAAGCCTTGGAAAATAGGCAAGGATGGCCTTTGAGATCTATTTTCTTGGAAAGATCGAAGGCATACACTCTTCTTGTCCTGTTGGCCCTCAGGAGAGTGTGATCATCCAACACCTTATCAATCAAACTCAGAACTTTGGATGACAGAATCCTGCAGTTCTGACTGGTGAAAAGACCAACATGGCCTTTATCACCCATTTGACTGACACTCAAGAGATTGTACTTGAGATTCTCCACATGGTTAACATCATCAAACCTTATTTCCCCATTGGAGACAAAGCCTTTGCCAATGATGTAACCCTTAGCATCATTGCCAAAAGAAACAAACCCCTTCTTTCCTTGAGAGTAATCATGAAGAAGAGAGCTGTTCCCTGTCATATGCATAGATCCTCTACTGTCTACATACCAGATGCTACTGTGGCATGCTGAAGAACCCTACAATCATAATAAATTAGTTAGTTTTTGAGACCCAAACCATTTTGGTTTTGGGTCTGTTCACATCAACAGATGGTAAACTAACAGATTTGCTATGAAGAACAGCCTGAGGGGATGGAGATGGTGAAGAAGAAGAATCCTTTGGCATGGATTTTCATCTTTGTGGTTTCAGCACAGGAGCATCTAATTGGTTGACTCTCCCCAATAGATGTTGAACCATCATAACAAGTTGTGTCTGATTCTATGATAAAGCCTTCAGCTTATCAGACACATTAGTGCTTGAGATTGATGGATTCTTGTGTTGTACCATCTCCCTTTGAGCAACCTCAGTTGTTGCCTGATTAACCCCTTCCTTTTTGGATTTCTTTTTGGATTTTGGGGTTACGGGTTTTGATGTTGCTGGTACAAACTTGGTTTCAAACTCAGTTTTCATTTTATCCATTTTCTTTTTAATGTTCTCATTGTGTTTGAGTTTGGAGCCCTTTTTATACCAGCATCATCAGTAAGATGATTGAATAAGCCACATATTTCACATGGCTTTTTCTTCATCTTAAGTTGATCATCTTTGAAGAAGATGAAACTACTGAAGACTTATTCTTTAGCAGTTTGCAACCAGTACTAGCAGTTTTCTTCCTTACAATACATGCGTTCTTGATATCTTATTCAGTAGTTTTCCCACCCTTTCTACTGGCAGTTTTCTTTCCTTTAGTACATGCAGTAGTTTGGGTTTGTTCTCCAAGTGTTATGACTTGCTCTTTAGTACTTTCAGTACTTTGTGAAATACCACCTACAATGATCAACCTTTTGATCATGTGAGTGTCAGCATTTGAACCATCAACATCAGCTGATAGGTTTTGGGAGGAATTAATGCTGACTCCAACCTCTGATGGTGTTGTATCAAATAGTAGATCACATGATGAAAAGGATTGGTTATTGCTTTCTCCATCAGATTCTACCTCTGCTGTAGGTGTAAAATCTGTAGGAGGAGCAGTGTGATTATAACCAATGCCAAACTTCACATTGGAAGCAGACTGCTTACTGAGCAGCATTTCAAAACCCTTGCAGGAATGTACCCATCGATCACACTCTACCTGGGTAGCTGCAAGTGTTTCTTTGAGGTCTCTGTACTTCTCTAGAAGTACCTCTTACCTAGCCTTATCATCAGTGATTTGGCATTTAAGTTTGTAAATCTCATCATTCTTATCTTTTAGCACAGACTCAAATTCAGCTTTTCTTTTGGATATTATTTGTTCTAGCTCAATGTTCTTGTTAATTAAAGTTACATTTGCTTCTCTAATAGATGCAAATGCGGCTATGCATGTTCCAGAACATAACTTGGCTTTGGTCTCAGAGGATACCTGTGATACCTGTGGTGTGGAGGCATTAGAGGATGAGGTATCAGCAGACTCCAGGGCCATAAGAGCAAGGTTTCCAAAAGGATTGTCACCACCATGTTGACCAGCACTAGAAAACAGTTGTTCATGACCAGACATATCATCTGGTAAACTGCTCCAGTCAACAACTCTAGGGGTGAAAAAGCTGTGTTGTTAAGGTTGAGATTGTTGATGAGATTGGGAAGGTTGAGGCCCAGGAAGAGCAGGTGGTTGTTAAGCAATGGGTACTTGAACTTGACTGGTTTGTGGCATGTAATAGCAGGGATATGGATATGCATTGGACCTGAGGGACAAAATATGCAGGAGATAGAGGTTGTGATTGATGACCAGAACTAGCAGGATGTTGGCCTCTGTTATATTGAATTTTACTTGGAAAAGTCACAAAGGGTGCAGAGGAGTTAGATCCAGATGATCTACACTCTCTTGCAAAGTGCCCAAGCCTATGGCATTTGTGACACCTCAACTTACTCTTGTCAAAACCAACTTTGGTTTTGCCAGAGAGTCCAGGTAATTTCCTACCAGTTCTCTTGTAGAACTTCTGAGATCTGATATTAATCAAGGCCATTTGGCTCAAAATATCCATCTCTTCTAAGTCATCATCAGCTATACCTTTCAAATCATCCATGATGAAGCACAAATTGTCACTATTACAGCCTGACTGACTATCAACACTCACAAATGCATCATCAGAACTGTTTGAAGAGAAATCTATATGCACATCATAATTATTTTCTGATGCAGCATATTCTGACTCATGACCGACCAAGGCAGTGTTCCCAGGTACAAAGTCTTCAGTAAGCTTTCCTGATGATGCCAGTTTCCTTTTCTGCTCTATCTCTCTTTGAAATGTGAGCAGTTTCCCATGAAGTTGGGTGAGAGATAGGCTATCCAGATTTGCATTAGAGCGTAGGACAATTGTATATGTGTCCCATCTCTCAGGCAGTGATCTGAGGAATCTGTGGTTCATCTGGCTATTAGTATATTCATGTTTGACCATTTTCAGCTCAGAGATCAAATATGAAAAACGCTCAAACTGTTGAGTCAGAGTCTCACCCTTCCTATGAGCAAATGTCTCATATTGTGGGCAAGTATTTCCCTATTGTTTGCTAAGACCTCATCAGTACCACCAATTGTTCTTTCAGTGCCTTCCAGAGGTCATGAGCAGTTTCATGATGCATAAACCCAGAATAGATTTCATTAGGCAGTGCCATGGCCAGAATACCATGAGCTTTAGCATCAATCTCAAATAGTTTTTGATCCTCATCAGAGTATTGTTCCTTCTTCTTCGGAACCATTTGGTTGGTTTCCGGATTGTTCACCACAGGCTTATATGGACCATGTACCACAGATGTCCAACAACCTGAACTGTTAACAGACAGGTGATGGAGCATTCTTCGTTGCCATATGTTATACTCAGTCCTAACCAGCATCGGAGGCTTGGTTGAGGAACCAGTATTGTGAGGGTCATTAGAAGGAGTAGTCATATTCAGAATTCAGACAAATTCAACGTAAACAAATTAAATCTAGCTTAAAACCACTTAGAACCTCAAACAAAATGGCCAGAAGCAACAAAAACTCAATCTCTATAACCGATTCTTGCAAATTTGCTAATTCGATCAAACGTAGATAGCAAAGAACAGTTTCAATGATCAATTGTTAAATCGATCAATGATTAACCTGCTCTGATACCATTTTTTAGGATCTCGGCATCTAGTTTGATCAATTAGATTGGATTTGCGCGGGAATGAGCCCACGAATTAACAAATTTAAACAAGAACACATGAAATTTATCAGTGAAACAGTGTTCACTATAGAGAAAGAATTTCTGCCAAAATGAATATATTCATTCAATACACGCTTTGGCTGGCTTTCGCTCACTGTTACAATTAGGTCATCTTTCGTTTTATAAGGGAAGCTGACGTCAGCTGATGTCACTTGACAGTGACATCTAACTGTTATTTAACTACTGAAAGTTAACACAACTACTGAAGATGTCAAACAACGGACATCTTCTTACACAAATACCAAGTGTTAACTATCACTACAACTACTGAAAAGAAACTACTCAAACAACAACGACTGAAGAACATGCTCTTCAGTCGTTTTACAAGTAGTGAAATAGAAAAGAATACTACTGAAAGGAAACCATAACAACAACTGAAGAATGCTTCTTCAGCTGTTGTGACAAACTCTGAAGGCTTTAGTACTTGGACTTCTTGAACTTCAGCTGTTGTCATCAGCTGATGTCTTCAGATGTGTCTTCAGTCTTTGTACTTCAGCTGTTGATCTTCAGTACTTTAGTCATCAGCTGTTGATCTTCAGACTTTGGTCTTCAGCTGTTGAAGTCTTCAGTACTTTAGTCTTCAGCTGTTGATCTTCAGACTTTGGTCTTCAGCTGTTGAAGTCTTCAGTACTTTAGTCTTTAGCTGTTGATCTTCAGACTTTGGTCTTCAGCTGTTGAAGTCTTCAGTACTTTATTCTTCAACTGTTGTTGTGATGTCTTGTGGGACTTAAAGGTTTTTCTAATCTGGCTCATTGGTTCTTCTGGTCCAACACTCTTCCTCTCTCACAGGTCAGACTGAGAGGGGACAGAACCCTGCTGTGGGACAGAAGTAGAAGCTTGTTGATGCTCAGTAGGAGGTTTAGGTTGTGTTGTCTCAAATGGTTCAAGCTTAACCTCCATTTCTTGAGGGACCTAACTTGGTGGGGAGTGTAAGTAAACTAGTTCTCCTTTTTGAATCTTCTGCTTGATCACCCTTATATGCTCATCCATAGTGGATAGAGACATGGGGCCAAGTCTCCTTCTAGAGAATCCATACAGCTTTAAGAAGCTCATCACCCTCTGCCTATCAACAGACTTATTCATACTCTTTTGGATGATGACTCTTGACTTTTCAGCCTCTTTCCTCAACTTCTTCTTTGTGATTTTTCTTTCTTTGGTTACTTCAAGTTAAAGCAGTTTGAGATACTTGAACTCAATGTATTCAAAGGATAAGGGAAGAAGTACATTTGCTTGATAGAGGCCTGTGGCACTCAGGTAATCCATCATTTGGATCTTATCAGTTTTTTTGTCTACCTGAGGTTCTTGAGGAGCCACATCCTCTTGTACAGGACTATCTTGAATTGGGGAGAGGGTAGGCACATGCTTGTAGAGTCTTTTCTGTCTTCTCTCTTCTTTGATTTGAAGAAGTAATCTTGTATCCTCTGCCTCCTTTCTTTCCTATGACAATTCCATGTCAGCTAGTTTATTTAATTCCTCTAAGGGGAGGGAGATTATACTATCAATGACATAGTTCCTCGTCTACAAGTAGCTTATACTGATAGCCCTCAACTCATTATCCTGATTGTTTGGCTTGGGGGCAGCCCTGATATCAGCTTCGATTAATCTTGCAGACCCAGTAGAGGAACTTTCTCCCCTTAGCCTCCTCTTCCTCTCTCTACTCCACCTCAATCTCCTTAGAAGTCATTTCCTTTTCCCTTTGTGACTGTTTGGTCTACGGTTGATTTGTGGCTATTTTGGTGGTTGAGATGTAGAAGTGTGGGTTTAACATTGGCTTGTGTTTCTAGGTTGTCACCTTGAGCAATGAGCTCTAATATTTTTCGGCCCAGGGTTGTTTCTACCTTAGAGAAGCCAACAGTTAGCTTTTTCAAGATTCTAAATATGCCAGGCTTCATCTGTCCCAATTTAAGAATCTTATCTTTTCCCTATTTGTGAGCCTAGCTCACAGTTGAGAATGTGTTGAACATATCTACGAAACATGTAATATTCTAAGGAGTCTAAGTTTGCAAGCAGATTTGTATAGACAAATTGAGGATACCTGAACTTGATCCCCTGAACTAGCCTATGCACAATGAATGAGAGATCTTCAGGAATCTAGGCCCAACCCCCATGCTTATTGGATAAGCTATGGATGACCACATGTAGTAAGTACTTCCACTAGGATGAAACCTTCCATTCCTTGAAGGTCTTTACAAAGAAATCTCCTTCATAGCCCATCTGCTGGAAGGATTGGTTAACAACTTCTTTAGGAGAGGACAATTCACCTTCGTTATCATCTAGCTAAAGATGAGTGTTTATGATCATTGGAGTGATGAAGATTGTCCTCCCTTGCACTGTAGTACACAGTGCTTTGTCCCCATCTAGTATAAACTCTTGGTAGGTTTTCCCGAAATCAAGCAAATGATCTTCATAAAGAACAGGATCAATGGTAAGGGAGGTGGAATAATTAGACAAAGCCAAGAATTGACCAACCTCTAAGAAGTGTGGATCTTTCTCAAAGTTTAACAAGGCAAACTGATTGTGCTGCTTGTGTAATTGCATCGAGAAACCAGGGTCATTTCTTCTGTTAAGGTTGGCCATTTAGGAAAGCTTAATGGTGAAGGAAAGAAAGAACGAAGGTGGTTGTGGAGAGAATTTTAGGAATTTAGGTTTGGAGCAAAGATGAAGATGAGAGAAAGAGGGGGAAACTGTTGGGTTTATAAGTGAAAAGGATTTAAGACAAAACTAATGAAAGTGGATAAACTTTGAAATCCGGATATCGGTCCAACCTCTGAAAAAGAAATTTGTTTTTTGCTCAAAAAGTAGTTTTCTTAGAATTAAAAAATCTTCCGAAGGAAAATTGTCTTCGGAAGTTTTTTATAAAAGAGCTTCCGAAGCTAAAATGATATCAATAGAATTTCTTGAGAGTTTTTGAAAATTTTGCTTTGGAAAAGAATTAAGACTTAAAAGTTTTATTCAGTTAAGAATAAAGCTTCCGAGAGTTGATTTGCTTCAGAAGAAAATTGTCCTTGAAAACATATAAGTGTCTAAGAGAAAATTTTAAGGTTCGAAAGTGATTTCAGACATTTCTTTCAAAGGCAATTTACTTTGGCAGTTATTTGTTTTAAAGGCATAAGTTTCTTCCGAAGATAAAATTTATATCTTCCAAAGGATTTAAAACATCAAGAATTTAAGAAAGATAGGAATGTTCTTCTAAAAAGATTTTCATCCAGAGAAAACAAGAACTGTATAAAGGTGATGAAATCGACAACTTAGGACACACAGATATTAAGAATAAGTGCAGGTTTGGTGAAGAGTATGCACTTACAACACAACAACACAATGAGGAGGGTTGCTAAGAACACTTAACTGATCAAACAATGAAATTGGTTAACCTCTAGTAATGATACTAAGAACAGAAGTAAATATGAGACATAACAATATAGAAAAATACAAAAGGAGATGGTTTTCAAGATTGTGGTATATTGTCTTCTTAAGTTCTATTACAAATGTTACAAAGAATACTTAGAAAGTGACAAGTACTTGAGATACATATACTACATGCTATAGCCGACCATACTTTGAAGCCCAGCTGGATACAATTGACTAGACACAAATAAAATCAATTGTAGAGTCACAAGATAGATTTCCTTTTGACTAGTGACTATTACATGCCATAGCTCACATCTTAATATATTACAAAAAGGATAAAGTACATGAAGTAGAAAGTTATAGACTCAAGACCTCAATGTACGGTTATTAAAGTCACAGACCTTTTCACCAGCTTATGTAAGTTGGTGACTTTAGAGAGTTGCAGCAGAAAGGGGTCCAACTTTATGTAAAGTACATCAGATAAAGCATCTATACTATAAGTCTTTGGAAGAAATCTGTGTTCTGGTGTTGGCTTTGGAAGACTTTGTCTTTAAAGCTTCGGAAGACTTCATCCTGGGATATGGAAGATATTGGTCTTGGTATTGGAAGATTTCACACTTAGATTTCAAACTTCATCGGTTGCTTGTGTGAAACTTTCGAAGCATTCTTCTTCAGTACACTTATGCATGAATGCAGTAGATGTTGAGTGTTTGAGTTGCATCGGCCTTCACATTTAATCCTTACAAACTCCCCCTAGGCTGATGCTACCAAAACACTTTGAAGACTTTAGATATTAATAGTCCATATTATTATGATGACCATCCCTTTCTTCAAGAGATGATTAGGATCACTCAGACTCTTAAAGTGTCTTCTCATATCAAAGAGATAATGTAGAGGCAGATTGAACATGTATTGCCATGTGTATACATTCTTAATGCCTTGATCTCTAATGACATGCCACCTTTTTGGATTCGTTGTGTATATCCAGGACTGGATGGGTCTTCCTGATGCCAGATGAACTGTTTGAATAGGAGATGATGGTGCATCTTCTGGCTGTACATCCTCAGGATGTTTTGACTCATCCTAAGGTTCTGAAAAGGATTCTTATTTCTTCTTCTTCTTTGGCTTTGGTTTTGAAGCCATCCTTGCTCTTCTTTTTGTTCATTTTAACTAGGAAGACTGGCATGTAACACCTGGTTGATCTTCTTTGTCTTTCTCAATTGGGTCTTCCTCTCTCATAGGTTCAGAGGAGAGGGAGTTTGACCTTGCTATGGATGAAAAGATGAAGCTTGTTGAGTCTCAGTAGGAGGATCAGGTTGTGAAAGGATCGAGATCTAGTTTGATCAATTAGATTGATATTTGCAGCGGAATAGCACACGAAATAGACTAAATTATAGCAAGAGTAATATGAATATTCAATCAAATAGTAACGATTATAGAGAGAAAGTTTTCTGCAAAAAGAATGTTTTCATTCACGCACAAGTTTCCCGTACAAGGAAATTAGGTCAACATTCCTTTTATAAGGAATGTGACATCAGCTAACGTCACTTGATAGTGACATGTAACTGATTTATACAAACAACTGAAAGTAAACTAAACTACTGAAGATGTCCACAACAACTGAGGACACCTTCACTAAAAGCTAAGTATAAGCTAACATTACAACTACTGAAATTATAACATCTAAAATGTAAGAACTTGAGATGTTTTACATAATATAAAACTACTAATTACAAATTACTAAAATGTAAACCATCACAACTACTGAAGAGAACTACTTCAGCTGTTGTGACAACTTCTGAGAACTTGGTCTTCAGACTTTGTCTTCAGCAGTTGTTTTTAGACTTTGTCTTCAGCTGTTGTCTTTAGACTTTATCTTTAGACTGTCTTCAGACTTTGTCTGCAGCTGTTGTCTTCAGACTTTGTCTTCAGACTTTATCTTCAGACTTTGTCTTCAGCTGTTGTCTTCAGACTTTGTCTTCAGCTGTTGTCTTCAGACTTTGTCTTCAGACTTTATCTTCAGACTTTGTCTTCAGCTGTTGTCTTCAGACTTTGTCTTCAGATTTTATCTTCAGACTTTGTCTTCAGCTGTTGTCTTCAGACTTTGTTTTCAGATTTTATCTTCAGACTTTGTCTTCAGCTATTGTCTTCAGACTTTGTCTTCAGACTTTATCTTCAGACATTGTCTTTAGCTGTTGTAGACCACTTCAGTTGTTTTGATGTCTGTGGGACTTAAAGGTTTTTATGATCTGGCTCATTGGTTCTTTTGGTCCAACAAACTCCCCCTGAACCAATGCAGCCAAAACCTTTAAGATTTTTGAAATCCCACTTATTGGCAGAAACATTATCTGGATCAGCTCAGAAATCTTCAAATTAAGCTCAGGCCAGGGAAGAGGTTTTAGAAGGTTGATTGGCAAAGGATGAATGGGAACTCTGTCTTGGGAATTGGACACAGAGCTGTTACCCCATCCATGAGACCTACTTCCCAATGATAAGTCTGTAAGACTCACTGACATAGGCCTCAAGGAAAACAACTTGTTCTTCTATTGTGAGTTCTTCAGCTTCACTTTCAAAGAAGAACTTAGGCCCATAGTACTATGATAAGTACTTAATATGCTTTCCATTCTTCAACTCCACAGTCGTTATTTCTCTGTATGCAAACTCATCAGAATGAGTGCCTTCAAGCAACAACTGGAGCTCATTTCTTCTTATTTCTTCAAGCTTCTTGTAGATCAACCCCTTATTTACCATTTTGTTTTCTAGTAAATATTATGGAGTCATCTTAGACTTGTAAGCTCACTTGAAGTAATCAAGGATTTCCCAGGGTGACACTACAATGGCCAGCATTATCACAGCATCTACAATCTTCTTCACTTGGCCATTGTATCTACTTGGAATCTTCTTTTTATAAATTCTATCACTTACTTTGGGATCAGGCCAATTCTCACTCTCTCTTTCTCATATTGAAATGTAAATCTGAGAGCATACAACCTCTGAGCATGTTTCTTCAAAGCTTGTACGGATGAAGACTTAGGAAACTCTTTATCAATCATCCTTAACAGCTGCTCATCATGTTGATTGTGATGTTCTTCTTCTTCAAGTTTGACTTTTACCATTTGCCTTTGAAAGTCAGGTGTGATTGTTGTTGGTGACTCCTAGGCTCGGGCATTTTTATTTTGACAACAACAGAGAGTGGCAGACTATCATCCTCATCATCATCTTCTTCTTCTTCTTCCATCCTCAACACCCTTTTCTTCCTCTTGGGTGCATCATTGGTAGTGGTTTGAGTAGGTTTCTTGGGTAAAGGAGTTGGTTTTAAGGGTTGTGAGGGTGGTTGTTTTGGTGTAGGAGATTGTGCAGACTGCTTTCGCATCTTGGTTGTGAGTGAAGCTTTGGATAACTTTGCCATATTAGACCTTTTCCCAGCACCAGCTTCATCAAGGGCTTCTATGATCAATCCTTTGTTGAATACTTAAAAAGAACAGATTCTGGTGGTTATCTGCAGAATACTGTCTCTGGACCATGACTTTACTTCAATGATTGATCTTCCCAGATGTTTTGATATAAATCTTGCCATAGCTTCCGGCCTTTCCCTTTCTTTCTCACTCCAACTTGCCTACCTTTGTTCAATCACTTGAATCTCTAGCTTTCTGATTTCAGAGTCAAGTTTGGCAGTGTCAAATCCTTGTCTGAAAAGTTGATCAATAATCTTATCCATAGATCTGCTATGTTGCTCATCAGCTTCTTTGATCAGGTCTTCTATCTTTTTCTCACCTTCAGTCTGTTCAAAGCTTTTCTTTCTCTTGTAGGTGATCATTTCCTTTTCTTTCTTCTCTTTTTCTTCTTCTTCTTCAGCTCTCTTTCGTTTGTCTACTTTCACTGACTTAGACTCCCCCTTCTTGGTTGCATTGGGTTCAGGGGTGTGAATGTCAGAAAGTCTCTGCAAAACAGCAACATCAACTAAGGATTGAAGATTTGAGGAAAGTCTCTCATCAATGGCTTGATGCACAATGTTTGTGATTAGAGAAGTGATTTGAGGTAAGGATAATTGAAAGGCAGCAACCATTAGCTCAGAGGGGTTTTGTCCATGAGAAATGGTGCCTGAATTAGAGGCTGGAGGCAAATTTATTGGGAGTGGCTCAGTGTTTGGGATAGTTTCAGGAGAAACTGCCATCTGTGGTTGAATGTGGGCAGATGGACTTGATTCTTGTGACATTTGGCAAGCAGTTCTTGTAGTCTGCATACCTCAGTCTCAAGAATGGTGTTGTGGGCTAGAACATCAAAGAAAAAACCCAGGTCATCATCAGTCTTTGCTGAATCATCTGACCTCTTGATGAAATCAGGATGAACATGTGCTGAGTGTAGATCAGTATTCACATGTGCCCCTATTTCTTGGAACTGGGGACTTCCTGCCTCAGGATGATGTCCTTAATTGGCAGTTGCCTCTCGTGAGAACTTAGAAATGATACCATCTTCATCCTGATCATGTGTTGAAACAAGAGAAGAGGCATCCTCACCAGATGTTCTAATCTCCTCCTCTACACAGGGAGATTGAAATCTGTAATCCCTGTGCTGTGGGTTATCAGCCACATTATAATCCTCTCCCTCAACTGTTGAGGTTTTCCTAGTGGTAATAGGTTCTGGGGAGGGGTAGAGAATGTAGTTGAGTCAGCACTTGTGCAATAACCACTGTTGGGCTTGTAGGGGTGGCTTCAGTGGGAGATAGGTGTGAAGAGGATTGCACCTGGGGTGAATGGTGCTCTTCAATGGCAATCTTCTCAAGTGAGAGAGATTCCAGTAATGTGTTTTTCCCCATTTTTGGTTGCATCAAGATCCTGTGAAGAGGATACCTGAGCGGTTTCAGCTGGTAGAGTCATGGAAACTACAGGGGGATTACTACCCATAGTTTCATCCTGCCTTTGTGTTGCAGGGGCATCATCAGGGGACTCAGCTCCCTGAGTAGCCTTTTTGGTTTGTTTGGAATGTGGTTTGGAGGGGACTTTGGATCTGGAGGATGAGGCTATAGGTTCCTTCTGCTTGGGTTTTAACAGTTTGGCAGCCTCTTTGAGGTGTGGGTCAGAGGGTGGGTCAGAGTTCTGCCTGGAGTATACCTCTGGCAAAACTACCACAGCAGGGACTCCAAGGCCAACAGGGCCATCAGATTTTAACTGATTCATGATTATGGCCATAAGAAACCTTGGATATAATAGCCATGTGTTAGCCACAGGTTTCATTGCCAGATCTTTTAATTCTAAAAAAATAATTTCAGAAAAATTTAAGCTTTGGCGTTCAAGGATAGATACAATACCTGCTGCCACCTGGATGACATTTGATCCCATGAAGAGGTTTTGGGGGCAAGGCAAACATTGATCATGTGGAAAATTAGGCGTTCAGCATCATGGAAGTGCTTCTTCAGAATGGTTGTAGCACTTAGGTCACCCGCATATCCATGGTGATGAATGATAGATCAATGGTGCCTTTCGGGTATTCGGTGACAAGGTGGCATCATTCAGATCTAGCATTTGGCGAATGATAGCAGGAGTGACTGCCACCTTCTTTTGGTTTAAATGACTGGAGAGTGATCGCGACATCATTCTCACCAGTATGGATAGTGATATTTGTCCAGAATTGGCAAAGGGTGTCGGATAGATGGTTGGATTCAGAAGAAAAGCAGTTCGATACGGGGAATCAACCATGAGATCAATGGCATAATCAAACTTAGTCCAAAAGGCTGATTTTTGAAGTAGGCAACACAGTTGTGTCGTGGTTTGATTTCCATGGTCACCATTAATGGAAGATGAACGTTCGGAAATCGATTTATGAAAAGTTTGAAGTTAGGGTTAGGTATTTATAGGTTATGAAACGGCTGAAAGAAAACAACTGAAAGTTTTGGTGTTAGTCATTAGTTGTTAGAAAACGACAGAAGACATGGTTTTAACTTTCAGATGTTGTATACAACTGAAGACTTGGTGTTTGTCATCAGTAGTTGGAAACAACTAAAGACTTGGTTTTGGCTTCAGTTGTTTTGAAATGAAACAGCAGTTGTTTGAAACAATTGAAGAATAAAATTACTCATCAGTTGTTGTCGTCAATTCACATATCTTAGTTGTTTCATTTGACCTTAACACTTACTCAGCAGATTATCTGATTTTTAGATGTTTCATTGGTCATGAGTACTTATGTGTTAAAACAGACATCAGTGGTTGTAACCACATCAGTACTTTGCAACAAATAAAGTACTTCAGTACTTTTAAGTAATTTAGTCTTCAGTAGTTATGAAAACTGCTGAAGATAAAATAACTTCAGTACTTATTTTTGACAGCTGTATATTGATGCTCATCAGTACTTGTGAGCTGAGATCATCAGTAGTTGTCAAATCATTCAAGCTGCAGCATACCAAGCCTTAGCACTAGATTTTGGAAAGTTGCATTATCCAAAGGCTTAGTAAATATATCTGCAAGTTCATCAGCACTAGGAACAAACTTTGGATCAATCAAACCTTTTTCATAACAATCCCTGATAAAATGATGTCTGATCTTAATATTTTTGGTCCTAGAATGCTGGACAGGATTCTTAACAATACAAAGAGCTGAAGCACTATCCATCAGTAAAGGAGTCTTAGTCTCTGTAATGTCTTAATCCAGTAATTGATTCCGAAGCCAGAGTACCTGAGATGTACAACTTGCTGCAACAATGTACTCTGCTTCAGCAGTGGATGTAGCAACAGAAGTTTGTTTCTTACTCTGCCAAGAAACTAAACAGTTGCCTAGAAATTGGCATCCATTAGAAGTTGATTTTCTGGTTAATTTACACCCTCCATAGTCACTATCAGAGAAAGCAACTAATTTGCAAGAGTGCCTAGTGGAATACCAAAGTCCTAGAGATTGAGTTCCTTGCAAATATCTAAAGATTCGTTTGACTGCAATCATATGGGATACTTTAGGTGCAGCCTGAAATCTAGCACAGACACAAGTTGCAAACATAATGTCTGGTCTAGAAGCTATAAGGTACATCAAGGAACCAATCATACATGTGTAAAGAGTTTCATCACTGCTTTACCTTTCTGATGAGCATCCAATTGTGTGGTACTGCACATGGGAGTAGAACAGGGCTTACGGTTTTGTAAATCAAACTTTTTCAATAAATCCTTTGTATATTTTGACTGATGAATGAAAGTTCCATCAGCCATTTGTTTCATTTGCAACCCTAGAAAGAACTGTAATTCTCCCATGGCACTCATTTCAAACTTTTATCGCATCAACTCAGTAAAGGCATCACACAACTGTGGATCAGAGGATGCAAAAATGATATCATCTATATAAATTTGAACAAGGAGCTTATGCATGCCTACTTTCTTAATGAACAAAGTTTTATCTATGGAGCCTCTAGTGAAATTATTTTGAAGAAGAAAGTTAGACAGTGTTTCATACCAGGCTCTGGGAGCTTGTTTTAATCCATAAAGAGACTTATCAAGCTTATACACCCAATCTGGATGTTAATGATCTTCAAAACCTGGTGGTTGACACATATAACTTCTTCTTTTATTTTACCGTATAAGAACACACCTTTGACATCCATTTGAAAAACTTTAGATTATGGAAAGCAGCATAAGCTAAGAACAATCTGATTGCCTCCTGTCTGGCTACAGGGGCAAAGGTTTCATCATAATCTATACCTTATTCTTGTGAAAACCCATGTACAACCAGTCTGGCCTTGTTCTTGACAATTTGGCCTTTTTCATCAGTTTTATTCCTAAACACCCATTTAGTGCCTATTGCACACTTACCTTGGGGTAGAGGAACTAGTTCCCACACTTGCTACTTTTGAAACTGAAGAAGCTCAAGTTGCATAGCTTCAATCCATCCATTGTCTCTTAATGCAATATGATAGTTCTTTGGCTCTTGCTGACTGATGAAGAGAGCATAAAAGCAAAAATTGGACAATTGACTTCTAGTTGAAACACCAGCATTGATGTCACCAATGATCTGAGACATGGGGTGATTCTTTAGTTCTTGATACTCAATAAGATCCGTGCAAGTGTTTGTAGGTGATTCAGCAAGAACAGATGGTGATCCAGACTCTTGAAACCTAGAATGAGATGGCAAATCAAAAGAAGTAGAGAATCCAGATATCTCATCAACATTTGTTGTGGATGGAGCTGCTGAAGCTACAGGAACATCAACTTTAGCAAACTCAGGCAGTTGATCACTAAAACTTGCATTTATACCAACAGATGGATAACTAGTGGCAGCAGATGATGGATTCACAGAACCTGCAACAGCTGGAGACTGATAAGGAACATATTGCAGTATGTCCAAATCAAATAACTCAACAAGGTTTTGTGGTATTTTCTCCTTGGAGATTCATTGAACTTTACATGCAAGGTTTCTTCAACTATCTTTGTTCTGCAATTGAAAACTCTGTATGCCTTGCAAGTAGATGAATACCCAACAAAGTACCCTGCATCCACCTTTGATTCAAATTTCTGAAGTGGATCCTTTGTGTTAAGAATATAAAAAGGACACCGAAATGCTCTAAAGAATGAAATCAGAGGAGCCAAATGATGTAACACTTCATAAGGAGTCTTCATCAACCTCTGATTTACTAACACTCTATTTTGCACATAGCAAGCTGGGTTAACAGCTTCAGCCCAAAAGGTTAGTGGCAAACCAGAATCAGCCAACATTGACCTTGCAGCTTCATAAGGAGTCTTCATCAACCTCTGTTCAGGAGTTCTTGGAATGCTAAACTGCCTCTTGATTCCCTTAGAGTGATAGAATTCATCAAGTGTGTGATTTCTAAATTCTGTGCCATTATCACTCCTCACAGACTTGACAGAAAGAGAATACTGCTTTTCCACATGCAACACAAGTAGATGATGATTTGACCAGCCTTATCTTTTGAATGTAAGAAGAAAGTCCATACAAATCTGGAATAATCGTCCACAATTACCGGACAATATTTTTTCTTTGCCATGTTCATCACTCTTACCGGACCAAAAAGATCCATATGCAGTAATTGCAAACAGGCAGTTGACTTTGGTTCTTCTATTGGAGGGAATGATACTTTATGTTGCTTTCCATTTAAACAAGCAGAGCAGTTGTCATCACATTTGAACTCCTAAAAAGGAGGACCTCTCACTAAACCATGATGGATCAGCTGGTTCATGTTTTTAAACAAGCTGAGCAGTTGTCATCATATCTGTTTCTTTCTCCATCTCATCTAATTTTTCAAATATAGCACTACCGAGAGTGTCACCCAAGTCGGGGATAACATTTCCCTCTCGGTCAGTGTACTCTCGATAGTGATGAGACGTGACATCCTCTATCTCTATTTCATCAACATCGTTCAGCTCGTCATCACTCAATACATCGAGCTTTGGAGCGTCTTTAAGGAGCTCGTCAGGATTCAGTCTAAACATCTCTGCAAGTTACTCATGGGTCAGGTCATGTATGATTTCTCCTTCTTCAGGAGTGTAGCTCACTAACCTTCTCACAATCCCCTGCAAATCAAAATCATTGTGAACTGAGACTTGATTTGATGAAGGGGAGCAATATCATATTCATTTTGATGGGAAGTCTTATCTGCTTGATTTAAACATTTAACACATCAACCATTAGTAGTTAATCAAGACATTTAAGCATAGATAAACATATATAATCATAAATTACATCATTGTAATATTTGAATCAAGTACAAAAGTTTTCTAAATACAAAACATCTAATTTTTACTTTTATATTGATTAGTCAATTCTTCAACTGCAGGAGCTGAAGACAATGCTCCTTGATCTTGTGCTCTCTTAGTATGCCTTTCTTCACCCTAAGCAAAGGTTGATGCAGTAGCATCACCTTCTTCATCATCATCATCTCCTCTCTTTTTCCCACTCAGTCCTTCATCATCACCCTCATATTCTTCACTAGAATCATCATCATCATCACCTTCCCCAATCTTTAAAGGCTCATCTTTGGATCCTTTCAGCCAGAGCATGATCTTTTTGTTCTTTCTCTCTAGTTCCTCTATCCTCTGAACAGAATGTGCATTATGTTCTTGCAGCTGTGTAATCTGCTAAGCTTGAGCAGCATTGAGCTCCATAAGCCGATTTAGCCATGTAGCTCGTTGCTCATTGGCAGCTAGCAGCTAGCAGCTTTAGCACCATCCGGTTTAGGTTGGCTAGCTGTTCCTCTACACCGATAGAGGGCAGAGTGGGTCCATGGCTCATTGGGACTTGTGTAGAAGTACCGGATCGTTGGGTGGTGGTAGTGGTGGTGGATTTGGTAAATATGGGTGGTGGAATAGGAGTGGATGGTGAAGGGGTAGTTGTGGTAGTGGTGATTGGAAGTGTGGTAGTGATGGTGGGAGGTGTGGTAGTGGTGGTAGGGAGTGTGGTAGTTGTGGTGGTAGCTATGGTAGAAGTGGTGGATGTGGTGTAATCAGTGTAATCCTCCTGCTCTTGCTCTTCATGCCATGGGGCTGAGCCATCCTCTTCTTCCTTGAGACCTTAGAAGAGGATGCTCCCCCTGGACTAATGGTATGGTCAGGGATGTATCATGCATCAGTAGTAGCAGTAGAAGCATCCCTGAACTCATCGTGGCGTCCACCAACCACCACAATTCCCCTCTCAGTGGCAACAACCTTACTGCCCACTGTCCTCACCAAGGGCTCCACATCCGACTTTTCCTCCTCATTTATCTGAAAGTCAGGGTGGATTGCAGCCTGCTCGGATCCACCAGAAGCCTCACCGCCTTGACCATCACTATGGTCATCGTTGTCATGATCATCGTCAATGGGAAAAACAATAGGTTCCGTATCATAATCACGGTCCTCGTGACGCCACTTCTTACGAGCGGGCGCCATGTAGTCCTCCCGGGCTAGATGCCCATACAATATACTCACCGAGGGCTTCACATGCTTGCCCCCGGTACACCTTCATCCTCCCAATGGTGGTGTCATCCATAACCTCAAGTGTAATAGCATTATCTCTCTCCTTTGGCAGCAAATGAAGCTTTTGGTCAATAATCATCTGCGGGAAACGAGGGTACATGCAGAATCCTTACATGCCTTTGGCCTCTATATTCTCTATCATGTACATGAATATCATCCGAGAGAAATTGAATGGATGATTCAGTACCAGAGCCACGTAAGGGTTATGGATCTGATCAGACATCTCATCAAAGCCTCCCTTCCTCGAGGTTATGCACTTGAGCAGCACATAGGCCAAGTACTTGAACTGGGGGCACAGGTTACTCTTGTTGAGCACACCTACATTAATGTCCCTAGACTACTTGATTCGAAGAAAACATCCTCAAACCGTCAGTGGATGCAACCTGGTTGGGCAGTCACCATCATCACCCAACTCTAAAACCCTCCTCAGATCATCCTCGCTGATCTCAATCTCCTGACCAAAAATAGAACTCCAAATGCAATGAGGCTCAATAGACCTGTCTACTATAGCGCTTTCCCAAAAAGCCTGCTGAATCGATCTGTATGGTGTGCACGGAGTAGAGATAGCCTTGAAGATCCTCGATCTTCATAAAAATGTAATAATCCCCGTGAACTCAGAAGCGTTCAGGGATGTGATGTCAAGATGAGCACAGAGATTGTGCTTCGTGCTCATAGTCCATCTACTCATCATGTTTCTGTAACACAAGATAAATATACGTTAGAATTTGTGTAAATGGATGACCTTTGAATTTTAATGAGCTTGAAACAGCTTGTTCAATCGTACAAATGGACAATACGACTGAGTGTTAGTCGTGCGATTGAGCTCAGTCGTACGATTGAGCCTACGCCTGGTTTTAATCGTATATTGTCCCATGCGGTTGACCCAGTCGTGCGACTGAACTCATACACATGGATCATTCGTGCGATTGGGTCAGACGCCCAGCTCAATCGTGCAATTGAAGTTCCTCAGTATGTCCATTCACATGAGTCTATATTCGACACTGATAAAGCAGTTCTTGGTCTATACTTATTGTTAAACGTTGTGGGAACGCTTATTAGACTCGCAAAGACTTAAAATAACACAAATATTCTTTAAATTAACAATTTAGTCCATTTTGGTGGTTTATTTATAAATATTTGTCTCGGTTATTGTTTTGACCAATTAGGTCATTAGGGCTTGATTAAACCGAACATTTTGTATGATTTCAATCACTAAGTACCTGTAGATAAAGAGAGTACATGTTAGTATCACAAACACAATGTGAAATCAATGAAATTCAATTTTGGCATAGTTACTTTGCTTTCGTGCGATTTAGGAGCGATTGAAGGGGTGATGAGAATGTGCGACCGGTTGCACCCTATTTATACTAATTTTATCTTCAGTCGTGCGACTGGACCTATTCGCATGCTTCATTTGTGCGATTGGGGCTCAGTCGTGCGACTGGGGTTCAGTCGTGCGACTAACTTAGTCGGTCACATCCATTCGTGCGACTGGGGTTCAGTCGTGCAGCTGACTCAGTCGGTCTTCTCCATTCGTGCGATTGATTCATTGTGGTGATCCAATCGCATGAATTGATCCATGCTTATGGTCCAATCGTACGTCTGGTCCATACGTATGGTTCAATCGTGCGATTGGCTCATACTCATGATCCAATCATGCGACTGGTCCATACTTATGGTCCAGTCATGCGAATGGCTGAGACTTATGAGTTTGACCTCATGCACTTTCACTTAACTTGTTAATTATTGATAAGACATTATGACCGTAGATCATCTTTGACATGACCTTTTTAATCTGGAAAACTGTTGATCACCTTAGACGAGATCCTTTTAACTTAAAACACGATTGGTCACCTCAGACGTGACCCCTTTTAGTGAGTGATTCGCATATTGAGTTCAGATACATAGTCCGACTTTTACCTAACAAACAACTAAAAATAAATAAGTAAAAACAACTATAAATTTAAAAACAAAACCAACACATATTTTTGTAATTTTTAATGGAGAAGGATTTAAAACTATTTGATTACTTTTATCTGATTTTACTTCCTGGACAACACAGCTTCAATTCTATTTTATCATTTCTCGTACGATTCATTATCAAATCATACAGGTAGATCACAATCTTTGGGACACTTTAACAAACTATTTCTATGCTAGATTCTTGTTTTGATAAAGTGCCAATAGACATTTTAGGAAATCATACTAGAGCTACAAGATGCACACAATGATTTTGACTTTCAAGAACTGTAGCACACCATGATTGTCAGTATACTTGTCCACTTAAATCCATACATAGATTTTTGACAAATATTGGGGATGAGTTAAGGTTTAATCATTTGAACAAGCATTTGTGGATCCCACACTTATATGGTAATCAACGTTCCTCTGGAGATTTTTGAGCGGTCTACGGGTATATTTCAAGAAGAAACAATTCTAAGAGCTTTCAAATAGATGCCAAGCCTCAGGTTAGTGCCATCGCATAGCAGAGAGGCACAAAGAACAATTAATTCTAGAATATTTAGGTTATGTTTATCCTCAGGTCAGTGCCAACTCATAGCAGAGAGGCACACAACCTGTCTTCTTGTTAGAGCATTTACTTTCTCTTTGCACATAACGCACCAACAACATAAGTTATTAGCTTGATTTCATTTTGCATTTTTCCTTGCGATATGCTCATTTCTTATGGTCGTCTGCGCACATTTGTGGCATTTATTTTGCTCTTCACCCCTTACTGGAAATGTGTTGATTGTGTTAACCGGGGATAAGATGGGAATCCATAGTGAGTTGAACAACTTAGTTTGAATTTTATACCACCAATGTGGTCTACTTATCTATTGTGTTGAATCTACCGACACATCATATAATGAACTAGCAGCATCTAGGTCTACTTTCTCTATGTTACCTTGGTAGCATACTAGTTTTACTATTATTTTTCCTTTTATTTTGCTTAGAATTTTCAGACTTAAACTTCGAATTTTGCAACTTAATCAGTTAAACTCTTTTGAAGTCCCAAATAATCTGTTCCCTATATACTATCATTTTTCATAAACTTTGAATCAGTATCACAGATTTGATTACTTCCTTTTAGCTAAGTTGTCCTTCTCCCTTATTTTTTTAAGTAATAAAATAAAGTAGCTAATTTAATACTAATCTAACCTATTTTCCTCCTAAAATTATAAAATCAAAAATATTTTTGTGTTTTTTGGCTTTTAATAAAGAGGAAAATAAAGTAAAATACAATAAAATAAAATCAAAAGAAGTTGGACTAGGCATTTTCTTCCTCTGAAATCACATCAGTTTTCTTTTTCACACCATTAACCTCTAATAGATATAATAACCTCGGCTTATCAAATTCTTTTGTCTAGAGTTCGGCACATTGAAAATCCGTATTTATTTTAACCACATCGATTAATTACTTTTCAAAACAGTCAAGTATAAAGTGATACTTAATACTGATGTGTTTAGTTTTAGGATGTTGGACTGGATTTTTTGTTACGGCTATAGCAGCAGAATTATCAACATAGATAGGAGTTTTAGAAAATTGCAAACCATAGTCACGCATTTCCTATTGCATCCAGATGATTTGGGAATAGCAACTTGCAGCAGCAACATATTCAACTTCACATGTTGACAGAGCAATGGAGGTCTGCTTCTTACACTGCCATGTGACTAACCTTCTGCCAAAGAACTGACATCCTACTCATGTGGACTTGTAATTCATTTTGCAACTGCCATAATCCAAGTCACTATACACTGTAAGATCAAAGTCATCGTCATGAGGATACCACAACCCGAGTGTTGGAGTACCCTTCAGATAGTGGAAATCCATTTAACACCTATGAGATGGTTAAGTTTCAGTTTTGCCTGATATCTGGAACAACGAGACGTTGCATACATTATATCAAGATGAGATTCTGTGAAATACATAAGTGTTAGGATCAGTGATCTATGTTTGATTGATTAGAGAGTATAGCAGCGGAATTCAAACAATGAATTAGCCGATTCACAAGAAGGAAACGATATTCAATGAAGAACAAAGACGGTTATAGAGAGAGAATTCTGCAAATATATCTCATTCAATATTCTCTTTCATGGTAACAAAATGTCACACTTACAATTAGGTCGACACCTCTTATATAAGAGATGTGACGTCTGCTGATGTCACTTGATAGTGACATCTAACAGATTTATTACAACTGAAACACAACTACTGAAGATGTCAAAACAGCTGACATCTCCTTACAAAAATGCTAAGTGTTATGAGTTGTTATAACTACTGAAAAACATAAAACTACTGAAACTACAACGACTGAAGAACAAGCTCTTCAGTGTTTTACAAAATTACTGAAAGTAAAAATATAAAACTACTGATATCACAACTACTGAAGAAGTACTCTTCAGCTGTTGTGACAAACTACTGAAACTTCAGTACTTGATCATCAGACTTGAACTTCAGATGTTTCATCAGCTGATGACTTCAGTAGATATCATCAACTGATGTCTTCAGTCTTTGTCTTCAGACTTTGTACATCAGTTGTTGATCTTCAGCACTTGTAAACTCATCAGCTGTTGTACTTCAGTACTTTGAACTTCAGCTTCAGCACTTGTGTTCTTCAGCTGTTCAGCTTCAGTACTTGTGTTCTTCAGCTGTTCAGCTTCAGTACTTGTGTTCTTCAGCTGTTGTACTTCAGCACTTTAGTTCTTCAGCTATTGAAGTGTTCAGCACTTGATCTTCAGCTGTTGAAGTCTTCAGTACTTGTCAAACTGCTGATGAAGCTTTCAGCAGTTGTTGTGATATCATGTGGGACTTAGAGGTTTTCTGATCTTGGCTCATCGGTTCTTTTGGTCCAACAAACTCCCCCTGAACCAATGCAGCCAAAACCTCTAATTTATTTATTATCCCACTTATTGTTGGCAAAAGGTTGGTCTTTTTCCTTCTTGATCAGTAGAGAAGATGACCCATATAAGCTCCAGCCTGGGAAGAAGTCTCAGATATTTGTTTGGCAAGATATGAATGGGAACTCTGTTTTGGGGAACTGGACAGAGAGTTGTTATCCCATTCATGAGATCTACTTCCCGTGTATGAGCCTGTAGGATTCTCTGGTGTAGGCTCTGAGAAACATGATTTGTTCTTCCATGGTCAAGTTCTCGGCTTCACCATCAAACAATCCTTCTCGCCCATACAGCTCTGAGATGTACTTGGCCTGTTTGCCGTTTTTGAGCTCAACTGTTGTAATTTGTCTGTATGCAAACTCATCAGGATGATTCCCTTCGAGTAACAGACTGAGCTCATTTTGTTTGAAGTTCTCAAGCCTCTTGTAGACTAACCCCTTTTTAATAATTCTGTTCTCTAGCATCTTCTGGGGTGGTTGTTTAGTCTCGTAGGCCTTCTTGAAATCTTCGACAATCTCCCAGGGTGATACTACAAGGGCCACTGTGATCTCTTCATCTACGATCCTCTTGACTTGAACCTTGTATCTCGAAGGAATGTCTTTCTTTACAATCCTGTGAGCCACCCTCGGATCAGGCCATACTCTCACCCTTTCCTTCTGATATTGAAATGTGTTGGCGAGAGTGGACAACCTCAGAGCTTCTTTCTTCATGCTGATAATTGATGACGAAGCAGCATAAGTTTTGTCAATGCTTTTTAGCATTTCATCATCATGAAGCTTTTGCTGCTCCTCTTCTTCAATCTTTACTCTCACAGCATCCATTTGTGAGGTGGGAGTGATGGGCATAGGTTTGGCTTTCGCCAATGTTAGGACTGCAGACAGGGGCATCCTATCTTCTTCGACATCATCCTCTTCTTCTTCTTCTTCTAGCCTCAACACCCTTCTCTTCTTCTTCTTAGGTGCATCATCGGCTGTTGGTTTAGATGGTAAGGGAGTTGGTTTTGGGTTGTGATTGTGGTTGTTTGGATTTGGGCTTTGAGATTGGTTTGGAGATTTGAGGGGTAGGCTGTTTTTGAGTTGGTGGAAAGGAAGGTTGTTCCAGCATTTTGGTTGTGAGTTTAGCTTTTGTAAGTCTTGCCATTTCAAACCTTTTTCCAGCCCCAGCCTTATCAAAGGCTTCAATGATAATCCCCTTGTGGAATTGCTCAGACAGACAGATTCTGGTGGCTATAGCCAGAGTACTGTCTCTGGTCCACGCACGAATCTCCATCGAAGATCTTCCTAAGTATTTGGCAATGAAACGGATCATGATCTCCAATCTTTCCTTCTCCAGTACATCATACCCAGCCCATCGGGTTTGAATCTCCTCCACTTCCAACTTCCTGATCTCACTATCTAATGTAGCTGTATCAAAACCTTGCTTGAAGAGTTGCTCAATAATTTTATCCATGGATCGGCTGTGTGTATCATCAGCATCTTTTACCAGCTCTTCCAAGGATTTTTCTTCAGCAGTAGGTTGATCATCAGCACTTTTCTTTCGTTATAGGTGATCAGTTGTTGCTTTTCTTTTTCCAACTCCTGGGCTTGCTCTTGGGCCTTCTCATCCTCTGTTCTTTTCCTCTTCTTTTCTTTCACTGCAGTACTCTCCCCCTTTTTGGATGCATTGGTGGTAGGGGTTGTACCGCAGAAAGTGTCTTTTGCACAGCAGCATCAATCAGTGGTTGTAGACTTGAGGAAATCCTCTCATCAATGGCTTTAGTAACAACTTCATTGATGATGGGAGTGATGAGAGGTATGGATTGTTGGAATACAGCAACCATCTGCTCTGGGGGGTTCTGTCCCGGAGAAATAGTGCCAAAAGCAGAAGCTGGAGGCTTATTGGAGTGAGAGGGTAAAGTGTTTGGGGAAACTTCAACTCAAGGTGCCATCTGTGGGTTGGTGGAGGCAGATGGTCTTTCTCCTTGAGAGAGTTGGTCAAGTAGTTTTTGCAGCCTACTAACTTCCTCCTCAAGGATTGTGTTCTGGGCAAGAATATCGTAGAAAAAGCCCAGTCATCATCAGCAGAAGACTGAATCACCTGACCTCCTGCTTGGAGCAGGATGTACATGCACTGGGTGTAGACCAGTTGTAGCATGTGCCCCTTTGTCTTGGAACTAGGGACTTCCAGCCTCAGGACTATGTCCATCATCAGCTGTTGCCTCTAGTAAGGTCTTAGCAATGTTACCAGCCTCATTCTAATCATGTGCTCATGCAGAAGAGGTGGCAGCCTCACTAGATAGTCTAATCTCCCTATCTACACCAGGAGATAGAAGTGGTAACCCCTATGCTGTGGGTTCTCAGCTACACTTTGGTCCTCCCCCTCAATGGTAGAGGTGTTCCCAGTAGTAATTGGTATCTGGGGAGGGGGTGAGGAGTGCAATTGAGTCAGCACTTGTGCAACAAGCAATGTAGGGCTTTGGGGGGCGGTTGCATGGGGTGAAGGGATAGAAGCAGTGTGCACCGGGGGAGGATGGTGCTCTTCAATGGCAATCCCCTGAAGTGAGGAAGATCCCAGATGTGTGGGTACCCCTTGTGTGGTTGCTGCAGGCTCCTATTAAGAGGAATCCTCAGCGGCTATGGCTGGAAGAGTCCTGATATCCACTAGGGGGTTATAACCAGTGGATATAGCCTGCCTTTGTGTTGCAGGAGCATCCTCAGGGGACTCATTTCCCTGAGTAGCCGTTTTGGGTTTCTTTTTAGTGGGTTTGGTGGGGACTTTTGATTTGGAGGTGGTGGTTGTGGGTTCCAGCTGCGTGGGTTTTCGCAGCTTAACAGCCAGTTTGAGTGAGTGGTCAGAGTTGTGCCGGGAGTATACTCCAGGCAAAACAGCCATAGCAGGGACTCCCAGGCCAACAAGTCCCTCAGCTTGAAGCTGGTTTGTAAGTATGGCCATTATGAACCGCGGATATAATATCCAACGGTTAGCAGTTAGTTTTTGAGCCATATAATTTTATTTCTGAAAAATTTAAAGGCTGTTGCTCAAGAATAGAATACATTACCTGCTGCCACATTGTAGACATTTGATCCCAAGACGAAGTCTTAGGAGCCAAACAGACATTTACCATGTGGAAGATTAGACGTTCAGTGTCATGGAAATGTTTCTTCAATATAGTGGAGGCACTAAGGTTGCCCTGATATCCATGGTGGGCAAAGGATAAATCAGTTGTGCCCTTTGGATATACAGCAGGAGAAATGGCATCATGCAGATGTAGAGTTTGACGAAGTATTTCGGGAGTGATGACCACTTTGTGGTTGTTGACGACCGACCGGAGAGACGCTGTGTTGTTCTCCCCCAGTGGTGATGGTGACGTTCATCCAAAACTGTTTGAGGGATTCGGCATGAAGGATTGGATTGAGAAGAAATGCCGTTTTGTATTGTGACTGGACCATAAGATCGATAGCAGTATCGAACTTAGCCCAGAATGGCGATTTGGTGAGGTAAGCTACACAGTTGTGTCGCGGTTTGATTTGCCTGGACGCCATTTGGAAGAGAGAAGTTTTGGAGAGATGAACATTAGGTTTGAAGAAGATGAGGCTTTTAAGGATTAGGTCAGGGATATTTATAGGGTACGGGTTAGAAAACGACTAAAGGATTTGGTGTTAGTCATCAGTAGTTTTAAACGACTATTGACATGGTATTACCCTTTCAGACGTTGAAACAGCTGAAGTCGTGGTGTTAGGCATCAGTAGTTAGAAAACTACTAAAGACCATGGTTTTGACTTCAGATGATGAAACAACTGAGGACTTGGTGTTTGTCATCAGTAGTTGTGAAACTACTAAAGACAGTGGTTTTGTCATCAGTTGTTGTAAACAGCTGAAGACTTGGTATTAGTCATCAGTAGTTATAAAACTACTGAAGACATGGTTTTGCTTCAGTTGTTTAGAATGAAACAGCAGTTGTAGAAACAACTGAAAAGAAAGTTCTCTTCAGTAGTTTTCGTCAATTCATAGCCTTTCAGTTGTTTCATACTGTCCTCAACACTTACTCATCAGACTTTGCATCTGCTTTTCAGGTGTTTCATAGGACGTCAGTACTTATCTGTTTGTACTGATTTCAGTAGTTTTAACTACATCAGTAGTTGTAACTACATCAGTAGTTTGGAACAGATAAAGTACTTCAGTACTTGTGAGGCATTTAGCCATCAGTAGTTATAAAAACTACTGAAGGTGAAAGGACTCATCAGTACTTATATATGACATGGTTACCAATGATCATCAGTAATTTTTACTGAAATCATCAGTAGTTGTCACTTATTCTAGCTGCAGCATACCAAGCCTTAACACAAGGTTTGGGAAAGTAGAACTATCCAAAGGCTTAGTAAAAATATCTGCAAGCTCATCAGCACTAGGCACAAACTTAGGATCAATCAGACCTTTTTCAAAGCAATCCCAAATAAAATGATGTAGCATAAATTGTCACTATTACTGCCAGAATGACTCTCAATACCAACAAATGCATGATCAGAACTATTTGAAGAGAAATCAATATGCTCATCATAATTACTTTTAGATGCAGCATATTCTGACTCATGACCAACCAAGGCAGTATTCCCTGGTACAAAGTCATCAGTGAGCTTTCCTGATGAGGACAGTTTCCTCTTTTGCTCTATCTCTCTTTCAAATGTAAGCAGTTTCCCATGAAGTTGGGTGAGAGATAGGCCATCCAGATTTGCACTGGAGCGTAGGACAATAGTGTATGTGTCCCATCTCTCAGGCAGTGATCTGAGGAATCTGTTGTTCATCTGGCTATTGGTGTATTCCTGTTTCACCATTTTCAGCTCAGATATCAAGCAGGAGAAACGCTCAAACTGTTGAGTTAGTGTCTCACCCTTTCTATGAGAGAATGTCTCATATTGTTGGGCAAGGATTTCTCTATTGTTTGCTAAGACCTCATCTGTGCCACCGAATTGTTCCTTCAGGGCATTCCAGAGATCATGAGCAGTTTCATGATGCATAAGCCCAGAATAGATTTCATTAGGCAGTGCCATGGCCAGAATTCCATGGGCTTTAGCATCAATCTCAAATAGTTTCCGATCTTCATCAGAGTATTGTTCCTTCTTCTTCGGAACCATTTGTTTGGTTTCCGGATTGTTCACCATAGGCTTATGTGGTCCATGTACCACAGATGTCCAACAACCTGAACTGTAAATAGACAGGTGATGAAGCATTCTTTGTTGCCATATGTTATACTCGGTCCTAACCAGCATCGGAGGCTTGGTTGAGGAACCGGTATTGTGAGGATCATTAGAAGGAGTAGTCATCTTAGATTCAATCAAATTCGTTTAAGCTAAAAACAGATTTAGAACAAAACGCAACAACCAATTGAACCAAAAGGGATCTCAAAGTAAATGAACGAAAGCGACAGAAATTCAATAATCTATAACCAGTTCTTGCGAATACACTAATTCAATCAAACACAGATATTAATTAGCAGTTTCAATGATCAATTGTTAGATCGATCAATGATTAACCAGCTCTGATACCACTTGTTAGGATCAGTGATCTATGTTCGATTGATTAGAGAGTATAGCAGCGGAATTCAAACAACGAATTAGCCGATTCACAAGAACGAAATGATATTCAATGAAGAACAAAGACGGTTATAGAGAGAGAATTCTGCAAATATATCTAATTCAATATTCGCTTTCGTGGTAACAGAATGTCACACTTACAATTAGGTCGACACCTCTTATATAAGAGATGTGACGTCTGCTGATGTCACTTGATAGTGACATCTAACAGATTTATGACAACTGAAACACAACTACTGAAGATGTCAAAACAGCTGACATCTCCTTATAAATGCTAAGTGTTATCAGTTGTTATAACTACTGAAAAACATAAAACTACTGAAACTACAACGACTGAAGAACAAGCTCTTCAGTCGTTTTACAAAACTACTAAAAGTAAAAATATAAAACTACTGATATCACAACTACTGAAGAAGTACTCTTCAGCTGTTGTGACAAACTACTGAAACTTCAGTACTTGATCTTTAGACTTGAACTTTAGATGTTTCATCAGCTGATGACTTCAGTAGATATCATCAGCTGATGTCTTCAGTCTTTGTCTTCAGACTTTGTACATCAGTTGTTGATCTTTAGCACTTGTAAACTCTTCAGCTGTTGTACTTCAGTACTTTGAACTTCAGCTTCATCACTTGTGTTCTTCAGCTGTTCAGCTTCAGTACTTGTGTTCTTCAGCTGTTCAGCTTTAGTACTTGTGTTCTTCAGCTGTTGTACTTCAGCACTTTAGTTCTTCAGCTGTTGAAGTCTTCAGCACTTGATCTTCAGCTCTTGAAGTCTTCAGTACTTGTCAAACTGCTGATGAAGCTTTCAGCAGTTGTTGTGATATCATGTGGGACTTAGAGGTTTTCTGATCTTGCCTCATTGGTTCTTTTGGTCCAACAATAAGGGATCCACTCATTCCACTATACATTGTACCATCAACCAGATCACCATTTTCGTCGGGTTCCACATCGTGGTTCGTGGCAAGTGGAGTTCCAGCCGCTGAAGCATTCTCCATGTCAAACCGACTAAGGATGTCCACTACATATTTAGTCTCATGCAGGAAGATTCCTTTTTGTGTCTGATCCACCTGTAACCCTAGGAAAAACTTCATCTCCCCCATTGCACTCATCTCAAATTCTGCTTTCATGACATATACAATTCTTTACATAACTTTACGTTTTTGGAACCGAAGATTATGTTATCAACATAAATCTGTAGTAGCAGTAAGTCGCCATCCTTTTCTTTGATGAACAGTGTGTAGTCAATAACTCCCCTACAAAAACCGTGTTTCACCAGATGAGTTGAGAGATTCTCATACCATGCTCTTGGGGCTTGATGGAGCCCGTAGAGAGCCTTATCAAGCTTGTAAACTCTGTCCCGATGATAAGGATCCTCAAATCCTTCAGGTTGGCTGACATACACCGTCTCACGGATTTCACCATGAAGAAACGCACTTTTGACATCTAGTTGATAAACATTGATCTTCATGTAACATGCATAGGCTTGGAAGATATGGATTGCTTCCATTCTAGCCACAGGTGCAAACACTTCATTGTAATCAATTCCTTCAACTTGTCTAAAACCTTGAACGAAAAGTCGAGCCTTGTTTCTAATTATGACCCCTTGGTCATCTTTCTTACATTTCAAGACCCATTTAGTGCCAATTACTTTAGCACCTTTTGGTCTATCCACCAGTGTCCATAGTCCTAGCTTTTTGAATTTAAGGACTTCTTCTTGCATGGCACTAACCCATGCCTCATCGTTTGAGGCTTCACTTACATATTTTGCCTCAAATTGAGACATAAAACATTGATAAGCACCATCGTGAAGATAGATTTTTTCCATGAGTGTGGCATAATTAGCTGAGTACAACTGATTTCGTGTCTGTACTCCCAATTCTACATCCCCTATGACGTTGTCCAAAGGATGATATACATTTAGTCGAGACCAGATTTTGAATTCTTGTTTTAGTAGGTGTAGTCGTTCGAGTGTGCGGTTCTGAAGTGTCAGAGGCATCAACATCTGATGCTTGTGTATTTTGAGTAGCATGAACCTATTCCTCCTAATCCACCTGATCATTCTCAACTTCTTCATGGTCAAAGGATGAGTTGCTTACCTCAAGTGCTCCCCCTAAAGGACTAGAAGATTCACCTTGTGAACCTAATTTTATCTAGTCTACTGACGGTCTGTTTAAGACATCATACATCATTTTGTGGGAGAGAGGGATGTTGAATGACTTAAAGAATCCATCACAGTCGAAGAAGAATGCGGGTCCCTTCCAAGCAAGGGGTAGGGTATCTGTGAACATCAACGTTGCACCACACTTCTACTTGACCAGTTGAGTTGTTATAAACTCTCTTGTTCAGTATATTGTATCCTAGAAATATCCCTTCGTTAGCCTTCTCACTAAACTTCCCTGATTGAGTTTTCTTCAGCAGCGTACATGGTGCGCCGAATGGTTCGAGATACTCCAGATTAGGTTACGTCATTGGAGCAACTCATAACACATTTTACCATGACTTTTGGCCATCAAGACTCGATTGTGGGTGTAACATGCATTGGCAACTGCCTCATTCCAAAATTGGATGTGTAGTTTTGAGTGGGCTAGCATTGTTCTTGCTGTCTCTATAAAGCTCTTGTTCTTCTGTTCAGCAACTCCATTCATTTGTGGAGTGTAGGCAGATGTGAACTGGTGTACAATTCTTTTCTCTTTGCAAAATGTCTTCATCCACTAGTTCTTGAACTCCATGCCATTGTCTGAGCGAATTTGTCGCACATTCAGCTTGTAGAGAGATTCCAATGTAGTCACCACCTGTTTGAACGATTCAAATGTTCTTATTTGGATTTCAGAAACATTACCCAAGAGAATCTTGAGTAGTCATCAGTGGATTCATAATAGTACAAATCACCAGCTATGCTCTTGGTGCTGACAGGACCAAACAGATCCATGTGTAGAAGTTCGAGAAGCAGGTCGATGGAATTTCCTTTCTTTGCCTTGTGAGACTTCTTGGTCTGTTTAGCTTTCTTACACACTACAGAAAAATCTGGTAGTTCAAAATTCTTGACATTTACTCCAGTCACTAAATCATTCTTGATCAGATGGTTCATCTTCCGTGGATTTATGTGTCCCATTCTCCTATTCCAGGAGATCAAGTCCCTCTCAGTTCCCTTTAACAAGAAGCATTGAACTTGATGATCGGTTGTGGAGGCTTTTGATTGATCAAAGACATATAAGTCATTATAGCTTGAAGCTAACATTAAGATTTTGTCCTCTAGGATAATGTGATCCTTCTTCAATACATAGCACTTCTTGTTGTCAAAAATAACTTTGAATCCTTTGTCACATATCTGGGATATTGAAAACAAGTTATTCTGTAGTTGTTGAACATAGTTGACCTTATCAAACTTTACTTTCTGGTTTCCCACTTCGCCTTGAGCGGTGATGTATCCTCCTTTATTTCTAGCAAATGATACATGTCCCCCTTTAACTTGTTTGACATTTAATAGGAGAGACAAGTTCCTGGTCATGTGCCTAGACGCCCCACTATCAACAATCCAGGTATTTGTGATAGCACTATAACGGACACCCCGCGAAGAATCGGTTGAATCAGCCATTATTGCAGAGTTTGACTCTTCGGATGCTGGAGATTCGCAACATGTCTTTCTTAGTTCTTCTTCAATTAGGTGATTGACCACATTCACAGCTTCTTCATTATCTGATGTGACTTGTTCAACTGTGATTTCACCTTCACTCGCAGAACCATCATCCAATCCCTCAACACAGGCGATGTTTGATTCACCCGGAGACACAAAACTGAAGGCCCAATCTTGTCCTTCGTCACCTTGAGCAGTCAAGGCCTTTGTCTCTTTGTTTGATGAGGTAGTTCTACTCCTTTCTTTGTCTAGACGGTTGAAGGTTGAGAACGGCTTTCTGTTACTTGTTTTCTTGGGCTTTACATATTCGCGTTTGAAATGCCCCTTTTCACCACAATTAAAGCAGGTACTTTGGTTTTGCTAAAACCAAAGGTTATGTCTTTTGTGGCTACCAAGTTCTATCCTATCCTTTTCACAAACCTTTTTGCCCTTCTGACAACACTAGCCAAAGCCCACATTATATCCATTCTCTCTAGTTCATTTTCATCCACCTGCTCGTAATCTTCATGTGCAAGATGGCAATTTTTGATCTTCCCTGCAACTAGACCATCATAGGAATGGACAACAGCTGCTAGGAGATCCATGTGATCCTTTGCTATTTCCATAGTGATATTATCAAGATTGTCAGTCTTCAACTTTGTAGTGTTGGCTTCACGCACTATATATTGGGTAGAGGATGACCCTGACGTTTCTGGTCCTGAAGTAGTAGTTTGGGAAGGAGTTGTTGAACTAGACACAAGGGTAGTTTGAAGTAGTGCTCCTGAACTGGTTGGAGTGGGAGATCAGTTATAAAGTGAAGGATTTTAGTCGTAGGATCCTTTCTATGACCAATACTTCATCCTCAGTTCCTCCTCCCTTAGTTTCAGGATGAAGTCCTTTATGTCTAATTTTGCAAGTATATTGTTTTGTCCCAGATTAGACTCAAACGAGTCCCATTTCTCCAGCAAACCATCCGCAAAGCTTGACACTTTATCTTCCATAGACATTGTTACCCCATGAGTGTGCAGCTCACTTATCAGATGGGAGAATCCGTCGATAACATCGTCCAAGATTTCTTTCCCTATTGAGGAGAAGTTATCAATCTCCTTCTTGAGAGCATTTGACTTTAATGCCTTTAATGTTGCATTCCCATCATATCTTTTCTTTAAAACCTCCCATAACTTTTTTGTCAGTTTGTTCTTAGAAAACTGATGAAATATATCTCTCGGTATCGACTGAGTCAACATGGCATACACCTTCTTTTCAGCATTGTACTTAGCTTTCTAGCTATCAGTCATACCTCCCAAAGTGAGTTTAACACTATCAACACCAACTGGCATACTATAACATGTTTCAATGGATTCCCAAAGATTTGGATCGACTCCATTTAGATAGATCTCAAACGTATGTTTCCATTATGGGTAATCATGTTACGTTATAAGTTTAGGTGGTTTATTGTGATTCCCAATTTTATTTTCCAGAAGCAAAAGGTTATGGATGTGAGAGTCCCTTCCAGTAGTAAAAGCAGAAAACCGATCTTCCATTTCTTTAAAATTTGAACTATAAAACTAGACTGGCTCACTCGTATGAATGGACTACATGATTAGATCACTCGTGTCAATGAGGAGTTCGAATGAATTCAAACAGGCAATTGGATTCAGTCGTGTGATTGAAATGGATGAATGGACTCAACCGACTGGAGTAGTTCTGTTGTGCGGATGAAGCATGCGACTGAAGTGTGCGAATGAATTCAATCGGGCGATTGGATTCAGTAGTATGTATGGAGTGTGCGATTGGAGACAAGCGAATGGGGTTGTTCAGTCGTACGAATGAGTTCAATCGTGCCAATAGGGTGTGCGATTGAGTTCAGTCGTGCAATTGGGCCATCGTGCGACTGAAGGCTGTTGATTTTACAAAATGGTGGGTTTTTGACACTTTGACACAAAAACACGATTTTTCAAGAACCTAATCTGCCATATGCCGCAAAACGTAAACTTTGAGACTTGGAGTCATCGAAAACACTATTTTACTCAAAAAGGTGACTTCTTTGAATGAAAAACGTGATTTTTACACCGAAACTAATCGAATCACATACAAAATCAAGAGCCAAAGCTCTGATATCACTTGTTAGGACCGTGTACATACGGAGTACTAACTAATAATGCGTGAAACCAAACCATATAGTGCAGACTCCTATATGATTGGTGATCCAATCAATGAGAACGCAATCCTGATCAATCTAACAATTAAAGAAACATTAAGAACAAGTAGAACAAGATCAGATGTGAACTATGAACTTGGAACAAGGTTTTTGGACGGTTTGGACGGCTAGGTTATGAGTATGTGACAAGAGTCTTCAAGTGTTTTGAATTCTGTTGTTTTTCCATGAATTAAGTGGTATTTATAGGTTAGGGTTTTCCAATCGTACGACTGAACCATTAGCATGGTTCAGTCGTGCGGCTGAATCATGCCATTGATCCATATGCACGACAGAATGTTCAGTCATGCGATTGAGTCAATCTTATATCTCAATCGTGTGACTAATCCAGTCTACTAGTTCAGTCGTGCGACTGGTCCATTAGCATGAGGTATTCATGTGTATGGTCCATTAGCATGGTCCATTCGGATGAAGACTCATACGATTAAGCTTGAACACATTTCTCAATCATTATTGACTAAGAACTATGCACAACAACCTCAAACCTATATAGTAAGTTCATTATACTTTATCACATAATAAAACAATGAAACATTAAACATTATAAGCATCAACCACATATTATATTTCATTCAACTCATTTATTACATATGTGTAAGACATGACAGACATTTACAGTAAGCTCATAAACTAGGTACATATGTATCGACACCCCTTTTTGGTAGCATTACCCTCTTGCATAGGTGAGCTAGGAGTTAGGTCAATAACACTCACAAGTTCTTGTGTTCCTAGTTGAGCTCCTCTTAAAGGTCTCTCAGCTTGTTTTTCCCTAAGATAAGAAATCTCAAGTTGCTGATCATTGACCTTGTTTTGCAAGGTAGTCACTTGAGATTCAAGATGACTAACCTTGGAGACTAAATAGGTGCATGTTTGTGACAGTTTTTGCACCTTTACTCTCAAATTCCCCTAATCTTCATCAGAAGAGTCATTGGGGGATCAGATGATTGGACTATAGTCCTCTCTTTCATCACCATCTTCAAGTTCTTTGCTGCTAGATTTCTTCTTCTCACTGGTAGCCTCAGTTGAGGTGTCTATGAGCTGAGTTACCATGGTTGAGATGTTAATAATGAATTCACTTGCAAAAGTGAGAGCCTCTTAATGGGTAACTGATGTGGGCTAGATTTAGGAGACTCAAGAGCACTCATTTCTCTTTGAGTAGTGGAAAAGAAGAAAGAATTATGGTACTCACTGAAACCTATATATTTATGAGTATAGAAGTCAAGGTTGGAATGGGTGGGTTCAAATCCAAAGGTTGGGTATGGTACCTGTCCCCTGAAGGTTGTTCACTTGAGTGTTGAGACTCAGAGTGAAGGCTTAAGGCATTTGGGCTTATGAGCTCATCAGGCTGAGCATGAGGAACCTCAGCACTGGTCATTGAAGTAATGGGATTGGTATGCTCCTTGGGAGAAGTGGGAGCTTCAGTGTCCACTTCTTCTTGTGTGGGTGAGTATATAGGGACTTGCACAAACTGAATAGTCCGTGTAGTGGTTCGTTTGTGTTTTCTTTGGTAGGTGAGGTTGATTTGTGGCTGTTGAGGTGGTTGGGATTTAGAAGGTGTGGGTTAAACATTAGCTGGTGTTGCTAGGTTGTCACCTTGAGCAATGAGCTCTAACATTTTTGAGACATGGGCTGTTTCTAGCCCAGAGAAGCCAACAATGGGCTTTCTCAAGATTTTAAAGATGCCGGGCTTTATCTATCCCAATTTAAGAATATTACATGTTCCCCTGTGAGCGTTGTTCATAGTTAACAATGTGTTGAACATATCTAGGGAACACATGTAGTATTCTAAGGAGTCAAATTTTGCAAGCAAAATTGTATAAACAAACTGAGAGTACCTGAACTTGACTCCCTGAACCATCCTATGAACAATAAAGGAGAGATCTTCAGGAATTTGGTCCCATCCTTCGTGCTTGTTTGACAAGCTGTGGATAACCACATGGAGCAGGAATTTCTGTTGGGATGAGACCTTCTTTTTCCTGAAGGTCTTGATAGAAAAATCTCCCTCCTAGCCCATCTGCTTAAAGGAGTGGTTGACATCTTCTTTGGGAAGGAACACCTCACCTTGTTCATCATCCAGCTAAATATGAGTGTTGATGATGGCCAAAGTGATCAAGACTTTTCTCTCCTGCACTGTGGCAGATAGTGCCTTCTCCCCATCCATAACGACCTCTTGGAAGGTCTTCCAAAAATACTAGCAGATGATCCTCATATAGTATAGGATCAATGGTAAGCGAGGTGAAGTAGTTGGATAAAGTTAAGGAACGACAAACCTATGAGAAATTCGGATCTTACTCAGAGTGTAACAGTGCAACTTGGTTGTGTTGCCTATGTAATTGCATGGAGAAATTTGGTTCATTTCTACGGTTAAGGTTAGCCATTTTGAGAAAGCTTAAGGATGAAGAAAGATGAACGAAAGTAATTTCAGAGAGAAATTTGGGGTTTAGGTTGGAGGAAAGAGGAAGATGTTAGAAAGAGGGGAACCGTTGGGTTTATATGTGAAAAGGATTTAAGAAAAAGTTGATGAAAGAGGATAAACATTGAAATCCGGATGTCGGTCCCACCTCAGAAAAAGTAGTTTGGTTTTGCTCAAAAAATAGTTTTCTTGGAAGTCAAAAAGATTCAGAAGGTAAATTATCTTCAGAACTTTTAATGAAAAAGCTTCTGAAGCAAAAATGACTTCGGAAGATTTTCCTAAGAGTTGTAAAAAATTTGCTTCGGAAGAGAATTAAAACTTGGATGCTTTTTTCAGAGGAGCAAAGCTTCCGATAGTTAATTAGCTTCGGAAGAAAATGGTCCTTGAAAGCATATTAGTGTCTGAGACAAGTGTTAATCTTCGGAAGATATTTCAGAAATTTATTCTGAAGGTAAATTACTTAGACAGTTATTTGTTTTAAAGGCGTGAGTTTCTTTCGAAGGTAAAAACAAATCTTTCGAAGGATCAAATTTTTCAAAAATCTAAGGAAAGTCTTTAAAATGTTTTCATCCAAAGAAAACAAGAGCTTATGAAAGTGATGAACTAGATAACTTAGGACACATAGATTTTAAGATAATAAGAATTAGTTTTAAGAAAGACTTACTCAAAGTTTATCATCCCAATAAATGATATAAGATATTTAAATCTCTGTTCATCAAAAGCCTTTGTAAACAAATCAGCATATTATTCATTTGTGTGGACTTTGACTAGTTTGATTAATCCCTTTTCAAAATTATCTCTAATTAAATGATACGTGATGTTGATGTGTTTGGTCCTTAAGTGTTGCATAGGATTCTCTGTGATAGACATAGCACTATTGTTGAATATGTGAATGCGAGTCTCTTTGAAGTTCAATCCATAGTCAAGCATCTGATTCTGAATCCATAACACTTGAGCATAGCAGCTTGCAGCAGCAATGTATTTAGCTTCAGTAGTAGATGCAGAGACACAAGATTGTTTCTTGCATTGCCATGAGACTACCCTTCGACCAAGAAACTCACATCCCCCAGATGTAGACTTTGCAGTCATGTTGCAACCACCTTAATCACTATCCGTATAAGCATACAGATTGAAGTCAGAGTTCTTAGGATACCAAAGACCAAGTGTTGAAGCACCTTTGAGGTATCTTAGAATCCTTTTGACAATAATGAGGTGAGACATCTTAGGGTTGGCTTGATATCTTGCACAAATACATGTAGCAAACATGATATTAGGCCTGCTAGCTGTAAGATACATAAGAGATCCAATCATAGCCCTATAAAGGTGTTCATCCACACACTCCCCCTCAAGATCAGGTCCAAGGGAGTGTTTTCTTGCTATGGGTGTCTTAGTAATCATACAATTTGTCATGTTGAATCTCTTAAGTATGTCTTGAACATACTTTGACCGACTAATGAAGATGCCATCTTCAACTTGCTTCACTTGAATTCCCAGAAAGAAATTGAGTTCCCCCATGGCACTGATTTCAAATCTATCCTTCATCAACTTCTCAATGTCTTATAGAGCTTTGGATTAGTTTAACCAAGATGATGTTATCTACATATACTTGAACTAGCATTAAGTCACTTCCCTATCCTTTGATGAAGAGAGTTCCATCTATAGTACCCCTTTTGTATCCATGCTTGCAGAGATATTGAGATAGAGTCTCATACCACTTCCTAGGTGCCTGATGCAGCCCATAAAGAGCTTTGTCAAGCTTACAGACATAATCAAGATTATCAGGATCTGCAAAACCCAGTGGTTGTTTGACATACACCTCTTCATTAATAACCCCATAGAGATAAGCACACTTGACATCAAGTTGATAGACCTTGAAGTTCTTGGATGCAGCAAATGCCAAGAATATCCTAACAACTTCCATTCTTGCTACAGGAGCAAAGATATCAGTGTAGTTAATTCTTTCTTCTTATGTGTATCATTGAACAACTAGTCTAGTTTTGTTTTTTATGACAATACCTCTATCATCCATCTTGTTCCTAAACACCCATTTGGTTCCAATAGTAGTCTTCACCTGAGGAAGAGGACAAAGTTCCAAACTTTTTGCCTTTTGAATTGAAGTAGCTCCTATTACATAGCTTCAACCCAACTTCCATCCTTTAGAGCCTCAACAATTTTCATTGGCTTTCTCTGGGATAAGAAACAAGAATGAAGACAAACATTTGCGTCATGGGTTTGTCCTCTTGTTCTTACCCTTATGTCAACATTTCCAATGATGTTGTAGTGGGATGAGACTTGTGGATCCTTAGCTGAGGGATCACAGCAAGTTGCTAAGAGAGATCTACATTAGAGAAATTTAAATATGGAATTAATGTATATTCCACCACATCAGCACACTTATCAAGAGAGATATGATCCAATGAGTGTGTGACATCATTGATGTTGTCAACTATGGAGTGGTTATCAGCATTAAGAAATTCCTGATCACTATCACCACCTCCATCATTTTCTTCATTTGAAGTGTCTTTATCTGGTTATGGAGCCCCTGAGCTGGAATTTGAAAACATCTGAGATGAATCAGCTAAATTTGTCATTATGGTGCTCATAAAAGGTTCATTTGAAGAGGTAGTTACAACTGGAGCTGAAGATGTGTTACTTGAAGGTTTTCTTAGCTCAAATCTTGGGCCAGGATCACTTGTAGATAAATTTCTATAGATCCTGAAATAGGCTTACAAGATTTGTTAAAACAGTTGGTAACTAAATCAAGATCAAACAGCCAACACAGGACCAGAACCAGCCACACATGGTGTGTGTTCATTGAAAGTCACATTGGCTCACTCCTCAAGAATTTTAGTTATGAGATTGTATACTCTATAAGCCTTATCTTGGGAAGAGTATCTAATAAAGTGTCCATCATCTGATTTCTCAGCAAATTTGGCTATTTGATCTTTGGTATTCAAGATGGTGCAAGGACATCCAAATGACCTGAGAAAACAAATGAAAGGTTTCCTCTTATGCGAAAGTTTATAAGGAGTTTTGCCATGAGTCTTAACCACTAAAACTCTATCCTACACATAGCAAGCAATGTTGACTGCCTCTGCCCAGAAGGTGATGGACAACTTAGAGTCAGACAACATGGTTCTTGCAGCTTTAGTGTCATGTTTCTCCTCTCAGCAACAACATTTTGCTGAGGAGTCCTCGGAGCACTGTATTTTCTTGTAATACCCTTTTCATCACAAAATGTATCAAGGATTTGGTTCTTGAATTTAGTTCTTTGATTACATCTTATGGTTTTGACCTTGTGAATAGATTGATTCTCAATCTTTACGATAAAATTCTTTAGAATCTTAGGGGTCTGATCCTTAGTTCTAAGGAAGAAAACCCAACTAAATCTTGTAAAGTCAACTATGATCACTAAACAATGAGGTCCTTCGTAGACTCATTACACTGGTGGGGCCAAAGAGATCCATATGTAACAAATGTAAGGGTGTAGTGATGGAATTTCTTTCTTAGGCTTATGAGATACCTTATCTTGCTTCCCTTTCAGGCATGCAATACAATGATCATCACTAGTAAACTATTTCTTTGATAGTTCATTCATGAATCTTGTAATCATTCTTAATCAGTTTATTCATGTTCTTAAAGTTTACATGGCACATTCTTTTATTCCATATGAAAGATTCATGACTATTGGCTTTAGACAGAAAGCTTGAAACTTCTCCAGAGGGAGATGTCTGTTGCAAATCCATCTTGTACATGTTTCCTTTCTTGGGGGCCCTACGCAGAATATGCTCATGAGGAATGATCACCTCGGGATAGAGAACAATGCACTCATGCTCAATAAAGAGCATGTTATGACTTTGATCACAAAATTGGGATGCACTCAAAATATTGTACACAAGCTCTTTGACAAAGTTTACCTTTTCAATGCTGAGATTACCATTTGTGACCTTGCCCCTTCTAGAAATGTAACCACCTTCATCTCCTCCAAAAGCAACTGGTCCTCCATTAATCCTTTCAAAGTTTTGGAGTAATGACCTATTGCATGTCATGTGCCAGGAACAACCATTGTCAATGATCCAGACATTCTGTTTGTCTTGAGTTGTCCCAGCACAAAGAGAATAATTATTTACATTTGGAAACCCAAGCCTTACTTGCCTAAGGCTCACTAAAAGAAGTAGAAGGTAATGCAATAGTAATAGATCCTATAGTTGTGCTTTGAGGATTATGAGTTGTTGTTGATGGAGAACTTTCAGTCACTTGGTCTTTCTTCGACTTCCACACCATCTTTGGAAGTTTGGACTTGACCTTCATTACTTTAGAAGCTTTTGAGATTTCGAAAGTTTTGATGATCGGACCTTCAAAAGATTCTGTAAACACTACAGCAGACTTCAGTGCTTCGAAATTATTCCTTTCATCCGAGACCCAATTTTCTTCCGAAGGCAATTTTCCACTTCCTTCTTCATTTTGGAACTTCCGAAGGAAACAGATTTTCATTCCGAAGCTGGCATCTTCTTGGAACTCTTGGTAGTCTTTTTCCTCGTGATATGGAGAGTACCTCTTGGATTGTATGGACAATCCTTAGCAAGATGAGAAGTACTATCACACATGACAAATTCTATTTGCTTCTTCCCAAGAGCCTTCTGCTGAGAACAAGATTGATTTTGATCACATCCCTTCTCCACCTTTATGTTTGCAGATGATGAGACAGTCCTTTCAGGCTGAGAATAGTTCTTGGGGTTGGATGGTCTAGGCTGTGTAGCAGTGGTACACAACATATCAGCCTTCTTCTTGGTACTGAGATAATTTGAACATGAACCAGAATTCTTGCTAGTAGAGTTGTTAGGATCAGTGATCTAAATTTGATTAATTAGAGAGTATTGCAGCGGAATTCGAACAATGAATTAAACAATTCACAAGAACACAATTGATATTCAATGTAATAGTAAATGGTTATAGAAAAAGAGAATTCTGCAAAAGAGATATTTCATTCATATGCTTTTGTGGTGGCTCAATGTCACACTTTACAATTAGTTCAACATTCCTTATATTGGATATGTGACGTTTGCTCATGTCACTTGATAGTGACATCTTACAGAATTATTCAAACTACTGAAACTATGCAAACTACTGAGAATGTTCTCAACTACTGATTATATCTCAGAGAATGCTAAGTACATGAAACATAAAACTACTGAAACTAAACTACTGAAACTATAACTACTGAAAAATAAATTACAAGTACTGAAAGGAAACCATCACAACTACTGAATTTGATAACGTCAGCTGTTGTGACAACTACTGATCACTTTGGTCTTTAGTCTTTGTCTTCAGTCCTTGTTCTTCAAACTTTGTTCTTCAGACTTTGTCTTCAGCTAATACCTTCAGACTTTGTCTTCAGTACTTTACTTTCAGACTTTGTCTTCAGCTGATAGCTTCAGACTTTGTCTTCAGTTCTTTACTTTCAGACTTTGTCTTCAGTAGTAGTCTTCAGTTCTTGTCTTCAGACTTTGTCTTCAGACCTTGTAATTAGCTGATGTCTTCAGCTGTTGTGATCTTCTTCAACAGTTGTAATGTCTGTGGGACTTAGAGGTTTTCTGATCAAACTCATTGGTTCTTTTGGTCCAACAAACTCCCCCTGAACCAATGCAGCCAAAACCTTTAAACTTATTGATGATCCCACTTAATCTTGGCAGAAACACCCTCTTCATCAGCTTCAGAGGTAATCAGTTAAGCACAGGCCGGGAAAAGGTTTCTAATCATTTGATTGGCTAAGTATGGAAGGGAACTCTGTTTTGGGGAAACTGAACACAGAGTCTTATCCCAACCATGAAACCTAATTCCCATGAATGAGTCTATAAGACTCACTAGCATAGGCCTCAATGAGAACAACTTCTTCCTCCTTGGGGAGTTCTTCTGCTTCTCCCTCGAAGAAGAACTCTGGGCCATAATACTCAGACATGTATCTCACTGTCTTTCCATTTTTCAACTCCACAGTTGTTATCTCTCTATAAGCAAATTCATCATGGTGAGAGCCTTCAAGCAACAACTAGAGTTCACTCTTCTGAAGATCTTCAAGTCTTTTGTATAACAACCCCTTCTTAATCATTTTGTTCTCAAGAATAGATTGAGGGGTTGTCTTGGATTTGTGAGCTCTCTTGAATTCTTCAATGATTTCCCAGGGTGAGACTACCATGGCCAATGTAATTGTAGTATTCAAGGTCTTCTTTACTTATCCATAATATCTACTTGGTATATTCTTCTTATGAATTCTAGAACTTACCCTGGGGTCTGGCCAGATCCGCACTCTTTCTTTTTGATGTTGAAAGGTATGTCTAAGAGTGTACAGCCTCAGAGCCAGTTTCTTCATTTCTTGAATGGATGAGGACTAAAGGAAATCCTTATCAACCATCTTGAGAAACTTCTCATCGTGCTGTTTCTGTTGTTCTGCTTCTTTAATCTTTACCTTCACCATCTGCATTTGCAAGTCAGGAGCAATCACTTGTTGACTTCTGTGCTCAGGTGATTTGAGTTTGAGAACAACCGAGATTGACAGACTATCATCATTATCATCCTCTTCTTCATCTTCTTCTACCCTCAACACCCTTCTCCTCCTTCTGGGTGCATCACTGGGTAAGGTTTGAGGTGGTTTTTGGGGTAAAGGGACTGGTTTTGTGGGTTGAGTTGTGGGTGGCTTTGGTTTAGGGATAGATTTGGGAGACTTAGAGATAAGGGTTGTGTTTGAGTGGGAGTGTGAGAAGACTGACTTAGCATTTTGGTGGTGAGTTTGGCTTTGGAGAGCTTTGCCATTTCAGTTCTCTTTCCTGCACCTACTTCATCCGATGCTTCAATTATCAACCCCTTATTATAGCCTCCAGTAGAGCAGATCTTCTTGGTTATCTCCAGGATACTATCTCTAGACCAGGCCTTTATCTCTATTAATGATCTTCCCAGGTATTTGGCAATGAATCTGATCATTATCTCCAATCTTTCCCTTTCTAACACACTATAACCGGCCCATCTAGCTTGAATCTCCTATATTTCCAGCCTTCTGATCTCAGTGTCTAGTGTAGCTGTTTCGTGACCTTGTTGAAAGTTTATCTATAATTTTATCCATGGATCTGCTGTGAGCTTCATCCATCTTTGACAAGATCTTCTAAGGATTTATCTTCATCAGCTTTTGACTCAGCACTTTTCTTTCTTTTATATGTGACAAGCTGTTCTGAGATCAGTTCTTTCTCCACCTCCTTCTCTTTGCAGGTTCTTTCTCATCATCACCTCTTTTTCTTTTCTTTTCTTTCCCTGCCTTAGACTTGGAAGTCTCCCCTTTTTGGTTGCATTGGGATCAGGGGCTTGAAAGCAGAAAGAGATTGTGAACAGCATCATCAATGAGGGTTTATAGATTTGAGATATCCTCTCAACAATGGCTTTATTATGCACTATGTCAGTGATGATGGAGTGATGAGAGGTAAGGAGTTTTGAAAGATAGCAACCTCTGCTTAGAGGGTTTCTGTCCCTGAAGGTGGTGCCAAAAGTAGTGGTTGGTGGCTCAGTTACGTGTGTAGGCTGAGTGTTTGGGGACCTTCAATGAAAGTTGCCATCTGTTTGGTTTGTGAGGTAGATGGACTTTGTCCTGAGACATGCTGGCTAACAACTCTTTTGAGTCTGCTCACCTCAGTCCTCAAGATGGTATTATGGGCTAATACACATAGAAAAGCCTATGTCATATCAGTTGTGCTGAATCACCTGACCTTCCAAGATTGAATCACGATGTACATGCTCTGAGTGTGATCATTAGAAGCATGGCCCCTTGGTCTGGTACTAGGGACTCCTGCCTCATGACTGTGTCCTCATTGGCAGTTGCCCTTTGGTAAGGTCTTATGGAATGTTACCAACTTACTTCATCCTGATCCTATTGCCTTAATCAGTAGAAGTGGCACTTAACAGATGTTCTATTCTCCTTTCTCCAATTGAGAGTGAACATTGTAACCCATGTTGCTATGGTTACTCAGAAGACATTTTTGTCCTCCACCCTCAATAGTTTGAGGTATTCCCATGAAGTTTTTCTCAGGAGGGGGTAAGAAATGGCAACTGACTCAGCAGTTGGACCAAAAGAACCAATGAGCCAAGATCAGAAAACCTCTAAGTCCCACATGTATCACAACAACTGCTGAAAGCTTCATCAGCAGTTTGACAAGTGCTAAAGACTTCAACAGCTGAAGATCAAGTGCTGAGACTTCAACAGCTGAAGAACTAAGTGCTGAAGTACAACAGCTGAAGAACACAAGTACTGAAGCTGAACAGCTGAAGACACAAGTACTGAAGCTGAACAGCTGAAGAACACAAGTACTGCTGACAGCTGAAGAACACAAGTGCTGAAGCTGAAGACCAAAGTACTGAAGTACAACAGCTGAAGAGTTTACAAGTGCTGAAGATCAACAACTGATGTACAAAGTCTGAAGACAAAGACTGAAGACATCAGCTGATGATATCTACTGAAGTCATCAGCTGATGAAACATCTGAAGTTCAAGTCTGAAGATCAAGTACTGAAGTTTCAGTAGTTTGTCACAACAGCTGAAGAGTACTTCTTCAGTAGTTGTGATATCAGTAGTTTTATATTTTTACTTTCAGTAGTTTTGTAAAACGACTGAAGAGCTTGTTCTTCAGTCGTTGTAGTTTCAGTAGTTTTATGTTTTTCAGTAGTTATAACAACTGATAACACTTAGCATTTTTGTAAGGAGATGTCAGCTGTTTTGACATCTTCAGTAGTTGTGTTTCAGTTGTAATAAATCTGTTAGATGTCACTATCAAGTGACATCAGCAGACGTCACATCTCTTATATAAGAGGTGTCGACCTAATTGTAAGTGTGACATTCTGTTACCACGAAAGCGAATATGAATGAAATATATTTGCAGAATTCTCTCTCTATAACCGTCTTTGTTCTTCATTGAATATCGTTTCGTTCTTGTGAATCGACTAATTCATTGTTTGAATTCCGCTGCTATACTCTTTAATCAATCAAACATAGATCACTGATCCTAACAAGTGGTATCAGAGCAGGTTAATCATTGATCGATCTAACAATTGATCATTGAAACTGCTAATTGATATCTGTGTTTGATTGAATTAGCGTATTTGCAAGAACTGGTTATAGATTATTGAATTTCTGTCGCTTTCGTTCATTTATTTTGAGATCTTCTGGTTCAATTGGTTGTTGTGTTTTGTTCTAAATCTGTTTAGCTTAACCGAATTTGATTGAATCTGAGATGACGACTCCTTCTAATGATCCTCACAATACCGGTTCCTCAACCAAGCCTCCGATGCTGGTTAGGACCGAGTATAACATATGGCAACGAAGAATGCTTCATCACCTGTCTGTTAACAGTTCAGGTTGTTGGACATCTGTGGTACATGGACCACATAAGCCTATGGTGAACAATCCGGAAACCAATCAAATGGTTCCGAAGAAGAAGGAACAATACTCTGATGAAGATCGGAAACTATTTGAGATTGATGCTAAAGCCCATGGAATTCTGGCCATGGCACTGCCTAATGAAATCTATTCAGGGCTTATGCATCATGAAACTGCTCATGATCTCTGGAATGCCCTGAAGGAACAATTCGGTGGCACAGATGAGGTCTTAGCAAACAATAGAGAAATCCTTGCCCAACAATATGAGACATTCTCTCATAGAAAGGGTGAGACACTGACTCAACAGTTTGAGCGCTTTTCCTGCTTGATATCTGAGCTGAAAATGGTGAAACAGGAATACACCAATAGCCAGATGAACAACAGATTCCTCAGATCACTGCCTGAGAGATGGGACACATACACTATTGTCCTACGCTCCAGTGCAAATCTGGATGGCCTATCTCTCACCCAACTTCATGGGAAACTGCTTACATTTGAAAGAGAGATAGAGCAGAAGAGGAAACTGTCCTCATCAGGAAAGCTCACTGATGACTTTGTACCAGGGAATACTGCCTTGGTTGGTCATGAGTCAGAATATGCTGCATCTGAAAGCAATTATGATGAGCATATAGATTTCTCTTCAAATAGTTCTGATCATGCATTTGTTGGTATTGAGAGTCATTCTGGCAGTAATAGTGACAATTATGCTTCATCATGGATGATCTGAAAGGAATAGCTGATGATGATCTAGAAGAGATGGATATTCTGAGCCAAATGGCACTGATTAATATCAGATCTCAGAAGTTCTATAAGAGAACTGGCAGGAAATTTCCTGGACTCTCTGGCAAAACCAAAGTTGGTTTTGACAAGAGTAAGTTGAGGTGTCACAAATGCCAAAGGCTAGGACACTTTGCAAGAGAGTGTAGATCAACTGGATCTAACTCTTCTGCACCCTTTGTGACTTTTCCTAGTACTAGTCCACAAAACAGAGGGCAACATCCTGCTGGTTCTGGTCATCATTCACATCCTAGATCTCCTGCATACTTTGTTCCCCAGGGTCAAATGTCATATCCTTATCCCTGCTATTATGTGCCTCAACCAAATCCTGTTCAAGCTCCAATGCACAACAACCACAAGCATTGCCTGAACCACAGCCTTCCCAATCTCATCAACAAACTCAACCTCAACAACACAGCTTCTTCACCCCAGGAGTTGTTGACTGGAGCAGTTTACCAGATGACTTGTCTGGTCATGAACAACTGTTCTCAGGTGCTGGTCAACATGGTGGTGAAAGTCCCTTTGGAAATCTAGCTCTTATGGCTTTGGATTCTGCTGATACTTCATCCTCTAATGCCTCTACACCAAAGGTATCACAGGTATCCTCTGAGGCAAAAGCCAAATTATGTTCTGAACATGCATAGCAGCATTTGCATCTATTAGAGAAGCAAATGTAGCTTTAATCAACAAGAACATTGAGCTAGAACAAATAATTTCCAAAAACAAAGCTGAATTTGAGTCTGTGCTTAATGATAAAATGATGAGATTTACAAACTGAAATGCCAAATAACTGATGATAAGGCTAGGGAAGAGATACTTCTAGAGAAGTATAAAGATCTCAAAGAAACCCTTGCAGTTACCCAGGTAGAGTGTGATAGATGGGTACAATCATGCAAAGGTTTTGAAATGCTTCTTAGTAAGCAATCTGCTTCCAATGTGAAGTTTGGCATTGGTTACAATCACACTGCTCCACCTACAGATTTTACTCCAAGAGCAGAGGTAGAATCTGATGGTGAGAAGTCCATCTCATCTACTTTCTGATACAGCACAATCAGAAGTAGAAGTCAGCATCAAGCCCTCTCAGAACCTATCAGCTGATGTTGATGGTTCAAATGCTGACACTCACATGATCAATGAGTTGATCAACTCAGGAGTTAATTCTGAAAGTCCTGAAAGGACTAGAGAGCAGGATTTAACACCTGAAGTTCAAACTCCAACTACTGTCAGTACTGAAGAGAAGAAAACTGTCAGTAGAAAGAGTTTGAAGACTACTAAAGAGGCAGTCAAGAAAGCAAACAATGCTTCCAAAGCACTGAAGAACAAGTCTTCAGTTGCTTCACCCTCTTTAGTTGATGATCAACCTAAGATGAAGAAGAAACCATGTGAAGTATGTGGTTTGTTCAATCATCTTACAGATTATTGCTCGTACAAAAGAGGTTCCAAACTCAAACAAAAGAAGAAATTAAAGAGAAAATGGTAAAAATGAAAACTGAGTTTGAGACCACATTTGTATCAGCAACATCAAATCCTGTAACCCTTAAGTCCTCAAAGAAATCCAAAAAGGATGGGGTTAAATAGGTGACAGCTGAGAGTGCTCAGAAGAAGAAGGTGCAACATAGGAACTTATCAAACTCCACTGGTAATTTGTCTGATGAGCTGAAAGCTTTATCACAAAATCAGACACAGCTGGTTATGATGGTTCAACATCTATTGGGTAGAGTTAACCAATTAGATGCTCCTATGTTGAAACCACAGAAAAGGAGATCCAAGCCAAAGGATTACTCTTCTTCACCATCTTCTTCCTCTCAGGCTGTTGTTTCAAATAAACCTGTTAGTTTACCATCTATTGATGAGACCAGGCCCAAAACCAAAGAGGTTTGGGTCTCCAAAAACTGATTGTTTATTATTGCAGGGTTCTCCAACATGCCAAAGTAGCATCTGGTATGTAGACAGTGGGGGATCTATGCCCATGACTGGGAACAACTCTCTTCTTCATGACTACTCTCAAGGAAAGAAGGGTTTTGTTTCTTTTGGCAATGATGCTAGGGTTACATCATTGGAAATGGCTTTGTCTCCAATGGAGAAATCAAGTTTGATAATGTTAATCATGTGGAAAATCTCAAGTACAATCTCTTGAGTGTCAGTGAAATGTGTGATAAAGGCCATGTTGCTCTTTTCACCAGTCAGAACTGTAGGATTCTGTCATCCAAAGTTCTGCATTTGATTGATAAGGTGTTGGATGATCACACTCTCCTGAGAGCCAACAGGACAGGAAGAGTGTATGCCTTAGATCTTTCCAAGAAAATAGATCTCAGAGGCAATCCTTGCCTATTTTCCAAAGCCTCTTCTCAAGAATCTAAACTGTGGCACAGAAGGCTGGGTCATGTTAATTTCAAAATGAATCAGCTTATCCACAATAGTTTAGTCAGAGGCTTACCAATAAAGGAGTTCCACTGTGATGAAACCTGCACTGCTTGTTTAAAAGGAAAACAACACAAAGTCTCATTCCCTCCTATTGAAGAGCCTAAGTCCACTGCCTGCTTGCAATTACTGCATATGGATCTATTTGGTCCTGTGAGAGTAATGAGCATGGCAAAGAAGAAATACTGTCTGGTAATTGTGGATGATTACTCCAGATTTGTATGGACTTTCTTTCTACATTCAAAGGATGAGGTTGCTCAGAAGATTATTCACTTTGTGTTGTATATTGAGAAGCAGTATTCCCTTCCAGTCAAGTGTATCAGGAGTGATAATGGAACTGAATTCAGAAACCATACACTTGATGACTTCTATCTCTCAAAGGGAATCAAAAGGCAGTTTAGCATCCCAAGGACTCCAGAACAAAATGGAGTAGTGGAGAGAAAGACAGGACCCTCATTGAAGCTGCAAGGTCCATGCTGGCTGACTCTGGTTTGCCACTGACCTTTTGGGCTGAAGCTGTTAACACAGCTTGCTATGTGCAGAATAGAGTTTTAGTAAATCAGAGGTTGATGAAGACTCCATATGAAGTTCTCCATCACTTGGCTCCTCTAATTTCATTTTTCAAAGCATTTGGGTGTCCCTGTTTTATTCTCAACACAAAGGATCAACTCCATAAATTTGATCCTAAGGTGGATGCAGGGTATTTTGTTGGTTATTCATCTACTTGCAAGGCATACAGAGTCTTCAACTGCAGAACAAAGATAGTTGAAGAGACTTTGCATGTGAAGTTTAATGAATCTCCTTTGGACAAGATTCCACAAAACCCTGTGGAGTTGTTTGATTTGGACATACTGCAATATGTTCCTTATCAACCTCCAGCTGTTGCAGATCCTGTGATAAATCATCTTCTGCAGCATGTCTTCCACCTGGTGGTATTGATGATGATGATGATAATATCAATACTCACCTATTCAAGTTTAGTGACCAACTGCCTGTGTCTGCTAAATTTGATGTTCCTGTAGCTTCAGCAGTTCCATCCACAACAAATGCTGATGAGATCTCTGTTTCCTCTACATCTTTTGAGTTACCATCTAATTCTTGGTTTCAAGAGTCTACATCAACATCTGCTGCTGCTGAAGGTTCTACAAACACTTGCACAGATCTCATTGTTTATCAAGAACTGAAGAATCACCCCATGTCTCAGATTATTGGTGATATCAATGCTGGTGTTTCAACAGAAGTCAATTGTCTAACTTCTGCTTCTATGCTCTCTTCATCAGTCAGCTAGAGCCAAAGAACTACCATGTTGCTTTGAGAGACAATGGATGGGTTGAAGCTATGCAGCTTGAGCTACTTCAGTTCAAGAAACAGCAAGTGTGGGAACTTGTTCCTCTTCCCCCAGGTAAGTGTGCAATAGGCACTAAATGGGTGTTTAGGAATAAAACTGATGAAAATGGGCTTATTGTTAAGAACAAGGCTAGACTGGTTGTACAGGGGTTTTCACAAGAAGAAGGTATTGACTATGATGAAACCTTTGCCCCTGTAGCCAGACTAGAGGCAATCAGATTGTTCTTAGCCTATGCTGCATTCCACAATCTTAAAGTTTTTCAAATGGATGTCAAAAGTGCATTTTTATATGGTAAAATAAAGGAAGAAGTTTATGTGTGTCAACCACCAGGCTTTGAGGATAATAACATCCTGAATGGGTGTACAAACTTGATAAGGCTCTTTATGGGTTGAAACAAGCTCCTAGAGCCTGGTATGAGACACTCTCTACTTTTCTTCTTAAGAATAATTTCACTAGAGGCTCCATTGATAAAACTTTGTTTATTAAGAAGGTGGATCAGCATAAGCTACTTGTTCAGATTTATGTTGATGATATTATTTTTGCATCCTCTGATCCCCAGTTGTGTGATGATTTTACAACATTAATGAAAAAGAGGTTTGAAATGAGTGCAATGGGAGAATTACAGTTCTTTCTAGGCTTGCAAATCAAACAAAAGGCTGATGGAACCTTTATTCATCAGTCAAAATATACAAAAGATCTTTTGAATAAGTTTGATTTACAAAACTGTAAGCCCTGTTCTACTCCCATGTGCAACACCACACAACTGGATGCTGATCAGAAAGGTAAAGCTGTTGATGAAACGCTTTACAGATGTATGATTGGGTCCTTGATGTATTTAACAGCTTCTAGACCAGATATTATGTTTGCTACATGTGTTTGTGCTAGATTTCAGGCTGCTCCTAAAGAGTCTCATTTGATTGCAGTCAAGAGAATCTTTAGATATTTGCAAGGTACACAATCTCTGGGTTTATGGTATTCCACTGGACACTCTTGCAAATTAGTTGCTTTTTCAGATAGTGACTATGCAGGGTGCAAGTTAACTAGAAAGTCAACTTCTGGTGGTTGTCAATTCCTAGGCAACTGTTTGATTTCTTGGCAGAGTAAGAAACAAACATCTGTTGCTACATCAACTGCTGAGGCCGAGTACATTGCTGCTGCAAGTTGCACCTCTCAGGTACTCTGGCTTCAGAACCAACTTCTGGATTATGGCATTACAGAGACTAAGACTCCATTATTAATGGATAGTGCTTCAGCTCTGTGTATTGTCAAAAATCCAGTCCAGCACTCTAGGACCAAACATATAGAGATCAGACATCATTTTATTCGGGATTGCTTTGAAAAAGGTCTGATTGATCCTAAGTTTGTGCCTAGTGCTGATGAGCTTGCAGATATTTTTACTAAGCCTTTGGATAGTTCTACTTTCCAAAACCTTGTGTTAAGGCTTGGTATGCTGCAGCTAGAATAAGTGACAACTACTGATGATTTCAGTAATAATTACTGGTGATCATTGGTACCCATGTCACATATAAGTACTGATGAGTCCTTTCACCTTCAGTAGTTTTTATAACTACTGATGGCTAAATGCCTCACAAGTACTGAAGTACTTTATCTGTTCCAAACTACTGATGTAGTTACAACTACTGAAATCAGTATAAACAGATAAGTACTGACGTCCTATGAAACACCTGAAAATCAGATGCAAAGTCTGATGAGTAAGTGTTGAGGACAGTATGAAACAGCTGAAAGGCTATGAATTGACGAAAACTACTGAAGAGAACTTTCTCTTCAGTTGTTTCAACAACTGCTGTTTCATTCTAAACAACTGAAGCAAAACCATGTCTTCAGTAGTTTTATAACTACTGATGACTAATACCAAGTCTTCAGCTGTTTACAACAACTGATGACAAAACCACTGTCTTCAGTAGTTTCACACTACTGATGACAAACACCAAGTCCTCAGTTGTTTCATCATCTGAAGTCAAAACCACGGTTTCAGTAGTTTTCTAACTACTGATGCCTAACACCACGACTTCAGCTGTTTCAACGTCTGAAAGGATAATACCATGTCAACAGTCGTTTAAAACTACTGATGACTAACACCAAATCCTTCAGTCGTTTTCTAACCCGTACCCTATAAATATCCCTGACCTAATCCTTCAAAGCTTCATCTTCTTCAAACCTAACGTTCCTCTCCAAAACTTCTCTCTTCTAATGGCGTCCATGCAAATCAAACCGCGACACAACTGTGTAGCCTACCTTACTAAATCGCCTTCTGGGCTAAGTTCGATACTGCTATCGATCTTATGGTTCAGTCACAATACAAAACGGCATTTCTTCTCAATCCCATTCTACATGCCGAATCCCTCCAACAGTTTTGGATGAACGTCACCATCACCACTGGAGAACAACACACCATCTCTCCAGTCGGTCGTCAACAACAAGTGGTCATCACTCCCGAAATACTTCGCCAAACTCTACATCTGGATGATGCCATTTCTCCTGCTGGATATCCCAAGGGCACAACTGATCTATCCTTTGCCCATCATGGATATCAGGGCATCTTAGTGCCTCCACTATAATGAAGAAACATTTCCATGACGCTGAACGCCTAATTTTTCACATGGTAAATGTATGTTTGGCTCCTAAGACTTCGTCTTGGGATCAAATGTCGACAAAGTGGCAGCAGGTAATGTATTCTATTCTTGAGCAACAGCCTTTAAATTTTTCAGAAATAATATTTTCAGAGCTCAAGGATATGGCTCAAAAACTAACTGCTAACCGTTGGATATTATATCCGCGGTTCATAATGGCCATCATTACAAACCAGCTTCAAGCTGAGGGACTTGTTGGCCTGGGAGTCCCTGCTACGGCTGTTCTGCCTGAAGTATACTCCCGCACAACTCTGACCACACACTCAAATTGGCTGCCAAGCTGCGCAAACCCACGCAGCTGGAACCCACAGCCACCACCTCCAAATCAAATCCCCCCCAAACCCACCAAAAAGAACCCAAAACGGCTACTCAGGGAATGAGTCCCCTGAGGATGCCCCTGCAACACAAACGCAGGATATCCACTGGTCATAACCCCCTAGTGGATATAAGGACTCTTCCAGCCATAGCCGCTCAGGATTCCTCTCAACAGGAGCCTGCAGCAACCACACAAGGGGTACCCACACATCTGGGATCTTCCTCACTTGAGGGATTGCCATTGAAGAGCACCATCCTCCCCAGGTGCACACTGCTTCTATCCCTTCACCCCATGCAACCGCCCCCCAAAGCCCACATGATCGTTGCACAAGTGCTGACTCATTGCACTCCTCACCCCTCCCCAGATACCACTTACTACTGGGAACACCTCTACCATTGAGGGGGAGGACCAAGTGCAATTGAGAACCCACAGCATAGGGGTTTACCACTTCTATCTCCTGTGTAGATAGGGAGATTAGAATATCTAGTGAGGCTGCCACCTCTTCTGCATCAGCACATGATCAGAATGAGGCTGGTAACATTGCTAAGACCTCACTAGAGGCAACAGCTGATGATGGACATAGTCCTGAGGCTGGAAGTCCCCAGTACCAAGACAAAGGGGCACATGCTACAACTGGTCTACACCCAGTGCATGTACATCCTGCTCCAAGCAGGAGGTCAGGTGATTCAGCTTCTGCTGATGATGACCTGGGCTTTTTCTACGATGTTCTTGCCCAGAACACAATCCTTGAGGAGGAAGTCAGTAGGCTGCAAAACCTACTTGACCAACTCTCACAAGGAGAAAGACCATCTGCCTCCACCAACCCACAGATGGCACCTTCAGTTGAAGGTTCCCCAAACACTGAGCCACTCCCAACACCAGCCACCTGCCTCTGCTTCTGGCACTATTTCTCAGGAACAGAACCCTCCTGAGCAAATAGTTGCTGTCCTTCAAAATTCCCTCCTCTCATCACACCCATAATCACTGACATTGTGACTAAAGCCATTGATGAGAGGCTTTCCTCAACTTTACAACCATTGATTGATGCTGCTGTGCAAAAGACACTTTCTGCGGTACAAACCCCTACCACCAATGCATCCAAAAAGGGGGAGAGTACTGCAGTGAAAGAAAAGAAGAGGAAAAGAAGAGGATGAGAAGGCCCAAGAGCAAGCCCAGGAGTTGGGAAAAGAAAAGCAACAACTGATCACCTATAAACGAAAGAAAAGTGCTGATGATCAACCTACTGCTGAAGAAAAATCCTTGGAAGAGCTGGTAAAAGATGCTGATGATACACACAGCCGATCCATGGATAAAATCATTGAGCAACTCTTCAGGCAAGGTTTTGATACAGCCACATTGGATAGTGAAATCAGGAGGTTGGAAGTGCAAGAGATTCAAACCCGATGGGCTGGGTATGATGCACTTGAAAAGGAGAGATTGGAGATCATGATCCGTTTATTGCCAAATACTTAGGAAGATCTTTGATGGAGATTCGCGCGTGGACCAGAGACAGTATTCTGGCTATAGCCACCAGAATCTGTCTGTCTGAGCAATTCCACAAGGGGATTATCATTGAAGCCCTTGATGAGGCTGGGGCTGGAAAAAGGTTTGAAATGGCAAGACTTACAAAGGCTAAACTCACAACAAAGATGCTGGAACAACCTTCCCTTCCACCCACTCAAAACAGCCTACCCCTCAAATCTCCAAACCAATCTCAAAGCCCAAATCCAAACACCACAATCACAACCCACAAAACCAACTCCCTCACCATCTAAACCACAGCCGATGATGCACCTAAGAAGAAGAAGAGAAGGGGTTGAGGCTAGAAGAAGAAGAAGAAGAGGATGATGTGGAAGAAGATAGGATGCCTCTGTCTGCAGTCCTAACACTGGCGAAAGCCAAACCTATGCCCATCACTCCCACCTCACAATGGATGTTGTGAGAGTAAAAATTGAAGAAGAGGAGCAGCAAAAGCTTCATGATGATGAAATGCTGAAAAGCATTGACAAAACCTATGCTGCCTCCTCATCATTATCAGCATGAAGAAAGAAGCTCTGAGATTGTACACTCTCGCCAACACATTTCAATATCAGAAGGAAAGGGTGAGAGTATGGCCTGATCCGAGGGTGGCTCACAGGATTGTAAAGAAAGACATTCCTTCGAGATACAAGGGTCAAGTCAAGAGGATCGTAGATGAAGAGATCACAGTGGCCCTTGTAGTATCACCCTGGGAGATTGTCGAAGATTTCAAGAAGGCCTACGAGACTAAACAACCACCCCAGAAGATGCTAGAGAACAGAATTATCAAAAAGGGTTAGTCTACAAGAGGCTTGAGAACTTCAAACAGAATGAGCTCAGTCCGCTACTCGAAGGGAATCATCCTGATGAGTTTGCATATAGACAAATTACAACAGTTGAGCTCAAAAACGGCAAACAGGCCAAGTACATCTCAGAGCTGTATGGGCGAGAAGGATTGTTTGATGGTGAAGCCGAGAACCTGACCATGGAAGAACAAATCATGTTTCTCAGAGCCTACACCAGAGAATCCTACAGGCTCATACACGGGAAGTAGATCTCATGAATGGGATAACAACTCTGTGTCCAGTTCCCCAAAACAGAGTTCCCATTCATATCTTGCCAAACAAATATCAGAGACTTCTTCCCAGGCCGGAGCTTATATGGGTCATCTTCTCTACTGATCAAGAAGGAAAAAGACCAACCTTTTGCCAACAATAAGTGGGATAATAAATAAATTAGAGGTTTTGGCTGCATTGGTTCAGGGGGAGTTTGTTGGACCAAAAGAACCAATGAGCCAAGATCAGAAAACCTCTAAGTCCCACATGGTATCACAACAACTGCTGAAAGCTTCATCAGCAGTTTGACAAGTGCTGAAGACTTCAACAGCTGAAGATCAAGTGCTGAAGACTTCAACAGCTGAAGAACTAAAGTGCTGAAGTACAACAGCTGAAGAACACAAGTACTGAAGCTGAACCTGAAGAACACAAGTATGAAGCTGAACAGCTGAAGAACACAAGTGCTGAAGCTGAAGACCAAAGTACTGAAGTACAACAGCTGAAGAGTTTACAAGTGCTGAAGATCAACAACTGATGTACAAAGTCTGAAGACAAAGACTGAAGACATCAGCTGATGATATCTACTGAAGTCATCAGCTGATGAAACATCTGAAGTTCAAGTCTGAAGATCAAGTACTGAAGTTTCAGTAGTTTGTCACAACAGCTGAAGAGTACTTCTTCAGTAGTTGTGATATCAGTAGTTTTATATTTTTACTTTCAGTAGTTTTGTAAAACGACTGAAGAGCTTGTTCTTCAGTCGTTGTAGTTTCAGTAGTTTTATGTTTTTCAGTAGTTATAACAACTGATAACACTTAGCATTTTTGTAAGGAGATGTCAGCTGTTTTGACATCTTCAGTAGTTGTGTTTCAGTTGTAATAATCTGTTAGATGTCACTATCAAGTGACATCAGCAGACGTCACATCTCTTATATAAGAGGTGTCGACCTAATTGTAAGTGTGACATTCTGTTACCACGAAAGCGAATATTGAATGAAATATATTTGCAGAATTCTCTCTCTATAACTGTCTTTGTTCTTCATTGAATATCGTTTTGTTCTTGTGAATCGACTAATTCATTGTTTGAATTCCGCTGCTATACTCTTTAATCAATCAAACATAGATCACTGATCCTAACAAAGCACTTTAGCATATCTAGTGTTGGGCTTTGAGGGGCGGTTGTATGTGTAGTTTTGTCTGAGCAGAATGCACCCGGTGAGAGGTTGCTCTTCAATGGTAACCCTCTCAACTGAGATGTTTCCAGAAATACGGGATCTTGCCGTCCAGATTATGGTTGGCTAACATGATCGTTGTTGAGAGGATCCCTGTGGCGAAGATCAGCTAAGGCTCGTAGATCATTAGACTCATAATCTGGGGGGATTATAACCATTTTCTAATTTCAGTATGGGGCATTTCCTGTGTTTGTGATACAAGGGCATCCCCTCAAGGGGACTCTCTGGTCCTAGTGTCCGGTTTTGGGCTTTTTGAGGATTGGGTTGGGTGGGCAGACCTTGGATCGGAAGTGGAGAAGCTTGTGGTTTCCTTCTGGTTGGGTTTTAGCATCCGGGGCTAGGGTCCTGCCATTTAAGAGTAGGGTCTGAGTTATGTCAGGAGTATACCTCAGCTAAAACAGCTGGAGCAAGGACTCAAGAACATGCAAAAGGCCATTCAGATTGTAATTGAATCAAATTAATTGGCCAGCAGAAACCTGGGATAAAGTTCCATTCTGTTTGGCCACATGTTCTGGGAGCCCAGATCTCTTTAGTTCCATGAAGCACTATTCGCTCAAAAATTTAGATTTTGGCGTTCAAGGGTAAGAACAATAGTTGTTGCCATGGGGAAGACTATCTCATCCCAAAATATGTCTTTGATGCAAGACAGACATTCACCATATAAAGTTAAGTCGTTCAGTATGATGGAAGTGCTTTTAAGTAAGTGGGGTGTAAGCACTTAAGTCGCTTCATACCCATTATGGAATAAAAGACATATCAGTGGTGCCTTTCGGGTATTCTTTAGGATAGGTGCCATCATGCAAATTAGGGTTTTGAGAATGATGTCGGGGGTGATGAGCACCTGTTTCTGGTTCAGCAACGACTGGAGAGTGATTTGTCTATTACTCTCCACAGTTATTACAGAGACGTTGGTCCAGAACTGGATAAGGAGTTAGGATATATGGTAGGATTCAGAAGAAAGGCAGTTCTGTATGGGGAATCCACCATAACATCGATGGCAGTGTCAAACTTCTTCCAGAAGGCCGATTTCGAAAGGTAGGCAACACAGTTGTGTCGGGGTTTGAGTTTCATGGTCACCATTATTGAGAGAGAAAGGTTTGAAAATGGTTAATGAAACGATTGTCTATAAGTGCACGTATTTATAGGTTAAGAAAAGGCTGAAAAGAAAACAACTGAAAGTGTTGGTGTTGGCATCAGTTCTTATGAAAACAACTGAAGACATGGTTTTAACTACCAGACGTTTGAAAACAACTGAAGACTTGGTTTTAGTCATCAGTAGTTGTGAAACTACTGAAAACCTTGTTTTGTCTTCAGCTGTTGTAAACAACTGAGGACTTGGTATTAGTCATCAGTAGTTGTGAAACTACTGAAGACATGGTTTTGTCATCAGCTCTTTAGAGTGACACAGTAGTTTGTGGAAACGACTGAAGTGAAAATTCTCATCAGTAGTTTTCGTCAATTCTTAGCTTTTCAGCTGTTTCATACTGTCCTCAACACTTACTCATCATACTTTTAGCTGATTTCAGTTGTTTCATAGGACATCAGTACTTATCAGTTTTTACTGACATCAGGAGTTATAACTACATCAGTAGTTGTAACTACATCAATTTCTTTTAACAGAACGAGTACATATTTGTGACATGTTTACTAATGATTATCAGTACTTGTTTACCGAGAACATCAGTAGTTATCACTTATTCTAGCTGCAGCATACCAAGCCTTAACACAAGGTTTTGGAAAGTTGAACTATCCAAAGGCTTAGTAAATATATCTGCAAGCTCATCAGCACTAGGCACAAACTTTGGATCAATCAGACCTTTTTCAAAACAATCCCTAATAAAATGGTGTCTGATCTCTATATGTTTGGTCTTAGAGTGCTGGACTGGATTCTTGACAATGCACAGAGCTGAAGCACTATCCATTAATAATGGAGTCTTAGTCTCTGTAATGCCATAATACAATAACTGGTTTTGATGCCAGAGTACCTGAGATGTACAACTTGCAGCAGCAATGTACTCTGCTTCAGCAGTGGATGTAGCAACAGATGTTTGTTTCTTACTCTGCCAAGAAATCAAACAGTTGCCTAGGAATTGACATCGACCAGAAGTTGTCTTTCTCGTTAACTTACACCCTGCATAATCACTATAAAAAAAATCAACTAATTTGCATGAGTGTCCAGTGGAATACCAAAGACCTAGAGATTATGTACCTTGCACATATCTAAAGATCCTCTTGACTGCAATCAAATGAGACTCTTTAGGAGCAGCCTGAAATCTAGCACAAACACAAGTTGCAAACATGATACCTATTCTAGAAGTTGTTAAGTACATCAAGGATCCAATCATACATTTGTAAAGTGTTTCATCAACAGCTTTACCTTTCTGATCTGCATCTAGTTGTGTGGTGTTCCACATGGGAGTAGAACAGGGCTTACAATTTTGTAAATCAAACTTATTCAAAAGTGCTTTTGTATATTTTGATTGATGAATAAAGGTTCCATCAGCCTTTTGTTTGATTTGCAAGCCTAGAAAGAACTGTAATTCTCCCATTGCACTCATTTCAAACTTTTGTTTCATTAGACTTGTAAAATCATCACACAACTGGGGTTCAGAGGATGCAAAAGTAATATCATCAACATAAATTTGAACAAGTAGCTTATGCTGATCCACTTTCTTTATAAACAAAGTTTTATCTATATAGCCTCTAGTGAAATTATTTTTAAGAAGAAAATTTGAAAGTGTTTCATACCAGGCTCTAGGAGCTTGCTTCAACCCATAAAGAGCCTTATCACGTTGATACACCCAATCATCCTCAAAACCTGGTGGTTGACACACATAAACCTCTTCTTTTATTTTACCATATACAAATGCACTTTTGACATCCATCTGAAAAACTTTAAGATTGTGGAATGCAGCATAGGCTAAGAACAATCTAATTGCCTCTAGTCTGGCTACAGGGGCAAAGGTTTCATCATAATCAATACCTTCTTCTTGTGAAAACCCTTGTACAACCAGTCTAGCCTTGTGCTTGACAATAAGCCCATTTTCATCAGTTTTATTCCTAAACACCCATTTAGTGCCTATTGCACACTTACCTGGGGTTAGAGGAACCAGTTCCCACACTTGCTGCTTTTTGAACTGAAGTAGCTCAAGCTGCATGGCTTTAACCCATCCATTGTCTCTCAAAGCAACATGATAGTTCTTTGGCTCTAGCTGACTGATTAAGAGAGCCTAGAAGCAGAAGTTAGACAATTGACTTCTGGTTGAGACACCAGCATTGATATCACCAATGATTTGAGACATGGGGTGATTCTTCAGCTCTTGGTATACTATAAGATCAGTGCAAGTGTTTGTAGCCGGTTCAGCAGCAGCAGATGGTGATCCAGATTCTTGAAACCAAGTATTATATGGCAAGTCAAATGATGTAGAGGAGTCAGAAATCTCATCAGCATTTGTTGTGGATGGAGCTACAGAAGCTACAGGAACATCATGTTTAGCAGACTCAGGTAGTTGGTCACTAAACTTGAAAAGGTGAGTACTGATATCATCATCATCTTCAGTACCACCAGGTGGAAGACTTATCACAGAAGATGATTTATCCACATGATCTGTAACAGCTGGAGATTGATAAGGAACATATTGCAGTATGTCCAGATCAAACAACTCCACAGGGTTTTGTGGAATTTTATCCTTAGGAGATTCATTGAATTTCACATGCAAGGTTTCTTCAACTAACTTTGTTCTGCAGTTGAAGACTCTGTAAGCGTTGCATGTGGATGAATAACCTACAAAATACCCTGCATCCACCTTAGGATCAAATTTGTGGAGTTGATCCTTTGTGTTGAGAATGAAACAAGGACACCCAAAGGTTTTGAAGAATGAAATTAGAGGAGCCAAATGATGTAGAACTTCATATGGAGTCTTCATCAACCTCTGATTTACTAATACTCTATTCTGCACATAGCAAGCTGTGTTAACAACTTCAGCCCAAAAGGTCAATGGCAAACGAGAGTCAGCTAACATAGACCTTGCAGCTTCAGTTACGGTCCTGTTCTTTCTCTCCACTACTCCATTTTGTTCTGGAGTCCTTGGGATGCTAAACTGCCTCTTGATTCCTTTTGATAGATGTGAATTCAGTTCAATTATCACTCCTTATACACTTGACTGATAGGGAATACTGCTTCTCAACATACAACACAAAGTTTATAATCGTTTGAGCAACCTCATCCTTTGAATGCAAGAAGAAAGTCCATACAAATCTGGAGTAATCATCCATAATTACCAGACAATATTTCTTCTTTGCCATGCTTATCACTCTCATAGGACCAAATAGATCCATGTGTAGTAACTACAAGCAGGCAGTGGACTTAAGTTCTTCAATAGGAGGGAATGAGACTTTGTGTTGTTTTCCTTTCAAACAAGTAGTGTAGGTTTCATCACAGTGGAACTCCTTTATTGGTAGACCTCTCACTAAACTATTGTGGATGAGCTGATTCATGTTTTTGAGATTAACATGACCCAGTCTTCTATGCCACACTTTAGATTCCAGAGAAGAGGCTTTGGAGAACAGGCAAGGATGACCCTTCAAATCAATCTTCTTTGACAAATCCAAGGCATACACTCTTCCAATCCTGTTGGCCTTCAGGAGAGTATGTTCATCCAATACCTTGTCGATCAGCCTCAGAACTTGGGAAGACAGAATCCTGCAGTTCTGGCTTGTGAAAAGTGCAGCATGCCCTTTATCACACATCTGACTGACACTCAGCAGATTATACTTGAGATTCTCCATATTGTTAACATCATCAAACCTGAGTTGTCCATTAGATACATATCCTTTCCCGATGATGTAACCCTTGGCATCATTTCCAAATGAAACAAATCCCTTCTTTTCTTTAGAGTAGTCATTAAGAAGAGAACTGCTCCTAGTCATATGCATAGATCCTCCACTGTCTACATACCAGATGCTCCATTGGCATGCTAAAGAACCCTGCATTCATCATAAAGAACTAGTTAGGCTTGAGACCCAAACCTTTTTGGTTTTGGGTCTGTTTTCATCAACTGATTTAACCATAACTTGTTTCTTATGATTAACAGCTAATGAAGAAGGAGATGGTGCTGAAATGGATTCCTTGGATTTGGGATTGGAATGCCTTTTCAGTGGTTTGATCATAGGTGCATCTAGTTGGTTAACTCTCCCCAACAAATGCTGAACCATCATAACAAGTTGTGTCTGATTTGTAGCTAAAGCTTTCAGTTCTTGTGCAATATCAGTACTTGTGTTTGATGAGTTCCTGTGACCCACCATTCCTCCTTAAAATTCACAGATTTAGTCTGATGTTTATCATGAGGAGCACTATCAGCTGTTTTATGATAAACCCTATTCTTCTATTAGGATTTGGATGAAGGCTTGGATTTATCACATTGGGATGACTATGGTACAAACTTGGTCTCAAACTCATTTTTCATTTCATCCATCTGGATTTTAATGAGCTTATCTCTGTTGAGTTTGGAACCCTTTCTATACCAACATTGTTGTTACATGTATGTCCCTAGATCGTGATATGTGATGTAATAGATCTTGTTTGGTATGATTAATGAACTGATATTGATAGTCTGTTGGTCATAATGTTTAATAGTTCATTAATGAGTCGTGACTGAATTCATTGGGTTTATAATTACTTGAATGATTACATATAATATTATATTAATTAACTAAAACATTCAAACTTAACTTAATGAAGTTCCCATGCGAATGGCTCATGCGAATGAACCATACACATGAAGAACTTCACACGATTGACTCAGTCGCACGACTGGACCAGGAGACTGGATCAGTCGTACGACTGTAACATAAGATTGGCTCAGTCGCACGACTGAACACTCAGTCGCCCGAATGAACCAACCGCATGGTTCAATCGCACGAATAACCAAACTAATGGTTCAGTCGCACGATTGAATAGTGCCAACCTATAAATACAACTCAATTCGTGAAAAACGAGGAGATTCGATCAAGTACGATTCAAGTCGAACCCTAGCCGTCCAGAAACCTTCCAAATCGTTCTCCAAGTTCATAGAACACATTAGCTCGATTCCGTATCGATTTCTAACGTTAGTTTCAATCCTTGATTGATTCTTCGTGTGTTCTCACTGATTGGATCGCCAATCAAATAGGATTCCGCACTATTTGATCCGGTATACACGTGATCTCTAGGTAATTCAGTCGAATACGAGGTCCTAACAAGTGGTATCAGAGCTATGGGCTCTTGATTACGTGTTGATTCAATCAAGATTGCATAAAAGTTTGTGTTTTTACACTAAAAACGCAATCTTTGGCATCAAAAGTGATCTTGGAAGTTCCCTGCTCATAGACGTTTGGTTTCTACGGACTCAGGCGATTAGAACTTGTGAAATTTCGAATTTTTATGGCTGAAACCCGTCAAACCTAGAAATTTTCGCAAACCAACCGCTTCAATCGCACGACTGACTCATTCGTACGACTGGACGCCATTCGCATTGCTCATATGCACGATTGGACCTAGTCGCACCTTCATTCGGCCGATTGAACCGTTCGTTCGCATAGCTCATACGCACCAGATTCATTCGCACGACTGAACCAATCGCCCAGTTCATTCGCACGATTGAACCAATCGCAGAGCTTATACGCACGATTAGCTTATTCGCATCCTTCAGTCGCATCAGTGAAAGTTTGTTTGATTAGATTATAAGTTTATTCTTCATGGAAGATCAGATGTCAGCCTTACTGCTGGGAAGGACTCAAGGATACAGAATCTGTTGCTGCTTGAGAGTGAGGTGGGGAATCACAATAAACCACCAAAGCTCTTGACTTTAGATGAGTTTCCCCACTGGAAACAACGTTTTGAGATCTACCTTAATGGAGTAGATCCTAATCTGTGGGAAGCCATTGAGATAGGTTAGAGTACACCAGTGGGAGCTGATGGAGTTAAACTAACATTAAGCGGGATGACAGACGCACAGAAAGTAAAGTACAATGCAGAGAAAAGAGTTTATGCATTGATCACTCGGTCTATCCCAAAGACATATTCCACCAGTATTCCGAGAACAAGCATTCTAAGAAACTGTGGGATGCGCTAGAGAAGAGATATGATGGTAATGCATCATTGAAGGCAATCAAGCAAAGGAGTTAAAGAAGGAATTCAATAACTTCTCATCAATTGTAATGAAAGTTTGGACGAAGTCATAGATAGATTCTACCACTTGATGAGCGAATTGCATACACATGGAGTGGCTACTACCATGGAAGAAAAGGTAAGCAACTTCGCAGACGGGTTGCCTGATAAGTGGGCTACATTCGTGTCTAACCTGAGACAGAATGGAATCCTTGTAAAGCTGGATATAAATGACTTCATTCTTAAGTTGCGAGAAGAAGCACTAAGGATGAAGTATAGAGCTCAGAAGTCTTCGTACACACAAAATCCAGCTTTATATAACGCCACACCTCAAGCTAAGACATCTGGAGCACCCCTCTAGACTGCTTTTGTGTCTAGCTCGTCAGGTCCCTCACATGCTTCTCCTTCTGGATCAGACACGTCTGGGTCATCATGTACCCATCATATTGGATCAGAAGCAAACGCTACCAAACTGAAGACTGAGAACTTCGGTAATGTGACCGTGGAAGTAGCACGAGAGCATATGGATCTCTTAGCAGCAGTGGTTCATTCATATGATGGACTTGTTGCTGGGAAGATTGGAAACTGCCATCTAGCAGATGAGGACTACGAGCAGGTGGATGAGATGGAGCTTGAAAGAATGGATATAATGTGGGCCTTAGCAAGTGTTGTTCGGAGGGCGAAGAAGTTTGTGAAAAAGACTGGACAGAACTTGGTTGCTACTAAGGACACCACCTTTGGCTTCGACAAGAGTAAAGTGACCTGCTTTAACTGTGGTGAGAAGGGGCACTTCAAATGAGAATGTGTCAAGCCAAAGAAGACGGGTAATGGGAACCCGTTCTCATCATTTACTCGCTAGGACAAGCAACCCTCTAATTCTACTTCATCGAACAAGGATCCAAAAGCACTAACTGCTCATGATGATGAAGGACAGGATTGGAGTTTCAGGTTTGTCTCACCAGGAGAATCTAACATTGCTAGTGTCGAGGATATTGATGATGATTCTGCGAGTGAAGGTGATATAGCAGTTGAAATTGCAACGTCACATAGTGAGGAAACAACTGCAGCCGAGGTCAGCTACAAGCCAATGAGGAAGTTTCCACATCAGAGACAGAAAAGCCAGAGTCGACAGAACCAAAATCAACTGATGCGGCACTGATGGCTAATACTTCTGAACCAACTCAGGTAAGTACCATTGACCAAATTTTTAATAACCATGCTTGTTCTGATTGTGACACGTTTAGGAATAGCATAGATGAAAAATTTGCTAGGTTATTAGATCATAATGATAGCTTAGTAAAAGATTTACGTCTGTGCACTGAGGCAAATAGAGTGCTAAAACAAAATGAGCATTGTTATAAAGAAAAGATAGACCTATTGACTAAACAACTTAGGGAAACCGAAGTAGTGGCTTTTAACCAAGCAAACGACATTAGGTACTATCTTAACTCCCTAGAAGACACTAAGAAACAAAGGGCAGTTCTAGAAGTCGAAGTTAATTCATTAAAACAGAAACTGCATAGTTGGACTAGTTCTTCACACATAGTTGAACACTTAGTGAGAGAAAGGAATAACGGGGAGGGATTAGGCTACAAAGTGGTTCCACCACCACCTGAGACCTTGATGAACACCAAGTCTAGACCAGTAAATAATAACCCCATCAGGATCATGTGGTGACCACTCCTCTTGTTACTGATCCAGACACCTCATGTTCATCTACTGAATCTGGTAAGAAACAAAAGGAGGCCACTTCAACGGCAAAGGGTAAATTGCCATGTGTTAACCTGGAAAATGAATTTGAAAAAGTTAATTTAATGTCAGGGTCAAATAGAGTCAAATCAGAACCAAAAAGGACTTCAAATGTTACTTTTTCACATGCTTCAAGTCAAAAACCAGTTAACCGAAAAGTAAAACAGGTTCAATCAGTAACGTTTGTTACACCAGAGAAAACATCAAACCTCCAAGAGTCAAAAACTAAAGTGATTGATGTTACTAGAGTGTCACGCACTTCTCCACAAAGAAAGTCTACTCATAAAGTTGATAGCAGGTCATGCTACAACTGTGGAGAATGTGGACACATTGCTTCCGATTGTCATTTCTATCAGACACCTAGGAAGAAGATTGATCTTCTGGACTCTAGACCTAGGTCTTCTAAGCGGAGTTCTCTAACTCCACCTAGAAGAGCTAGTGAACCTAAAGTCCAACCTGTAAGCCAGATGACACTTTATCATAAACAGGCACTGCACAAATCTGGTTTATGGAATGAAAAATCCACCCTCGTGTCAGAGATGATAACAAGAAGGAACCTGAGCTACCCTCTCCTTCTAAGGGTCAATGGGTGGAGTTTATGATGTGTGATGCCTCTGGAAAACCCAAGACCGTCAAAGCTTGGGTTCCTAACCTAAACTGTTTCATTTACTTTGTATGTGCAGGGTGTTCGATATAGTGCTGAGACTAACACGTGGATTATAGACAGCGGAGCATCCAGGCACATGACAGGAAATAGCACCCTTTTATCTAACATCAAACAAATAAAAGGAGGGCATGTTTCCTTTGCAGGAAACAAAGGAGGCTATATCACAGCTCAGGGAGAAGTGGAAATCAAAAAGTTAAGTTTGATAAAGTGAACTACGTTCAACAACTTCAGAACAACTTACTTTCTGTTTCCCAAATCTGTGATAAAGGATTTAAAGTCATCTTCGATAATCAGAAGTGTTACGTGTTGAAGAAAGAATATATGATCCCAGAGGACCAAGTTCTGATGACTGCTTCAAGATATAAAGACTTGTATGTCTTGGATCTATCAATAGCTGCCACAACGGATCATGAGGTTTAGTGTTTCTTATCTAAAGCTACTGAGAGGCACTCCATCTCCTGGCATCGGAGAATGGGACACATAAGTCAAGGAAGATGAATCATTTGATTCAGAAGGATTTAGTTAGAGGAGTGAATGTCAAGAACTTCCAACTTCCTGACTTTTGTGTAGCTTGCAAGAAAGGCAAACAGACAAAGAAGTCTCGTAAGGAAAAGAAAGTTCATTCAATAGAACTTCCTCTTGAGCATCTTCACATGGATCTGTTCGGTCCAGTTAGTACAAGGAGCATTGCAGGCGACGCGTACTGTTATGTGGTCATTGATGACTACTCAAGGTTCACTTGGGTCATGTTTCTGAAATCAAAATCAGAAACTTTGGAGCATTCAAGGAATTAGTAACCACACTAGAATCACTCTACAAGCTCAAAGTTCGACAAATACGCTCAGACAATGGGACAGAATTCAAGAATCAAGGGATGGAGGCATACTTCAAGGAAAAGGGAATTGTGCATCAATTCCCTTCTGCCTACACACCTCAGATGAATGGCGTTGCTGAGAGAAAGAACATGAGTTTGATAGAGACTGCTCGGACTATGCTGGCAGACTCGAAACTGCCTATCCAATTCTGGAACGAGGCAGTGGCAAATGCGTGCTATACACTGAATCGAGTCCTAATAGTCAAGCGCCACGGAAAGACATGTTATGAGCTACTTCAAAGACGCGAACCGAATTTGGAGTATCTTGAACCTTTTGGGGCACCATGTACACTTCTGAAGAAGACACAAGAAGGAAAATTTAGCGAGAAGGCAGTTGAAGGAATTTTTCTAGGATACAACATACCGAACAAGCGAGTTTACAATAACTCAACGGGTCTTGTAGAAGTGTGGTGTGCCTCTCTGCTGTGCGATGCACTGACCTGAGGATAAGCATAACCTAGATATTCTAGAATTCATTGTTGTTTGCCGCCTCTCTGCTGTGCGATGGCACTGACCTGAGGACAGGCTTCTCTTTGAAAGCTCTAAGAATAGTCTCTTCTTGTAATAATACCCGTAGACCGCTCAAAACCTCTGAGGAATGTTGATTACCATATAAGTGTGGGATCCACAAATGTTAGCTGAAATAATTAAACCTAAATCAGTCACCAGTCTGCGTCAAAAGTCTGTGTATGGATTTAAGTGGACAAACATACTGACAATCTTAGTGGCTACATTCTCAAAAGTTCAAATCAATGTGAAAATCGAAGAGTTTCAGTATGATTTCCTGAAGTTGCTAACGACTCTGGATGAGCATCGAGAATTAAGCATCAAAGAGCTTTAAGAACAAGTCCCAAATGATTTGATGTTCCTGTATGATTCCAAAATTGAATGGTCCAGATATGATCAATCTAAGTTGAAGCTGTCTACTCCTAATCAAATCCCTTAGATTTCCATCTTAGGATTTTATCTCTCACAATAAGTCCAAACATAAACTTTAGTTGTGTAGTTAGTTTAAGTTCCTATGTTTATCTTTTAAATTTGTGTGTCTGTCGGACTACATCACAGAAATCAGAAGGGAATTAACTTACCTAAAAAGGGTCATGTCTGAGATGGCCACATGGTTTTTCAAAATGTCAAAGGTCACGTCTGAAGTGACTGAATTGGTTAAGAGCTTACAATGTTATTATCAAAAGTGAAAAGGGTCTGAATAGTAAATGTTAAAAATGAATGTAAACTCACAAAGTGGGACCCATTCGCACTAGTGGATCATGGTTATCGACCAACTATGCGAATGGCTTCCAATCGGCCGAATGGACATGAAATTGATCCATTCGACCGAATGGAGGGGGAAAATGAAACAGTAGACCGACTGAGGCTCAGTCGGTCAACTAAAGGGGCGAATGAAGGAGACCGAATGAGTCAGTCGGCCGACTGAGACTCAGTCGGCGACTGAGACTCAGTCGGCCGACTGAATGCGATTGACTAGGCCAATCGTACGACTGAACCTCAGTCGCCCGATTGAACTGAGCGACTGAGGCCAGTCGGCCGAATGAACCTAGGTTCAGTATTTAAGGGTCTTAGTCGATCGCATCTCACTCATCACTCCCAAAACACCCCGAATCGCGTTCATTACCGTTACCCTGTCGAAATTGCCACAGATTCTGATATACATTGCTGTTAAGACTCTTACATTCGAGTGACGTTTTACAGGTACACACTCCTTGAATCCTACCAAAATCAGTACATCACCGAACTACAATAGCAACATTGGATTGAATCAAGAACCGAACTGTGAATTGACCTAATCGCCTATGTAAATGAAGCAAAATGTTAAAATTGAGTTTAATAGGTTATTAGTGACAAGTAGACGAGACTAATGGACCATTACACACTGTTAAAAGGCTTAGATTGGTCAAGATTCAACCCACAGGCGATCGAACAGTGGGGCAAGCGACTGGTCATTCGAATGAACTCCAATCGCACGATTGAACCTTGCGATTGGATCATTCGACCGACTGAACCACCCGAATGAGTCCAGTCGGCAGATTGAACTCAATCGCATGTCTCAGTCAGCCGATTGAACTCAATCGCATGCATCAATCAGCCGATTGAACTCAATCGCATGCCTCAATCAGCCGATTGAACTCAATCGCATGATTCAAACAGGCGACTGACTTCAGTCGCATGATTCATTTGCACGAATGAATCAAAAGACTGTCAACTTTACACTTAGAACAGAAGTCTTCATGTCTTATGTATTAATAGTTCTATGTCTTGTGCGTTACAGATAAATGGCAGAAAAGTGGGCCATAAATCCAAAGCACAACATCTGTGCCCATTTGGATCACACCACCAGGAACGGGGCTGAGTTTACCGACATAATAGCAAGAGCTCCATACTGGGCCATGATATTGAGATTTCTGCCGCCGACATTCAGAGGGTCCTAGAGTTTGAGGAGGACGCTGATCATCCTACAAAACTACATCCATTGACAGTAAGAGGATGCTTCCTAAGAATAAAGTACGCTGGGGATATCAACTCAGGTGTGCTCAACAAGAGCAACCTGAGCCCCCAGTACAAGTACTTAGCACACGTGATCCTAAAGTGTGTAGCTTTGAGGAGGGGTGGGTTTGACGACCTCTCAGACCAGATTCAAAATGCCTACGTGGCACTGGTTCTGAACCACCCCTTCAGTTTTTCCAGCATGATATTCTCCTACTTGGTGGAGAATTTGGAGGTAAAGGGAAAAGAGGGGTTCTGTATGTACCCCAGATTCTTACAGCTCGTCTTCAACGAGAAGCTGCCACAGTTGCCCAAAGAGAGTCATGACGCAGTGGCCTTAGAGATAATGGATGATACCACTCTGGGCAGGATGAGAGTTTACAGGGGAAGCAGATTAAGCCCCAAGTGAAAAGAATGATTGGCCACTTAGCAGATGAAAGCTATGTCGCACCGGGGAAACGCCAATGGCGTCACGAGGACAGTGACTCCGACGTGGAGCCAATTGTCCTCCCCACTGATGACTCAGAGGAGGATCACAGTGGGGATGATACTGTTCCATCCAGAGGCACCGTGTCTGCCTCTGTTCCCTCGGTGTCTGTCTCACCTGCTGAGGTAACTGAGTCAGCAGGATTTCATCAAGATTTTGTTTTGAACGAGGAGGATGAGGATGAATCTGACGAGGAACCATTGACCCGGACTGTGGGAAGGAAAGTGGTTCCCACAGAACACGGGTTGAGGGTTGTTGGTGAACAACCGAGAGGCTCCGGAGATACAGAAACTGATCCAACATATGCTCCGGGGTCCTCAGGCGGGATTGAAGGGGGAGCATCCACCTCGAAGGGAATGAGGAGAAAGCGGATGGCTCAACCCCATGGCCAGAAAAAGAAAAAGCGTAAGGTAACCTTCATCACCACCACATCCCCCATACCTTCCACCACTACCACCTCTGCAGAGACACCTTCCACCACCATACCTCTCCCCACAGCAACCACAACCACCACCATACCGATCACCACAAGCCAGACCCCTGCCACCACTACATCATTCACCCCACACTCACCACCACCATCATCCAGACCTGACCCGATATTCAACACCTCCACCACCACCACTAGCCACCAACCGAGCCCTCAGCCTACCCCTCACACACCTACAGATCTCCTCTACCTCCATTCGGGGTAGAGGAACAGTTGTCAGCCTTAAATAGGATGGTGTTACGAATGCTGCGGCTGATGAGGAAAAGACCTCTCAGATCCGCCAGCTCACCGACCTGACTGCTGCACAATCGCAGAAAATTGCAGAGCAGGATCGAGTTATTGAAGAGCAGGCCCAGAAATTGGCGGCTCAGAACACTCAGTTGGACCAACTCCGAGCGCAAAGTGTCACAGCAGGTAAGCAGATAGAGGAGTTGGAAAAAGCGAAGAGGTCCATTTTGCTAAAATTGAAAGGATCAAGGAGGAACCTCTAAAGATAAAGGATGGAGAAAGAGATAGTGAGGATGATGATGATGATGATGACAGTGATTCTAATGAAGAGAAAACAAAAGAGTGGTGTGCAGATGAAGAGACTGAAGAAGGAGAAGCAGCTGAATCTGTCTCAGCTCCCGGTCAAGAGAAGAGAACAAAGAACAGACAAGATCAGTCAGCTTCTGCTTCTGCACCTTCACAAGAGGAGCCTAGCATTCAGGATAAAATTAAATAGTGGATGTTTTATGTATTTAATTACTTTTGTATTCTGTATTGAAAAACCATGTACTGAATGTTTATATTAACTTAATGCATTTTGTTTGATATATTACTAATGATTTGAATGTGAAAAGTGTAAATCAACCAGATCCGAAGTACCACAGAGATGAGTTTGATATTGCTCCCCTTCAACAGATCAAGTCTCAACTCATAATGATTGTTGATCTGCAAGGGATTGTCAGAAGGTCAGTGAGTTATACCCCTGAAGAAGGTGAAATAATTCACGACCTATCTAACGAGCAACTGACAGAGATGTTCAGACTCAATCCTGATGACATTGTCAAGGATGCTCCAACAATTGATTCAACCAGTGACGACGAACTACCCGACGTTGATGAAGTTGAGGTTGAAGATATTGCTGCTGAAGAGTACCCTCAGTACGCTGACAACGAGGGTAATGTGGTCCCCAATCTGGGTGAGTCCCTAGTCAGTGATATGTTTGAGTACTAGACAAGATGGAGCGGGAAGCAGGAAAGACCGAAGGAACAGCCCAAGCCTCAAACGATGATGTATACATTCGAAAGGCTGAGTGGGCTGAATGTTTTAAAGAAGTCAGAGCCCAACGTGATGCACCGAAGAGGGATGCCTACACCAAGTTCTACAGCGTCAAGAGACATCTTACGGTGTCAGGCAGGATTATAGCATGGGCATATTTTGATGATCTTAATGTTTATGCCGTTAAGAGGGAAAAGGGCATAGAGTACTTTAGATTTCCACATGATCTAAAGACTCTACGAGGATTTGAGCTCAACCAGCTGGCCAAATTGAAGCTGTTGTATGCTGACCCGAGAAAAATGTCAGGCTGGTTTGAGGCTGCCCTAAAGAAGAGTACCACACCAGGTGGATTACTTCAGACCTCAACAACCTACAAGGTATATTAGAAGTTCTGAGATGGATGCCATTACTGGAAAACCTAAGATTGTGTTGAAGTGGAGTCGTCCTCGCACTATGTCGAGAATCCCTCTCAGGGAAATGCCACAGGACTTCACTCCATACTTCAAATGGTGGTACTATGATTGGAGAACTGCTGAAGCTGTCATAGTTCTAAACAAAGGGGATCAAATGGATACTGTCAGGGTATTCGACCCAATGTGGCTAACTAACTTGTTTGCTAATGATGTCTATACATTATACAAGTGGCCACTGTTCTATGACACACAAGACATTGTACAAGCCCTCCAGTTCCAAAATGTTATACGACTTTGCTTCGCGTTTGATATTCACACGGGAGTCACACAAGAGGACAAGTACAAGAAATATGAGAAGGTAATGAAGAAAACAAGACATTAGAGAGATCTAGGTCCAAGGGGGAGTTTGTTGATACATGTATGTCCCTAGATCGTGATATGTGATGTAATAGATCTTGTTTGGTATGATTAATGAACTGATATTGATAGTCTGTTGGTCATAATGTTTAATAGTTCATTAATGAGTCGTGACTGAATTGATTGGGTTTATAATTACTTGAATGATTACATATAATATTATATTAAATAACTAAAACATTCAAACTTAACTTAATGAAGTTCCCATGCGAATGGCTCATGCGAATGAACCATACACATGAAGAACTTCACACGATTGACTCAGTCGCACGACTGGACCAGGAGACTGGATCAGTCGTACGACTGTAACATAAGATTGGCCCAGTCGCACGACTGAACACTCAGTCGCCCAAATGAACTAACCGCATGGTTCAATCGCACGACTGAACCAAACTAACGGTTCAGTTGCACGATTGAATAGTGCCAACCTATAAATACAACTCAATTCGTGAAAAACGAGGAGATTCGATCAAGTACGATTGAAGTCGAACCCTAGCCATCCAGAAACCTTCCAAATCGTTCTCCAAGTTCATAGAACACATTAGCTCGATTCCGTATCGATTTCTAACGTTAGTTTCAATCCTTGATTGATTCTTCGTGTGTTCTCACTGATTGGATCGCCAATCAAATAGGATTCCGCACTATTTGATCCGGTATACACGTGATCTCTAGGTATTTCAGTCGAATACCAGGTCCTAACAAACATTCATAAGAAGATAATTGAATTTACCACATATTTCACATGGCTTATTCTTCATCTTGATTGATCAACTGTTGATGTGGAAACTACTGAAGGTGTGCTCTTCAGTACTTTCCTCTTTCAATACTTTTGTTTAGTACTGAAGGATCTGTAACAACTGAAGACTTGTTCTTCAGCTGTTCTCTACCACCAGTTGTTAATCCTTTTATTTTAGCTGATTTGAAATGCTTTTCAGATGTTGTTACTTGCCCTTCAGTACTTGAGGGACTTTGAGGGACAACATCTAAAGTACTCAGCTTCATGTGCTTATCAGTAATTAACCCATAAGCCAATTGATTTGCTGAGGTATCAACACTGATTTCATCTTGTGTTTTGGGTGATCACTTGAGGATGATGCACATGATGATTTGGTTTGGAAATTACATTCACCTGCAGATTTTACTATTGGTTTTGGAGTAAAATCTGTAGGTGGTGCAATGTGATTGTAACCTTTTCCAAACTTCACATTCGAAGCAGATTGCTTGCTGAGCAGCATTTCAAATCCCTTGCAGGATGATACCCAGCGTCACACTCAACTTGGTTAACTGCAAGTTTTTCTTTGAGATCTCTATGGTTCTCAAGAATGACCTCTAGCTTAGCCTTTTCATCATTTAATTGGCATTTAAGCTTATAAATCTCATCATCTTTATCCTTAAGGACAAACTCATATTCAGCTTTTCTTTTGGAAAGGGTTTGCTCAAGCTCTAGATTTTGACTAATTAAAGCTACATTTGCCTCTCTAATAGAGATAAATGCATCTATGCAAGATTCAGAACATAGCTTGGCCTTAGCCTCAGAGGATACCTAGGTTACCCATGATGAAGATGCATTGGAGCATGAACTATCAGTAGATTCTAGGGCCATGAGAGCTAGATTCCCTAAAGGATGTTCACCACCATGTTGACCATTTTTACCAGAGAGATCATCTGGTAAACTGCTCCAGTCAACAATACCAGGGGTGAAGAAGCTGTGATGAGGTTATGATTGAGATGATTGAGATGGTAGAGGCTCAGATAGGGCTTGAGGTTGTTGTGCATTAGGAACTTGAACCGGATTTGGGTGTGGCATGTAATAGTTGGGATATGGATATGACATTGGACCCTGAGGGACAAAATATGCAGGAGATATAGGTTGTGAATGATGACCAGAACTAGTAGGATGTTGCCCTCTATTTTGTGGACTATTTCTTGGAAAAGTCACAAAGGGTGCAGAGGAGTTAGATCCAGATGATCTACACTCTCTTGCAAAGTGTCCAAGCCTGTGGCATTTGTGACACCTCAACTTACTGTTGTCAAAACCAACTTTGGTTTTGCCAGAGAGTCGAGGGAATTTCCTACCAGTTCTCTTGTAGAACTTTTGAGATCTGATATTAATCAAGGCCATTTGGCTTAGAATATCCATCTCTTCTAAGTCATCATCAGCAATACCCTTTAAATCATCCATAATGAAACACAAATTGTCACTATTACAGCGTGACTGACTGTCAACACTAACAAATACATGATCTAAACCATTTGAGGATAAATCTATATGCTCATCATAATTGCATTCTAATGCAACATATTCTGACTCATGACTAACCACGGTAGTGTTCCCTGGTATAAAGTCATCGGTGAGCTTTCCTGATGATGCCAGTTTCCTTTTCTTCTCTATCTCTCTTTCAAATGTAAGCAGTTTCCCATGGAGTTGGGTGAGCGATAGACTATCCAGATTTGCACTGGAGCGTAGGACAATGGTATATGTGTCCCATCTCTCAGGTAGTGATCTGAGGAATCTGTTGTTCATCTGACTATTAGTGTATTCATGTTTGACCATTTTCAGCTCAGAGATCAAACTAGAAAAATACTCAAACTGTTAAGTCAGTGACTCACCCTTCCTATGAGAGAATGTCTCATATTGTTGGGCAAGGATTTCTCTGTTGTTTGCTAGGACCTCATCTGTTCCACCAAATTGTTCCTTTAATGCATTCCAGAGGTCATGAGCAATTTCATGATGCATAAGCCCAGAATAGATTTCATTCGGCAGTGCCATGGCCAGAATTCCATGCGCTTTAGCATCAATCTCAAATAGTTTTCGATCGTCATTTGAGTATTGTTCCTTGTTCTTCGGAACCATTTGGTTGGTTTCCGGATTGTTCACCATAGGCTTGTGTAGACCATGTACCACAGATGTGCAACAACCTAAACTGTTAACAGACAGGTGATGAAGCATTCTTCGTTGCCATATGTTATACTCAGTCCTAACCAGCATCGGAGGCTTGGTTGAGGAACCGGTATTGTGAGGGTCATTAGAAGGAGTTGTCATCCTCAGATTCAACCAAGTTCAATTAAGTTTTAACTGATTTAGTGCAAAACACAACAAACTCAATATGAACCAAGAGAAAACTCAAAGCAGATAAACAAAAGCAGTAGAAATTCAATGATCTATAACCACTTCTTGCAAATATGCTAATTCAATCAAACTTAGATATTGAATAGCAGTTTCAATGATCAATTGTTAGATCGGTCAATGATTAACCTTGCTCTGATACCATTTGTTAGGATCAGTGATCTAAGTTTGATTAATTAAAGAGTATTGCAGCGGAATTCGAACAATGAATTAAACAATTCACAAGAACACAATTGATATTCAATGTAACAGTAATGGTTATAGAAAAAGAGAATTCTGCAAAAGAGATATTTCGTTCATATGCTTTCGTGGTGGCTCAATGTCACATTTTACAATTAGGTCAACATTCCTTATATAGGATATGTGGCGTCTGCTGATGTCACTTGATAGTGACATCTAACAGAATTATTCAAATTACTGAAACTATGCAAACTACTAAGAATGTTCTCAACTACTGATTACATCTCAGAGAATGCTAAGTACAAGAAACATAAAACTACTGAAACTATAACTACTGAAAAGTAATTACAAGTACTGAAAGGAAACCATCACAACTAGTGAAGTTGATAACTTAAGCTGTTGTGACAACTACTGATCACTTTGGTCTTCAGTCTTTGTCTTCAGTCTTTGTTCTTCAGACTTTGTTCTTCAGACTTTGTCTTCAGCTGATACCTTCAGACTTTGTCTTGAGTACTTTACTTTCAGACTTTGTCTTCAGTTCTTTATTTTCAGACTTTGTATTCACTAGTAGTCTTTAGTTCTTGTCTTCAGACTTTGTCTTCAGACCTTGTAATCAGCTGATGTCTTCAGCTGTTGTGATCTTCTTCAGCAGTTGTAATGTATGTGGGACTTAGAGGTTTTTCTGATCAGGCTCATTGGTTCTTTTGGTCCAACAAGAGTTTAGGTTGATGTCTTCAGTCTTCACTACTTCAAACCCTACACAGATAAAAACTTGTTTCTGCTTAGAGTCAAAAGTAACCTTGATCTCTTGAGCCTTCGTAGCTTTTCTCTTGTTCTTTCTCATCACGTTCTTTCTCATAGACTTGGTCATCATAGTTTTTATCTTCTCCTCAGAAGGATAGTGGCCCTTCTTAGAATCCTCCTCTTCACTCTTCTTAGATGAATCTTCACTATCACTTCTTCATCTTCTTCACTCAAGGGGTCTATGAGAGGAAGCTCATCTTCACAAGTTCCACACTTGGGTGATCTTATAGACAAGATTGTGTATGGAGGAGCTATCTCATTAGATCCTAGTTCCTGCTTGTTTTCATAGCACACCTTGTTGTGCATGGATGAGGATATCATGTTCTTGAAGGTCTCTTCTTCAAGAACACACTTTTCTGCCCTGGCTTTGCTGATCACAAGCTAAGCCTAACACTCAATCATCTTAGTTATGAGATCCTTGATGTGAGTCCTATAATTTGTATGCTCATGTTTTAGAACTGAAAATCATTTTCTCTAAGTCCTCTGTCTTTAGTTTATAATCACTTTCAGTGTTTCTAAAATGAGCTTTTAGGATATTTAAGGACTCAAGATCAGATCTCATCTTTAAATTGTAGGACCTATATCTATTAACTTTAGGAATACATTTAGGTGTGCAAAGTTGTTCCAATACCTTGGCTTCATCGTGGTCAGCCATGAGTGCTTGATTTGGAGATGAATCTTCCATCTGAAAGCTCAAGTCAAAGCCTCCTTCTTCAAAAGCAACTGCAGCTTGCTGCTTTGGCTTCTTATTTTGAGGAGCTGTCTCAGTGTAGTTTGATTTGGATTGAGTCTGGCCACCATTTGCTCATGGTTCCTTACACTCTCTAGCAAAGTGTCCCATCTTGTTACTGTTATAACACTTTACGTTGCTTGTATCCAGCCCAAACTTTCCGCTAGCTGAATTGCTAGGAAACTTCCTCCTTGTCCTCTTGTAGAGCTTCTTGGCTCTGTGAGTGAGAAGAGCCATCTGCTGAACTATCTCCATATACTCTAGGTCATCTGGACGGATATAGTCCAAGTCTTCAAGGGTGAAGAGAAAGTTGCCTAAGGATTAATTAGTAGAGACACAAGCATGAAAAGAACTTGTCTCTTAGAAGGGACTTCCTTGAGTGTAGTTTTCTATTGGAGTCTCTAGGAAGTCAGTGAAAGGACCCTTTTCTGAGTTGTGAGGGTAGCATACGAGATAATGTTGAGGTTCTATGCTATCCTTTTCAGTCACATGAAGGGTTGAACCCATTTGATTGCTAGAGTTACCAGATGAATTTTGCATGTTCATCTCCATCTGGTATCCACTTAGAATACCATACAACTCTGTCAGAGCAAGAGTCTTAAGGTTCTCAGTCCTCTTGATAACAACACTATAATATGTCCATTGTCTAGGAAGAGAGGACATAAACTTTCTTACAATATCCCTGTTCTCAAGAGTTACCCCCACATCCATTAGAGTACCCATAATCTCAACATACGTAAAGTATTGTTGAGTCATGATCTCACCTACTTTAAAGGTGAAATTTTCAAACTACTGGTTGAGAAGATCTTTCTTGTTCTCCTTGACTTCAGTTGAGCCCTCATACATAAGCTTTAGTGCTTCCCATAGTTGCTTTGCAGTCTCGCACTTCTTGAAGCCTCTGTAGATAGAGTTTGGAAGAGCAGTTTGAAGGGCTGTCATGGCTTTTTTATCAATCTCTATTCTCTTCCTGTCTTCATTAGAGAAATCAACCAGAACCTTTGGAATCATACCACCACCAATAGCTGATGAGGTGGTTGGTATGTAAGGTCCTTCAACAACAGAGTCCCACATCCTGGAGTCTTAAGACATGATAAAGCCTTCCATTGTTTGACAACAAGTATCAAAGTCTTCAGGAGTGATCAGTGGAGACTTTGTCATAGTTCCAGTTTCCATATCAGCCTTGGTGATAGTTGCCATTTGAGTTGTTAAGTGTTTTGTGTGTGTGAGGGATCTTAAGATGGTCAGATCTTATATCAAGAGCCATGAAAGTTCTGATACCAAATACAGGGTGTTAGAAGGGTGCAATGCACTTTTACAACACAACAATACAAGTGGAGAGTATTCAATAACACTTAATAGGTCAAATGGGGAACTAGAAAATCAGTTTATACGATAACTAAGAAACATAAGTAATAAAGAGACAGAACAAGAACAAAACAACACAAGTATTTGTTTTTCAAGGATAATGTATATTTCTCTCTAGTTCCTTACAAGTGTTTACAAAGCAATTCCAATAAGATACAAGGACCAGAGATACTTATACTACATCCTACAGCTGGCCATACTTTGAAGGTCAGATGGATACATGATCTAGACAACAACAAAATCAATGTAGAGTCAAAAGGAAGATTGCTATTTGACCGGTGATTATGATGTGTCATAGCTCACATCCTAATATATTACAAAAAGGATAAAAGTACATAAAGTAGAAAGTACAAACTCAAGACCTCAATGTATACTTACCAAAAGCATGGACCTTTCACCAACTCTTGTAAAGTTAGTGTCTAATCAGAGTTGCAGTGGAAAGGTGGTCCAACTTGATGCTAAAGGTACATCAGAGAATAGCATGTCTTCAAAAGTCTTTGGAAGAAATCTGTCTTCAAGTGTTGGCTTCGGAAGACTTCATGTTTGTCTTTGAAAGGTGGTCCTACTTAGAATGGTTTTCTAAGGATGAGTGTGAAACTTCCAAAGCATTCTACTTCAGTACACTTGTGCATGCATGCAGGAGAGACTTTGGATGGTTTGGGTTGCATCAGCCTTATATGAAACCTTACATCTTTACCACACCTAAAACAATGTGATTTTAATCTTGGTCTGTTATGCAATAAAGTAGGAATTTTATCAATGTATATTTCCTCATCACAATCGCGGAATCTAGAATCAACATCAGTATAAGTCTCATACATGTCTCTGGGTCTGTTTTTATTTGAAAAAAAGTGATTATTTACATAAATTGATGAATTCTAATCTGAAGTACATGTGGTACTTGTACCACTTGTACTTACATGGGATGATGACATTACCCTTTCACTCGATGATGTAATATTAGTTGGGGTAAAAGATTTGATGGGGTGAGAAAAGAATTTTTCAAAACAATTGCTTTTTTGTTTTCTCCATATGCTCGACAACAGAATCATTCACATTAGAATTAACACAATCAGAAGTAACAACGTCCTTACAACTCAAAAAATTTAAAGAAGAGATAGAAACATCACTAGAACAAGATGAAACATTGTTTGAAACAAATTGTCTTGAAACAAGAACAGGACTTAAGCTAGAGTTATGATCTAAAACAATGTGTTGAGATTCAGTTGTACTAAGACTATTGCATCCAAGCCTACTAGTCTTTTCATAACCATAGTCCTCACCTATGTGCTTAGTGTTCACACCTTCTGAACATGCAGACAGAATGTTAGTATTTATTTAAATCAAATCACTAAAAGGATGTGGAATAGGCATAGGTGAATAACAGTAAGTACTAGGCGGTGGATAACCCATAGCAACTTCATAATCCAAAGTTGTTTTAATCCTAGCCCCCTATGTGATTTGCACAAATCATCATGTTTCATCCCAAATATTGTCCATTTGCCAAGCATTGACTGAAGTTTACTTGTTTCAAACTCAATAAGTGCAACCCTTTCAGTGAAAGTGTTAATTTCAACATTTCTTTCTAAAATGATTCTTTTTTAAATGGTCATTTTCTTTTAAAGCATCATTTAATTTAACAAAATATTTTGACTTATTTATTTAAGCTCTTCATTAATCTGTTTTAAATCTTTTTCATTATCGAGTAACAAACGATTTGCTTTATACACACCAAATAACCTTATTTTGCAGGGTGAAAAACACATATCCTAAATGACCTCATATGGAAGTCCTATCACAACCTTTTCTGCTGCCAAAGCTTTCTCACATTGACAAACTGGAGTACTTAGCTTGTTTTCCTTGATAGTAGTTGCAGCATCATCTTCCTCATTGCTTTGCTCTGTGACCTGGCTTCCTCCTCTCATCACCTTTTTATCTTTCCCCTCTATCATAACCTCACTCTTCTTTACACACTTCTCACCATCCTTAGCTTCTTCAACTTCACCTTTATACTCTTTAAATGGACCAAATTCTTCTGCACAGTTCACCTTCACCTTCTCTTAAACAATCTCAGTAACCAATGCTTGATTGATTTTTTCTCTCGTCTCTACTATTGTCTGCACTCCAATCAAAATTGGAAATCAAGGTTGTCTCTTTCTTTTGTTTCCTTTCTTCTTTCTCCCCAATTGAGGCCAATCTTGAAGCTCCTAATTGCTTGAATTAGTGACAATCGGCAATGGACATTCTCATTTGAGGTGCCTTAACTGCTTGAAATTAAAGCAACTCAATTTGGATTTATCAATTCCTAATTTGGAGTGAGAGCTTTGACCTCCAAAACTCTTCCTTCCAGTTGGCTCCATAAACCTTCGAGCTCTTAGAGTCAACATTCCTATTTTCCATTGTATATCAATCTCTTCCAGATCATCAGGATCCACCTGATACATATCCTCCATAGTCATTCCTTTCCTTTTCAATTCTCCTGCCATTAAAGCCTCACAACTCTGCATGAACATGCCAAACAGAGCAATCTTTATAGATTGATTTGATGTTCCAACACTTGCTTTTGTTTTAGCTTGATCTCTTCCTGAATTAACACTACCACCAGAATGATCACCAGTACTCACTCCACCATGATTTGATGAATGCATTAGAGAGCTTGCAGTGGAAGTAAGCAATGCAACATTCTGAGTAAAGCCAAATGATGGCATCATGGTCTGATTAAACTCCCTTCTCTTTATGTTTAACTCAAATGATTTAAGATTATTAATGATATCCATAAGCTTGTAGTCAATGAAACCCCTTTCTTGCTTCAACATCCTCACTTGCAAACTCCACTATGGTGGGAGTGAGTCCAACAACCTGTTTACTTGCTCACTATGGAGAGTTTCTCATCGTATTTCTTCAATGTGCTAGAGACTGTCAGAAAAAAGTTTTTTAGGTCAATGAGTCTATTATTCTTGTACCCCGCAAATGAGTTAAACTCTGTTTCAGCTTGAATACCCTTGTCTTTGACCAGCTCATCATTTTCATCATAAAACTCATAGAGGGCATCAAAGAGAGACTTAGCATTCTTGTGTTCGGAAAAAGGGTTGTTGATGTCTCGTGCCATGCATAGAGTTAAAGCTCCGAAAGCTTTCTGATCTCTATCAATCAACTATAGATCTTCTAAATTGAATCTAGTTGGGTCCTTGTTTTGAGAAACTACATCACCAACAGTAATGGTTAGTATGTGTAAAAAACAGATGATTGATTCCCATTGATTATGATCAGTATAGAAAAAGAATGCTTTAAGATATCTCTTCCAGTCTTCAATATTGTCTCTGTTGATGAATCTCGAGGGTCTGTTGGGCGCCACAATTTCTAGATTATCAAAAGTGAAAGTAGTCATCTTTGACATGGTAGTTTCGTGGAAGAAAATGAATTTCGTTGGAGTGAGCTAATTTTGCAGAGTGAACACTAGCTTTGCTGGTAATTTCGGCACTAGTTTCGCTATCTAATAGCTTGAATATGCTTAGTTTCGCCGACAATTTCGCCTTGAAGTTGCATTCAGATGCAATTTTGACAATAGTATTTCTTGGAAGTTGAACACAAGCACTATTGAACTTTCTTTCATAGAGTATACTTTCAAAGGGATTTTCAAAATGACCACAAAGTGCAAAACACTTGTAGTTTTGCAGGATGAAGAAGGTAATTTCACTGGAAGAACTCTAATTTCGCTTGATGAATCTTAAAAACCTTTTAAACACAAAATCAATCTGATATCGCTCAAATCTCATTGAACTTGAGATTTGAAGATTACCAAGGCTTTCCCAACCAATAACAAATAAATTTCAATCAAATTCCATATAAAATGCACTGAAATTTTATCTAGAATTGATGAACTTACGATATTGAACTTCAACTATCAAAAACTTCAAACAATCAAGAGCACAAAGGCTCTCATACCATTTTGTTGGTCCATTTGATCAAATTTCAATACCCTGAGAGGTTGAATCATTCAATATCAACAATAACAACAAACAACAAACACTATGATGAAGAGGAAGAACCCAAAAGTATTCAACATATAACAATCATGATCCAACACAATAGAAGTAACAAAGCTCAATATATTTCTGTGATAAATCAGCTTACAATGGACTTGCAACAAGAATAAATGATTAGGGTTTTGCAAGGATGCCCAACAAAGTACAAGATCAAAACTATACATAGTAAAGATAGTTTCGCTCATAGTTTTTCCATCAACAAAACTATCCTAACGAAAGCATAGTCTCGCCTGGTTGAACTAACTATTTCGTCGGGTAAAACTAGCAGCTGAATATGAGCAAAACAATAGTTTTGGTCATAGTTTCGTTGAGCAGCAAAACTAAACAAAACATCAAACATACAAAAGGAAACAAACATTAATCCTATTGCAATCAAATATAAACATAAACTAATCTAAGGTGAGTCTAACCTATACTAGATTTTCAAATTATCTATTTGTACGTATGATGCATGTTCGCATATGAAAATAAAGAACAATTTTAAGCAAAAGTAAAGTATTTTATATATAAAACTAGAACTCACTCAGCAATATTAACTTTTTATATTTTTTCTAGTTGGTAGGTGATTGTTGTTGAGGATGGCACGGGCCAACTACTTGGCTTATTTTGGATGGAATCCATTTTATATAACAATGTTGAATTATTTTACAATAGCAATTATCCATATATGAAATTATTTATTAAGTATTCCGCTGCAATGTTTTAGTATATATAAATGTATGCCTTATGTTTTATGTGCAATGATTGTCCAACTATGAGCATCTTGGGAACGGGGCCTTACATGGGTTTACTTCCACTCCTTCAAGTATGCCACAAGACAAGAGATCTAAAGAGCAAAAGGCTACCTACAATGCCTTCATTGCACGTTTTGAAGCTTACTTGGGAGGAAGACTCACTTCTACTAATCTAATCCGAGAAGACCTACAAGAAAAGGACCTTGATGATATAGAATAAATGGATCTATAGTGGCAGATGGCGATGATAGCCATGACAGCCAAACAAATTTTCCGGAAAGGAAGGAGTAAAAGTCTGAATGAGAATACCAAACCTGGATATGACAAATCTAAAGTTAAATGCTTCAACTGTGGTATGACTAGCCATTTCTCAAGAGAGTGCAATGCTCGAAAAAGATACAATTTCTCAACGCCAATCATCCTCACAACCGAGCTCAAGATTTCAATCAAACATTCAACATCAATATCATCACTAAAACCAACATCAACAACCATACCAAAGTCAGCCACAATTTAGCAATCAAGCCCATAGAAGCAGCCAACCTACTTCTAATGCTCTTGTCATCAGACAAGATAGAGTATGTGATTAGAGCCTGTATGTTGAGGAAGTGAAGCCTAAATTTCAAAACTATGCTCTTATGGCTCATATAAATGATGGCCCAACACCTATGCCATCTGAATTAGAATCTACTCATTGCACTGATAAATGATTTGCTGAACTACAGGGATATCATGAGCATAATTACAAATTAGCAGCTAAGATTAAAGAAGAAATGGTCAAATCAGAGATGCTTAAAAGAGAACTGAAATTTTTGAAAATAAAATCAAATCACACATCTCTAACATTGAAAAATTGCTTGGAGAAACGTATACTCTTGCTGCTGAGAATGAACAGTTAACTGAAAAGCTAGCTCAATCCAAAGCTGAGCAATCAGTCACTAAAGTGAAACGTGAAAAGTTTCAAATGTCATTAGCCAAGCTGCAAGAGATGCTTGACTGATAAAAGGATCCCAAGGATATGACTAGGATTATATACAATTCATGTCCCCCACATACAATGACAAACACTATCATGCCTGAGTCAGCCACTCTTACTTAGCAAAAGAGAACTGGGAAGTTGATTCGATATGACGGGGAAATGATTGTATATCTTCTTGATATTCTTGTTCTTGCATGACTCGCATTGTAAAATAAGAAATGATAGTAACTGATGTTGTTATCCGATTTACATCTTTTTTAATTGCATATAACACAAAAACAAATAGGTTCTTTAATGATATGCTTGGTAGACTCAGCCTGAAGAATAAAATAGACAACAACATAATGATTTAAATTTTAATATATGCTTAAGGACGTCTGGATTTACATAATCACTTTGGCCTGCATGAAAATTGAGTCCCTATAAAAATTGGATTGAGAATTGATCTTTCACCCACCATGATACAAATCATATAAGCCATATGTTTATGCAATGTTTGGTGTATTTATGTGTCTTCTACTTGTGCTAATCTCTTCTGCTGTATGAAAGTACTGACCTGGAGTGATGATCTCCTTTGTTGTATGATAGTACTGACCTAGAGCTCTCATCGGCACATGATTAAATGGTCATCTCCTTTGTTATACGTGAGTATAGACCTGGAGCTCTCACCATTTTGGTCTAAGTAATGTCAAATCATCTTAACGATGAATTCATCATAGAATGTAATATTATGATGATAATCACTTGCACACTAATGCACATGCCTTGCTCTATAAAGAATGTATCAAAATTCAAGAAATTCTGAGGTTGGGTGAGGGTTTTGGCCAAATGATTGTGGGGTCCTAGCATTCTAAAGTATTTAATCGAACCTTAACGAATCATCTACTGCTTATTGAAAAAGATAGGGTATGGGTTTAAATGAACAAACATATCCTCAATTTTTAGTGATTTGTTTGACAATTACAAAATCATTCAAAGATTGTTATTAGATTCAGTTATCAGTGTGATCTTATTGCATGTCGATGATTAATTTCATCTTTGTGCTAAAGTATATCTTGAGGATGAGATCTCAAAATCGACTCAAAATATGTTATAACAAATGTATATAACAAAAATAAAAACTATAAGAAATTTTTATTTCAAAATTCTTTTAGGTCTTCCATATTATGTTGTTCCAATTTTATCATTTTTCGTCCATTTCACAAAAATTGCGCACAAACAAACATGGGTTCGCTTGTTTTGAGACACCGATAAACACGGGTTTATTTTGTTAAAATGAAATGATCTAATTAGAAATATCAAGATTGTGTTTGTGAATGTGTTTTAGAGTTTTACTATAAGTGATGGCCGATCATCAGTTGTGTAGTGTACGTGATCAGAGAACCAATTCCTAAAGTTTGTAGAAGATACCAAGCTAGGAATCCTCCTCCTACTTCTTCTAAAGCACTCAAGATAAGAGATTTGGGAAAGATGTTCCAACATCCTCTCAAAGGAGGCATTGGAAAAGGGGGAGCATATAATTAGTGGGAGCTTATGAAATGAATAATCTTTCTCATCAAATTCAAAAAGATTCAAATTGAAGATCTTTCTACTGTTGACTTCTCACGGCGGAATTCGTATGAAGACGTTGACAATGGTAGACTAAGGGGGAGTATTGTTGGAGCTGTACAAGATAGTCTATATTATTAACATAGTTAAAGCCAACAAAAGTCAACGTCATGGTCAAAGTCAACGTGAAAGTCTAACCCGATACGTTCGAGACGAAGAACCGAGACGAGACGTTGAAGCTTTAGATGACTAGGAGTTTTATTGTAATAAATATATTTTGTGTGAACAAAATACGTTATATCTTGTTTTAGTCATTTTTTTCTTTTATATGTAATTCCATTAATTAGCCTAAGTCTAGGGCGTTAAGTGCAATTAGTGAATATTATATTCACTATAAATAGGTTAATTGTCATTAGTGTTATGGGGGTTGAATCACTAATTGATTAGGGCTTTCCACTTTGTACAAATTATATACAATCAATATAGATCAAATTGAGGTTTTAGTGTGTTTATGATATTTTGATCAATAATCTTCATGATTTGATTCAAGTTTGATTATTCAGGGCTAACACAAAATGAACATAAAAATTATTGAATGGTGTTTGTTATTAAAACAAATGATGAGAAAATAAAGCAAGGTCATCCTATTAAAATCAAAGAGTGCTCATAAGAATTGACAATCCCAATAATAGTCAAAACTTCTTAACAAACAAGTCAAAAGCAAAGACAGCTCTTCATAAAAGTCAATAAATCAACTGAAAAACCAAAAAAAAATCATTTTGTAGAAACATTAATTTTGATTAAGTTTAAAATTTAATGTTGGTAAGTGCATTGGTTAATGTGGGTGAAGGTAACCCAAGCATATAACCAATGCGGGTAACTATTTTTAAATCATTGAAAAAATGAAACTAATGTGGACAAGGTAACTCTACCGCATTTATTTCAACAACAAATGCACAAGCAAATATTGAAGTATTGGAAACTTATGCAGACAAAGTTGTTCAACTACATTTCTTGATAAGGTTAACTTATGTTATGTCGTATTTCATGCAGATAAGTTTATCCTGCTGTACTTCTTAAATGTGGATAATATCAATATTAAAACTTGTTGTATGCGTATCAAAAATAATAAACAAGTGCTCAATCTCCTCTGTCATGATGATGTTTGAAAGTCAAGAAAATACGGACAAACTCATAGTCCTACCGCATTTCTTGAAGTAAATGTGGTCAAAGGAATTTGATTTACGGCATGTTCTACAGTGCACAAATGTTGATTAACTTTGTTCTATCACATTTGCGATAGTGTACAAGTACTGGCAATGTATTAAAGCATCCGCATTTATCACAATAAAAATGCTAATAAACAAATCACATCCACATTTGTAACAATACACAAATGGTAATGAACAAATTCCTTCCACATTTGCTACAGTGAAATAAAATATAATTTCATATGTTTAGAATGTTGTAAAGTTTGTAAAAGCTATTAACTTCACTATTTAAACAAACTTCAAAAGGTCAGTTAGTACTTATCAAATTTGATAGACTTATATTGTGACGAGCGTTCATCACTGTTCTTCATCCATCATCATCACAATCATCATAATCCTGTGTTTCTAGAGTTCATTAACCTTTATTACTCCTTGTTTTCGATTCACAACACTAAGGATTGATAGACATTTTTTAGTGCAATGAACTTCGTAAATATGAATATAACAACAAATAACTGATTTGCAAAAAACTTAGTTATGCGCATGAACACGGTACCACAAAATCTGAAAATGTTGAAATTAAAACTTGATTCTAAGTGTTAAAAGATGTTAAAATCTGAAAAAATCATCTTTATAGACATGAAAAACAGAATAAAAACAGTTATCCATCACAAAATCAAGTTAGGTCTAATTCCTATGGAACAGTACCTATGAATACTTAATTTTGAACAACTAAAGTCAAACTCAGAATATTCCACTTGATCTATGATTTAAAATCTGATAATTATCATTAAATGATATAATTAATATGCTTCAAATGCTGGGTACAATGGCCAATCTTACATGGAACAAGCTCCATAATGTTAGTGGTAATCTTGACCCTGATGTACCTGTGGCTGAAGCAGATAGAGGTATGATTAGATTCATCTCGACCATCAGAATTACTCATGCTGTCATAGCTAGACCTATCATTTGTAAGAATTTCATTAGGTCTTGCTGGAGCAATACTGAAGTAGCTGAGATTGACGGGGTGAAGACTCTATTTGGAAGAATCACCGATGATCATACCTTAGACATCATTAAATAGACTGTGAGATAGTGCCTACAGTTTGGTGATATTGCAAACACTCCTTTGGAATTAAAAGATGATGACATTATGACCTTTTGGCTGATATTGTGTATGAAGAAAGATATGAAGGTCAACAAATTGTAAAATGGTTGGTGCACCTACAATGGAGATTTCTTATTCATATCTTCCAAAATTGTAAATCCAAGAGGAAGACTGGATAGAATGACATTCTTGTAACCACATTATATACTATATGTGCCTTGTGCACAAACAAACCATTTAATATGTCTGCTTGTGTGTTCAATGGTCTTGTTTCAAACATCCAAGAAGGAAGAAGGCATATGTTCCTAATGTATCCTAGATTTCTACAATGCTTGATAAATAAGTCATTTCCATAGATTATGCCTAAAGGACCAGTGATGGACATGCCTCACAACCTTGCCAAGTCACACAAATAAATGAAAAAGAGAGATCTTAGAAACTACTATAATGGAACTTTCTTCCCTTTGCTTCCTTGGATGTTGCAGCAGATCAACCAAGAAATGGAAGCTTATGATGATGAGCAAGATCAAGAAGAAGAAAAACAAGCTGTTCATGATCAATACCATGATGATGATCATGCTGGCATGGCTGAAGAAGGACAAAGGTCAGGGTCACCACAAATGGATGTAGGTGGTGATGTTCACACTAGGACTCCTATTCAAGAAGCGAGATAGCATCACCATTTATGCCAATATCCACTTCATCACCTCATAGTCACCAATTCCATCACCACATACACTACCCATTATCTCACCACATATATCACCTATTCACTCACCCTATGTTTCACCTATAAACCATCACCATATCTCTCTTGTTCCATCATCACCTACTACTATAAATGTTGTTGACTTTGGTGAATCTACCAACTCTTTAGAGGATTCCAAATCATATTTTGATGATTTGGATTATCAAGAAAGAATGCCTGAGAGACAAGTTACTTTTCAGGTAGTTCCCTCTATGAATTAGAGGTGGGAACAAACTTGATGAGAAGGATGAGATGATGGTTGAGCTCTTACAGAAAGTAGCAAGGATGGAAAAACTCCTCGATAGAAGACCTTGTATTATCAAGGACAAACTTCAGAGTTAGATGAAAAGGAGAAAGAGTTGAAAGATCTCAAAGAAAAGTATGAAGCTAAAAAGAAAGATAATGATAATAAGATAAAAGAATTAAAGGCTACTCTTCAACATTCAAGGGATGAAGTCAGTGGGCATGTGGACACTTTGATCATCTAAACCATTGCCAGGAAAGAACAAGAGGAATAGTTGGAAGAACAATCAGAAATAATCATTGATCTGCAAAAACATATGAAAACTCTAAATAAGAGAGTTTTTGAGTTGGAGCTTTTGATCATGATTAAACAAGAAATAGAGAAAAAATAGGATGATAAGATTGATAAGGATGAAGTGGAAAAGAAAAGAGATAGTGATAAGAATGTGAGCGATGAAAGTTCTTCAGGAGAGAGTGATGATGACTCTCCTCCTACTAAAAAGATGAAAACCATTCATATTGTGAAAGAAGCTGAACCTAGTTGAACAATACATAAAGAATAAAGTTTGGCTATGGTGGTATCCACAAGCAAACAATCTGAGGAATCCAAAGATGAAGAAGATGAATTTAGTGAAATGATCAATGCCCTTCATAGCTTTACAGCAGAAGAATTCATTACTGAAGATGAATTATAGGATTTCATTGAAGATCAAAGATAATCTACTGAGCCTATTGTTATGATCCCTCAATCTCATGTGCCTTTGGAAAGGGAGTTGAGATTGCAGATTGTACCAACCATTTCTCTAACTAATGAACAAAGGACGTCATTAGAAAACTTTGTGAATGAACAACATAAGCTAGAAGAATTAGTATTAAAGAACAAAGAAAGAGAACAAGCTGTTTCTGAACTCAAAGTTGTTGTTAGAGAAAGAAAAGAAGCTGAAACAGTTGAATCATCTTTTGGTACTTCACTGCAAACTTACACCAGAAAAACAAAGTATCTGACACAAAAGTTAAAGGAAAAAAATTAATGGAGGAGGAAGAACCAATAGTTATAAAGCAAAAGGATGATCCTCGAAGACTAGCACCTATTTGCTAAATTTCTTCATGAGCATGAGAAGCTAAGGAACAATTAAAGAAAATAACTGAGTTTGTAGACTTAGAAGAAGGAGTGATAGAAGGAGGCTATGTGGTTGATGAACCAATAGGAAAAGAAAGTCCTGAAAAGGCTCAAACATTTATTCATGAGATGGTTGAGATAGTCAAGGAAATGTTATCACACCCCAACCTTAATGGCGGAATCATCCACATATGAGGGTTGACATTGTTCACAGCCACATAATGCTATCTTTAAATGAAAATATTGTTTTCATAAGTTTTAAAAGTGCAAATTACAATCATAAGTCTCAAACATGACATAACAAACACATAAGACAAATCCAACACAATTTATTCATTAATCTAGGTCCAAATCCTAGATGGGAGCCAAACATCAAAAGATGACATCAATCTTGAGCATTTCTTGAAACATATTAAAAATAAAGGTCAACTATTAAATTTGGTGAGTTTCCAAGGTTTAATATACATAAATATATCAAAGATTTACAAGTAGCAATTCATGTCAAAGGTTATGATTGTCAACATATAATATATCTCATATAAAGATCACAATAACACAAATAAGCATGACAAAATATAAGTATTAATTGCATGTTTGTTACAAGTATAAAATGTTTACAAGTGTAAGTTTGATAAGTTTAACATCTTTCATCCCAAAAGGTGTGAAATAATATAAAAAGGGCAAAGAAACAAACTTGAAGTATATGAGTAACATAATAATAAGGATTAAATGACGTTCCAACGAATTCATTTTACAAGGTACCAAAACGTATATATATTAAAGTTCGGGTTTTAATAATAGGATTTAAGATTTATACATGATCTAGGGTTTCAAGGGGGAATTTGGGGTTTTTGAAATATAAAGGTAATAATGAAAATACCTTTGTTTCCGTTTTAGTGTAAAGAATTACAACAATTTAATAATTTATCACAAAGAAATAAATTTAAATCGTTTGATATAACTAACAAAAGTATAAAGTGTAAATACATTTTTATATTTTTATATTTGTAAAAATTAACATTTTAAACAATAATGTTTGAACCAATAATAATTTTTAATGATTTAAATCATTATATAAAGTCTTTTCTTTATATACTAAACTAAATATAATCCTTTTTTTATAAAATATTAAAACTAAATAAGGAATAAATTTGCAGAAATTCATAAAGTGATTTTAAAAGTAAATAAAGATTATAAAATTGCCTTTAATAATTTTTCAGAATTTTCAAATATTTTTTAAAGGCTATAAAAGGTAAAAAAACGTTTGAGGGTCCCCGGGTTCGAACCCGGGACCTCAAGCTTGGGATGTAAGGGAGTAACTAGTAAACCAGGGTCGTGGCCATGGTATATCTTGGTTTCTAAATTACAAAAACACTATTATGAAGATTCCCCCAATCCACCAAGAACCCTAGAACTGATTTGAACTAAATTCAGGTTTGATTCATTTAAGTTAATGAAATTAACATTGGGGTTTTAATCCTCAAGTTAAATCGAGTCTAGAGACATGTTTGATTACTTGGATTGATGTACCCTTGATGGATACAAGATGTAAACAAAAACGCGACATAGAAAGGTTGATTTAAGATGATTCCGATGATGGTACCCAAATTAAACTCCTGGATATATTCAAATGGTGGTCTTGATTCAAAACCCCTTATTAATTTTAGTTCTTGTTGCCCAGGTGATGAAGTTTGAGTGGTTGTAGGTTCGTGATGAAGATAGTGATTGATTGAGTAGTTCTTGTGTGTGTGTTTCACATGAATTTTTGTTGATTAAAATTTTAGGAGTAGATAGATTATTAATTAGGTTAATTTAATTGGATTATTATTGAAGTTTAATGACCGAACAGTTAGAACATTGAGGTTGACGGTTACCAAGCTTAGTCGACACCCATTGCCAAACTTAAACTCAAATTAAAGTGAACTTAAGGTTCAAAACATACACAAGAATTTATTTGCAATGGTTTGAGGTCGAAATCAAAGGTTTTTGGTGGGTTGTAGGGTTGCCGGACTTAGGCTGGAAGGTGGCTGGAGTCCTCACCGGAAAATTGGGATGAGAAAATGGGTACGGTTGGGCTCGTAAATTAAAATTTACACAAATGGTCCCTCAACTTTGATTTCTTATTATTTTATTCTTAGTACCGTGTATGTACGAAGTACTAACTGATAATGCGTGAAACCAGATCAAATAGTGCGGAATCCTATTTCATGGGCGATCCAATTAGTGAGAACGCGGTTTAGATCAATCTAACAATTAATAAACGTTAAGAACGATTAGAACAAGATCAATTGCGAACTATGAAGTTGAACAGGCTTTCTGGAGTCTCTGGACGGCTAGGGTACGAATATGAGTCGAATTCTAGAAGTGTTCTGTTTTTCCACGAATTAAGTGGTATTTATAGGATAGGGTTTGTCAATCATATGACTGAACCATTAGCATGGTTCAGTCGTGCGACTGAATCATGCGATTGATTCATACGCACGACTGAAGGTTCAGTCGTGCGACTGAATCATGCGATTGATTCATACGCACGACTGAAGGTTCAGTCGTGCGACTGAGTCAATCTTATATCTAAATTGTGCGACTGATTCAGTCTCCTGGTTCAGTCGTGCGACTCGTCCATTAGCATGAATTATTCATGTGTATGGTCCATTCGCATGAGACTTCATACGATTAAGTTTGAACATGTTTCTCAATCAGTATTGACTAAGACTATGTACAATAACCTCAAACCTATATAGTTAGTTCAATATACTTTATTCTACAATAAACAATGAAACATTAAACATTATAAGCATTAATCACATATTGTATTTCATTCAATTCATTCATTACATATATGTAAGACATGAAAGACATTTACATTAAGCTCCTAAACTAGGTACATATGTATCAACAAACTCCCCCTTGGACCTAGTTTACATTAACATCTGACATTCTTCATTAGCTCCTCAAATAACTTGTACTTCTTTTCTCTAGTAACTCCTGCATGTATCTTAAATGCAAAACAGAGTCGTTAAAAGTTCTAGAACTGGAGCGCTTGTACTATATCTTGCCCATCATAAAATAGTGGCCACTTGTATAATGTATAGACAAATGTACCTAGGCACGTTTGTCATGTCTTATATATATATGTAATGGATGATTTGAATGAAATACAATATGTGATTAATGCTTATAATGTTTAATGTTTTATTAATTACTATGTGATAAAAATATATTGAACTAACTATATAGGTTTGAGGTTATTGTCCATGGTTCTTCGTCAATAATGATTGAGAAACGTGTTCAAACTTAATCGTATGAAGTCTTCCTGCGAATGGACCATGGAAATGGACCATACGCATGAATACTTCAGGCTATTAGACCAGTCGCATGACTGAACCAGGAGACTGGATCAGTGGCACGATTGAGACATAAGATTGGCTCAGTCGGACGACTAAACCTTCTGTCGTGCTTATGGATCAATCGAATGATTCAGTCACACGACTGAACCATGTAATGGTTTAGTCGTACGATTGACAAACCCTAACCTATAAATACCACCTAGTTCGTGGAAAAGGAAAACACATCAAGAATTTTGACTCATATTCGTATCCTAGCCGTCCAGAGACTCTAGAAAGCCTGTTCCAACTTCATAGTTCGCAGTTAATCTTGTTATAATCATTCTTAACATTTCTTTAATCGTTAGATTGATCTAAACTGCGTTCTCACTAATTGGATCACCAATCAAATAGGATTCCGCACTATTTGATCTGGTTTCACACATTATCAGTTAGTACTCCGTACGTACATGGTCCTAACAAGTAGTATCAGAGCTTGCCTCTTGATTTTGCTTGTGATTTATTAGGGACGGTGTACTGGACGGAGTACTAGCTGATTCATGTGTATACCAACTCAAATAGTGTGGAATCCTATTTAATTGGCCATCCAATCAGTGAGAACGTTAACCCGATCGATATAAGATTAAGCTAAACGTTAAGAACGAATAGGAATCTATCAAGAACGATCTATGAACTTGGACTGGCTTTCTTGGATGTTCTGGACGGCTGGGGTATCTGTAGGAGTCGAATTCTTCAAACTGCTACATTTTTCCATGAATTAAGTGGTATTTATAGGTTAGGGTTACTCATTCATGTGACTAAACCATTAGCATGGTTCAGTCGTGCGACTAAGTCATGCGGTTGATCAATTCACACGACTGAGTGTTCAGTCGCGCGAGTGAGTCAATCTCATGTCACAATTGTGTGACTGATCCACTCTCCTAGTTCAGTCGTGTGACTGGTTCACTAGTATGAAGTTGTTCATGCGTATGGTCCATTAGCATGGGCCATTCCCATGGGCAATTCGCATGAGAACTTCATATAACTAAGTTTGAATATGTTTCTCAATAATTTTTTGACTATGATCTAATCAAACAACCACAAACCTATATAGTTGGTTCAATATGCGATAATAAATGATAAACATTAAAACATACACTGAAATATTTTACATTAAGATCAACAACCACATAATATGTTTCATTCAACTCATTTATTTCATTACATTTAGGACATGACAGACATATTACATTAGACTATAAACTAGGTACATATGGATCTACAAACTCCCCCTTGGACCTAGTTTCCTTCATTGTCTGGCATCCTTCATTGGCTCATCAAACTTCTTATGCCTCTCCTCGATTATGACTCCAATATGTATCTCAAATGCAAAGCAGAGTCTTATTACGTTCTAAAATTGGTGGGCCTGTATAATATCCTGCGAATCATAGAATAATGGCCACCTGTATAAAGTATAAACATCATTGGCTGACAGGTTGGTTAGCCACATTGGGTCAAATACCCGGATGGTCTCAATTTGGCGCTCTGTCTGTAACACCATGACCGCTTCTCCTCTACGCTAGTCATAATACCACCACTTGAAGTGGCGAGTGAAGTCCTGTGGCATTTCCCCTTAATGGGATCTTTGACATAGTACGTGGAGCACTCCACTTCAACTCCACTTTAGGTTTCCCAGTCCTTGGGTCCACCTTCGACCTTCAAATATACCTCGTAGGTTGTTGAGGCTTGAAATTAACCCATCGTGTGTGGTATTCTCTCTTTAACGCAGCTTCAAACCAGCCTGACATATTCCTGGGTCAGCATACAGCATGTTCAGGCTTGCCAACTAGATGAGCTCAAAACCAGGGAGAGTCTTCAGATCATGTGGAAATCTGAAGTACTCGATTCCACTCTCCCTCCTTGTAGCATATACATTAAGATCTTCAAAGTAAGCCCATGAGATAATCTTGCCAGACACCTTAAGATGCTTCTTTACTTTGTAGAGCTTGGCGTAGGCACTCGGCTTTGGCACTGGGCGTTGGGCATGGATCTCTGCAAAACAAGCCGCCCATTCAGCCTTTTTCTGTTCAACATCAGCGTCCATGGCTTGAGCTTGGGTTTCTGATTTCTCGGTCTCCCTCTCCATCATATCCGATTGAACATGCATATCACTATCGAGTGTATCTCCAAAATCAGGGACCACATTTCCCTCCCAATCAGTATATTCGGGATAGTGCTGTGCTGTGATGTCTTCAATCTCTATCTCATGAACATCATTGAGCTCGTCATCACTAGCAACATTGACGGTAGGGGCATCCTTAACTTATTCATCCGGTTTAACTAAAACATTTCTGCGAGTTGCTTATGGTGAGATTGTGAATAATTTCTCCTTCTTTCGGAGTATAGTTTACCGACCTCCTGACAATCCCTTGCAGATCATGTATCATTGTGAGTTGAGACTTTATCTGCTGAAGGGGAGCAACATCGTAGTCATCTTGCTGATAATGTGGATCTGCTTGATTTAAAACATTTAACACATCATGCATCAGTAAATAATCAAGACAGTAAACATAAATATATACATAACATTCATGCACATAAGTTTAATACATTTTTCAAATTACACATGATTTAAATTACACAAACATCTACGCATTACTTTTGTCCTGAATCATGTGTTCCTCTACTGTCGGGGCTGATGTCGAGGCATCCGGATCTTGACTCCTTTTGGTCCGCCTCTTACTAGCTTCTTGTGCACCCGAAGCAGATGGATCTCCTTCTCCTTCATCATCTCCTCCATCCTCATCATCACCTTCATCATCACTATCATCATTATCATCACTATCATCATCATCACCATCATCACTATCATCACCGTCGCCCTCTCTGATCTTCAGAGGCTCATCCTTTGTGCCCTTAAGTTTGAGCAGGATGGTCCTCTTGGCATCCTCCAACTCCTTAATCTTCTTAGTAGATAACATGTACTGCTCCTTGAGTTGGGTAATCTCTTGACTCTGAGCAGCCATTGTTGAGCCTGCTCCATAATCTGTTGTGCCTGCTAAGAGATCTGTTGTGATTGTGTAGAAGTAAGATCCACTAACTGTCAAAGCTGAGCAGTCCTCTTGTCATTGGTGGCTAACAGCTTCAACACCATATGGTTTAGTGCTGAAAGCTGTTCTTCTACCCCACTTGGAGATAGAGATGATCCTGAAGGGAAGGATGGGTGATATGATGGTCCTGCCTGGTGGCTAGTGGTGGTGGTGGTGGTAGTGGTGAATATGGGAGGTAGTATGTGTGTGGGTGGTGATGGGTAAGCTGTATTGTGGTGGATGTGATGTGGGTAAGTGGTGGAGTGGCTGAGGTAGTGGTGGTGTGTGTGGTGGCAGAAGTGGTGACAGGTGGAATGGTGGCAGTGGTGGTGGTGGTGGTGGAAGTAGTGGCTGAGGTAGTGGTAGAGGTCAAGGTGAACTTCAATCTCTTCCCCTTCTTGCCATAGGGGAGTGCCACTCTCTTCTTCCTTGTGCCTTTAGGCACTATGGCTCCCCCTTGGCTGCAGGGCGGGTCCGGGGTATACGAGGGATCTAAATCAACAGCAGTAGCATCCCCGGACTCCCCTTGGCATCCACCAACCACCCTTATACCTCTCTTTGTGGCAACCACCCTGCTGCCCACAATCCTGGTTAGTGGTTCCTCATCACTCTCCTCCTTCTCATCAATAGGGCAAAAATCTTGATGGAAGCTGGTAGTGGTGGCATCTCCATGAGTGGGCGGTGGAGGTGTACCATGTGCAGTGCTTGCCCTAGAAGCAGTGAGGCCAGAATCTCCACCAGCATCACCGTCATCATCATCAGAGTCATCAGATGGAAGAGCAATCTGCTCAACATCTGAGTCACTCTCCTCATGGCGCCACTTATGCCTTGCTGGCGCCATGTAATCCTCCAGGGCCAGATGCCCAAACAGTCTCCTCATAGGGGGTTTGACTTGCTTTCCCCTGTAGACCTTCATGTGGCCTAAAGTAGTGTCATCTATCACCTCAGGTGATACCACATCATGGCTCTCCTTAGGCAGGGAAGGCACTTTTCATCAATAATCATGAGTAAGAATCTTGGGTACATACAGAAGCCCTCCTTGCTTTTGGCTTAAGATTCTCTATAGGGGTATGCAAATATCATGCTGGAGAAGCTGAAGGGGTGGTTCAGCACCAGTGCCATGTAGGCATTCTGGATTTGGTATGATAAGTCATCAAAGCCACCCATCCTTGAAGCTATGCACTTCAGTATCACGTGTGCCAAGTACTTGAACTATGGACATAGGTTGCTTTGGTTTAGCACACTTGCATTGATGTCCCCATAGTACTTCATCCTGATGAAGCATCCCCTCTCTGTCAGAGGGTGTAGCCTGGTTGGGTGAGCAGCATCATCACCCAGATCCAGTACTCATCGAAAATCTACAGCAGTCACCTCTATGTCATGCCCAAATATAGTACTCCTAATGTAGTAGGGCTCACGAGATCGATCAACTGATGCACCCTCCCAAAAGGCCTACTGTATAGACCTGTAGGGAGTGCATGGTGTAGATATGGCTCGGTGTATCCGTGATCTCTTCAGGAATGCTATGATGCCAGCAAACTCAGCAGCATTCCAAATGGTGGCGTCCAGATGAGCACAAATATTGTGCTTGGTGTTGATGGTCCACCGATCAGCATCAATCTATAACACAAGAAGCATACAATTTAGGTCATCACACAATAGAAAATAATTCTATCTAAACTGTTTAAGGTCAGTCTGGTTCAATGGTGCGATTAAACCATATGACTGGGTTTAGTCGTTTGACCTAACATGCGATTGAATACAATCGGGTCACTTTGCATGCGACTGAGTTCAATCGGGTGACTGAGCCTTCGACTGGTTCAGTCGGCCGACTGAGCTCATAGGCATTGTTCATTCGGTCGACTGAGTCATTAGACATCGTGGTGTCCAGTCGCATGACCTACTGTCCGTTCGATTGAGATTCAAATTTTGAGCAAATCTTAATATTAGACATCGTGGTTTGGCTCATTTGACTCGCAATAATCCTACTTAGCACCTAATAACCTTGATTTCAACATTTTACTTAGTTTTATTACTTAATTTCTCCAACTAAGTTTCGGTTCTTGGTTTGGGCTAAATTCATTGATTTAGGGCACAAATCGACTGTGATTTATGTAGGTTGCACCGCATTTTACCTGTATAACAACCAGCAATCATCAAAATATTGATATTTGAAGTCAAGTAAGGTCAGAAGAAATTTTGGCAGCGTAACGGCACTACAGGCGATTTTAGGGCGATTGAGGGGTGATGAGAATATGCGATCAATGATAGCCCTAGTTATAGTGAATTTGGTTTCAATCGGGCGACTGGACCCATTCGCTCCTTTCATTCGGGCGATTGGCTCTCAGTCGTGTGATTGGTTCAGTCGATCACCTTCAGTCGGCCGACAGGGTTTCAGTCGGGCGACTGTCTCATTCGGACAACTCCATTCGGGAAACTCGCTCAATCTTGTAAGCCATTCGTGTGAATGGTTCATACTCATGCTCCATTCGGTTGTCTAGTGCATAAGTATGATCCAATCGTACGACTAGTCCATAGTCATGGTCCAGTCGTGCGAATGGATCATACTCATGGTTTTGACTTTATGACCATTTGACATTTAACCCCATTTAACTATTGATTAAAGATTTTGCGCATTCAATCATCTCGAACATGATCATTTTAGCTTTGAAAACTTGTGATCACCTTAGTTATGATCCTTTTAAGCAAAAACCACATTTTGTCACCTCAGACGCGACCCATTTAACATTTGAACACACGTTTGGTCACCTCAGATGTGACCTTTTTAAGTGATTAAACCCCAGATTTAATTCCACGACATAGTTTGACATATAACTCTAAAGTGACTAAATGTTAAACCAAAACAAAAGAGCTAACATTAAAAGGCAAAACTAAAGATGTTTTTGTGATTTTGTATGAGGTTGAAATCCTAGGATAGAAATCTAACACTTTATTTCTTGAACAGGCAACTTCAAATTATTTTGACCATAAGTGGAACGATTCATTAAGGAATCATACAGGGAATCAACTCATTCAGGACGGGTTTTCAAAATCATTTGATGCTAGATTCTTATTTTCGTCAAGAGTCATCAGCAAATTAAAGAAATCATACAAGTACTATAAGACACACACATTGATTTGGACTTTCAAGAATTGCTGCCATGATGATTGTCAGTATACTTGTCCCCTTAAATCCATACATAGACTTTTGACACAAATTGGTGATGGTTTAAGGTTTAATCATTTCAACAAGCATTTGCGGATCCCAAGCTTATATGGTAATCAACATTCCTCAGGAGATTTTTGAGCGGTCTACGGGTATTTTTGACAAAAAGAAACTATTCTTAGAGCTTTCAAAGAGAAGCCAAGCCTCAGGTCAATGCAACAGTGAGGCGGTAAACAACAATGAATTCTACAATATCTAGGTTATGCTTATACTTAGGTCAGTGCCACCGCACAGCAGAAAAGCACATAACCTATCTTCTTGTTTGAGCAATTTTATGTTTTTTTCACAGATTGCACCAACAACATTGGTTATTAGTTTGATTGCTTTTTGCATTTTTCATCATGTGTTGTGCTCATATTTTGGTCATCCGCACACATTTGTGGCGTTTATTTTGCTTGTCACCCCTTATTGGAACTCTGTTGATTGTGTTAACCATGGATAAGATGATAACCCATAGCTTGTTAAGCAACCTAGTTTGATCTTGAGATCACCAACGAGGTCTACTTATCTATTGTGTTGAATCTACCGACACATCATCTAATGGTCTAGCAACTTCTAGGTCTACTTTTTCCGTGTTACCTTAGTAGCAGCTAGTTTTACTATCATTTTTCCTTTTATTTTTGCTTCAACTTCTCAGACTTATACTTTGAATTTCGCATCTAGTTCAATTTAAATTTTTAAAAGTCCCAAATTCTTTGTTCCTGTGTAGTGTCATTTTCTATTGTTGTTGAATCGATATCTCAGATACAATCTCATTTCTCCCTCGTTGTTTTGTTATTACCTTAACCTATTCTCCCCCTAAAATTCAAAAACTGTAAACGATTTGCGTTTTTAGGATTGTAATAGGCGAAGAAATGAAATCAATAAAATAAATTAAATAAAATAAACTAGAATAAAAGAAATAAAAGAAAAATGGACTTTACGCATGAGACTAAACATGTTCATCTTCTGGAATTACATCACTTTTCTTTGTAACGTCGTTGACCTCTAACAAATATAGAAAACATGGTTTATCAAAGGCTTTTGTGTAGAGGTCAGCGCGTTGGAAATCCATATTTATTTTCACAACATCGATTAGATTATTTTCAAAACAATCACGTATAAAGTGATATTTAATTCTGATGTGTTTGGTCTTAGGATGTTTGACAGGATTTCTAGTAACGGCTATTACAGTAGAATTATCAACAAATATAGGGGTGTTAGAAAATTTCAAACCATAGTCTCGCATCTGCTGTTGAATCTAGATGATTTGAGAACACCAGCTTGCCGCAGCAACATATTCAGCTTCACAAGTTGACAATGCAACTGATGTCTGCTTCTTACACTGCCACGTGACTAATCTTCTCCCAAAGAATTGACGACCTGCTGAGGTGGATTTATAGTTTATCTTGCAGGCGCCATAATCTGAGTCACTGTACGCGGTAAGCTCGAAGTCATTGTCACAAGGATACCACAACCCAAGTGTTAGTGTACCATTTAGATAGCGAAATATCCATTTGACCCCCATAAGATGGTTAACTTTTGGTTTCGACTGATATCTTGAACAAAGACATGTTGCATACATAATATCAGGTCTTGAGGCAGTGAGGTACATGAGGGATCCAATCATTCCACGGTACATGGTGGCATCAACTAGATCACCATTCTCGCCGGGTGCTACATCATGGTTTGTAGCAAGTGGAGTCAAACCGACTGAGAATATCCCCTACATACTTGGTCTGATGAACAAATATCCCCTTTGGTGTTTTATCCACCTGTAACCCGAGAAAGAACTTCATCTCTCCCATGGCACTCATTTCAAATTCTGCCTTCATTACTGCTTCAAATTCTTTACATAAGTCTTCATTCTTGGAAATGAAGATTATGTCATCAATGTAAATTTGAACCAGCAGCAGATTACCATCCTTTTCTTTGATGAACAGTGTACAGTCAATTACATCTCTATGAAATCCATATTTCAGAAGGTGAGTTAAGTGTTTTTCATACCATGCTCTCAGGGCTTTGGTGAAGCCCGTAGAGAGCTTTATCCAGTTTTTAAACTCTGTCCCGATGATATGGATCCTCAAATCCTTCGGGTTGACTGACATACACTGTTTCCCGGATTTCACCATGAAGAAATGCACTCTTTACATCCAATTGATAGACTTTAATCTTCATGTAAGAGGCATAGGCTAGGAAGATACAGATGGCCTCCATTCTCGCCACAGGTGCAAATCCTTGAACTACAAGTCGAGCCTTGTTCCTGATGATGACAACTTGGTCATCTTTCTTACATTTCAAGACCCACTTGGTGCCAATGACCTTAGCACCTTTAGGTCTATCTACCGGTGTCCATACACCTAACTTCTTGAACTGAAGAAGTTCTTCTTGCATGGCACTCACCCATGCCTCATCGTTTAGGGCTTCACTCACGTATTTTGGCTCAAACTCAGACACAAAACAACGGTATGAACCATCGTGAAGATACCCTTTTTTCCATTACCGAGGCATAATCAGCTCAATACAGCTGATTTCTTTTCTGAACTCCTGATCTGACATCCCCAATGACATTTTCCAGAGGATGATAGACATTTAGGCGTGATCGAGGAGTAGTGGGAACAACTACCTTAGAAACAAGATTATGAACATTTGGTTCCGTATCTGAGGCAGTAGGAGTGTGAGGTTCCGAAGACTCAGAGGCATCAATGTCAAATGCCTGTGGACTTGCAGTAGTAGGAACCTGTTGCTCTTGAATGTCTTGATCATTATCGACAGCTTCATCGTCAGAGGAAGAGTCACTTACCTCGAGTGCTCCCCCAGAGTTGTTAGGTGATTCACCTTGTGAACCAGATGATGTAGACTCCTATGATGGTGTATTTAAAATGTCATACATTATTTTGGCTGCTAACTCATCGTTCAAAGTTGAGAGAGGGATGTTGAAGGACTTGAAGAATCCATCATAGTCGAAAAAGAATACAGGTCCTTTTGCAGCAGAAGGCATGGTGTATCTCTGAACATTGATGTTACACCACACCTCTACTTGACCCGTTGATTTGTTGTAAACTCTCTTATTCAGTATGTTGTATCCTAGAAAAATGCCCTCTTCAGCCTTCTCACTAAACTTTCCTTCCTAAGTTTTCTTCAGCAACGTACAAGGTGCTCCAAACGGTTTGAGGTACTCGAGATTTGGCTTACGTCGTTGAAGTAACTCGTAACACGTCTTGCTATGATGTTTTACCACCAGAACTCGATTTAACGTGTAACATGCATTGGCAACTGCGCCATTCCAAAATTGGATAGGTAGTTTCGAGTCAGCTAGCATTGTCCATGCTGTCTCTATAAGTTGCGATTCTTTCTCTCAGCAACTCTGTTCATTAGAGGAGTGTATGTGGAAGTGAACTTGTGCACAATTCCTTTTTCTTTGTAGAAAGCCTCCATCCATTGGTTCTTGAACTCGGTTCCGTTGTCTGAGCGTACACGTCTCATCTTCAGCTTGTAGAGAGACTCCAGTTTAGTTACCAATTATTTGAATGACTCAAATGTTTCTGATTTTGATTTCAGAAACATCATCCAAGAGAATCTTGAGTAGGCATCTGTAACTACATAGCAATACAAGTCTCCTGCGATGCTTCTTGTATTGACCGGACCGAACAGATCCATGTGAAGAAGCTCAAGAGGCAGGTCTATAGAATTAACTTTCTTTTCCTTATGAGACTTCTTTGTCTGTTTGCCTTTTTTGCAGGTGACACAAAAATGCAGGAGTTGGAAGTTCTAGACATTGATTCCTCGCACTAGGTCATTTTGGATGAAGTGGTTCATCTTCCGTGGATTGATATGCCCCATTCTCCTATGCCAAGAGATAGAATCCTTCTCAGTCGCTTTTGACAAGAAGCACTGAACTTGATGATCCATTGTGGAGGCCTTTGATAGATCCAAGACGTAAAGGTCATTATATATTGAGGCTAACATTAAGACTTGGTCCTCCATAATCACATAGTCCTTTTTCAGGACATAACACTTCTTATTATCTAAACTACCTTAAATCGCTTGTCACATTGTTGGGAAATAGAAAGGAAATTATTTTGAAGTTGTTGAACATAGTTTACCTTGTCAAACTTCACTTTCTGATTCCCTACTTCCCCTTGAGCTGTGATGTACCCTCCTTTATTTCCAGCAAAAGAAACATGACCTCCTTTGATTTGTTTGACATTTGATAGGAGTGCCCGGTTTCCAGTCATGTGCCTTAATGCTCCGCTATCTACAATCCAAGTGTTTGTTTCAGCACTATAGTGAACACCCTGCACATTCAGTTGAAAACATTAGTTAAGGTGAGGGACCCAAGCCTTAACTGGCTTGGGTGTCCCAGAGGCATCACACATCAAAAATTCTACCCATTATCCATTAAAGGGTGAGGGAAGAACATTTGTCTTCTTGTTCTCATTACCAGACATAGACTTTTCTTTCCATAAGCCAACTTTGTGTAAGGCCTGTTTGTGATAAACAGACGACTGGCTGATAGGTTGAATTTTAGGTTCACCGACTCCTTTTTGGTGGAGTCATGGAGCTTGTTTTGGATGAGCTTGCTTTAGTATCATAAGTTCAAAGTTTTTCTTTGGTGTCTGATAATAAGGAGATAAGACACTATGTACCCATACTTTCCACAGTTGTAGCATGATCTGCTTTCAACCTGACGATTTAACTATTCCTATGGAGAAGTGTGTGACAGACGGGTGACTTTATTCTATTTGGGTTTTGCTTCTTCTTTAGATGTTTTATTTTGTTTAACAAAATTAATTGTTTGAACATCGTTAACATCTTTTCCTTTTTGTTTATTTAGACTTAGATATGAAGCATGTGATTGATTAATTTGTTTGGTATTTCTTGGTTCAGAAATAGACTTTGTTGAACTAGACTTTATTTTAACCTTTTCAAATTGTTCGTCAAGATTAACACAAGGCATTTTACCTTTTGATTTTGAAGTGGCATCCATTTTTTTAGTGACAGATTCATTTTGTTTACATGTGGAATCTGGATCACTTACAAGAGGAGTGGACACCACATGATCCTTGATAGGGTTATTATTTATTCGTTTACTTTTGGAATTCATCAAGGTCTCATGTGGTGGTGGTACCACTTTATATCCCAAACCCTCCCCATTGTTGCGCTGTCTCACTAAGTGTTGGACAATATGAGAAGAACTTGTCCAACTATGCAGTTTTTGTTTTAATGAATTTACTTCTACCTCCAAAACTACTTTTTGTTTCTTAGTGTCTTCTAGGGAGTTTAGATAGAACTTAATGTCGTTAACTTGGTTAAAAGCTACAACTTCAGTTTCCCTAAGTTGTTTATTCAAAAGTTGTATCTTTTCTTTATAGTTGTGCTCATTTTGTTTTAAAACTCTATTTGCTTCTGTGCACAGTTGTAAGTCCTTTACTAAGTTATTATTATGGTCTAATAACCTAGCAAATTTCAAATCAATGCTTTCCCTAAATTTATTACAATCAGAACAAGCATGATTATTGAAAAGTTGAGTAGTGATACTTACCTGAGAGGGTGAGATTTAATCAACCATCAAAGTTGTGTCTGATTTTTCTGGTTCTGGTGATTCTAAACTTGTGGAACTTGTCCCTTCTTCAGACAGGTAATCAACCATAGTTGCAGTTTCATTGCATTTGACATCACGAGTTCCACTCCAATATCACCTTCGCTCGCTGAGTCATCATCTAGATCCTCAACACTAGCAATGTTGGATTCTCCCGGAGACACAAACCGAAAGCTCCAATCTCGTCCTTCGTCAACGTGAGCAGTCAAAGCTTTAGGATCCTTGCTTGCCGAAGTAGGACTGCTTGTGGGTTTATCCTAACGATTGAAGGATGAAAATGGATTTCCATTTCCTGTCTTCTTGGGCTTCACACACTCACGTTTGAAGTGACCATTTTCCCCACAGTTGAAGCAGGTAACTTTGGTCTTGTCAAAACCAAAAGTTTTGTCCTTGGTCGCAATCAAATTCTGTCCGATCTTCTTCACAAACTTCTTAGCTCTCCGAACAGCACTTGCTAAGGCCCATATGATGTCCATTCTCTCCAGCTCTGTCTCGTCTACCTACTTGTAGTCCTCATCTATGGGAGTTCCCAATCTTCCCAGACTCTAGTCCGTCATAGGAATGAACAAAGAACGTAACGAGTCTAAGGGTGCTTGAAAGGAATGGACGGCGAAGGAAAATCAATATGATATAAAAATATGCTTTGGGTGCTAAGAGATCCATGTGCTCCTTTGCTACTTCCACTGTAACATTCCTCAGTCTTCAGTTTTGTAGCATTGGCTTCACATGCTACAACACGTCCCTGACGTGTCAGATCCTGAAGTGGTAGCATGAGGTGGTGCAGCTGAAGTAGACACAAATGCCGTTTGAAGTGGTGATCCAGACGTTTTGGCTTGTGGAGTTGAATTGTATAGTGTAGGATTCTAATCATATGAAGACTTTTGGGCCCTGAACTTCATCCTCAACTCTTCCTCTCTCAGTTTCAGAATGAAGTCGTTGATGTCTAACTTCGCGAACATATCATTCTGTCTTAGGTTGGAAACAAATGAACTCCACTTCTCAGGCAACCCATCTGCAAAATTTGAAACTTTGTCTTCCATAGATGTGGTGACTCCATGAGTGTGCAGCTCACTCATCAAATGGTAGAACCGATCAATGACATCGTCCAAGCTCTCCTTTCCCATTGACGAGAAGTTGTCAAACTCCTTTTTCAATGATTTAGCCTTTTGAGCTTTTAACGATGCATTTCCCTCATACCTCTTTTCCAATGCATCCCACAGCTTCTTAGCTTGCTTGTTCTCAGAAAATTGATGGAAGATGTCCTTAGTAATTGACTTAGTCAGCAACGCATATACTTTCTTCTCTGCATTGTACTTTACCTTTTGGCCATCAGTCATACCACTTAAGGTGAGTTTGACTCCATCTGCACCTACAGGCATACTATATCCTATCTCTATCGACTCCCACAGATTGGGAACTACTCCATTTACGTAAATCTCAAATCTTTGCTTCTATTTTGGGTAATCATCTAACGTTATAAGCTTAGGAAGCTTGTTATGATTTCCCACTTCATTTTCTAGAAGCAACAGATTTTGAATCCTGGAGTCCCTTCCGATGGTGAACGCTGAATATTGATCCTCCATTACTAATAACTTTGAACTTTGGAACAAACTATTTTACTTGTGCGAATGAAGGTGTGCGATTGGACAGCTCGTATGATTGAACAATGCGAATGGCTCAAACGTGCGAATGAACCAATGTGAATGAATCAATCGTGCGAATGGACAGGTGTGGACGAACAATGCGAATAGACAGTTCAGTCGTCCGAATGGATGTACGAATGAGTCGAATGGTGCGTATGAGGGATGCATATGAATTCAATAGTGCGATTGAGTCAATTGTGCGACTGAAGCTGCTAAATCTTGAGAATTTCAATGTTTAAGGTATTTTTATGCAAAAACACAAATTTCTCAACAACCCTAATTGTCGTATGCCAAAAAAACGTTAACTTTACGACTTGGAGACGTCCAAAACAATGTTTGACATAAAAAGATTGTGTTTTTGAGTGAAAAACACAATTTTTATATCAAAATCGATTGAATCACGCGTAAATCAAGAGCTCAAGCTCTGATACCACTTGTTCGGGACCGTGTACTAGACGGAGTACTAACTGATTCACATGTATACCAACTCAAATAGCGCGGAATCCTATTTGATTGGCGATGCAATTAGTGAGAACGTTAACCCGATAGATATAAGATTAAACTAAACGTTAAGAACGAATAAGAATCGATCAAGAATGATAAATGAACTTGGACCGGCTTTCTTGGATGTTCTAGACGGCTAGGGTACGTGTAGGAGTCGAACTCTTCAAAGTGTTATGTTTTTCAATGAATTAAGTGTATTTATTGGTTAGGGTTACTCATTCATGTGACTGAACCATTAGCATGGTTCCGTCGTGCGACTGAGTCATGCGGTTGATCCATTCGTACGACTGAGTATTCAGTCGTGCCACTGAGTCAATCTCATGTCACAATTGTGCGACTGATCCAGTCTCATGGTTCAGTCGTGCGACTGGTTCATTAGCATGAAGTTGTTCATGCGTATGCTCCATTAGCATGGGCCATTCGCATGAGAACTTCATATAACTAAGTTTGAATATGTTTCTCAATCATTCTTTGACTATGATCTATTCAAACAACCACAAACCTATATAGTTGGTTCAATATGTGTTAATAAATGATAAACATTAAAACATACACTAAAACATTAAACATTAAGATCAACAACCACAAAATATGTTTCATTCAACTCATTCGTTTGACTACATTTATGACATGACAGACATATTACATTAAGACCGTAAACTAGGTACATATTGATCTTCAAATCGATTAGTTTCGGTGCAAAAATCATGTTTTTCTCTAAAAAGACTCACCTTTTTGAGTAAAACAGTGTTTTCGACATCTCTAGGTCTCAAATTTTACGTTTTTCGGCATACGGTAGATTAGGGTTCTTGAAAATTCGTGTTTGTGTGTCAAAGTGTCAAAAACCCTTGATTTTGCAAAAACAGTAGCCTTCAGTCGCACGATTGGCTCAATCGCACGACTGAACTCAATCACACCACCCATTTGCACGATTGAACTCAGTCGCTCATCCATTCGTACGACTAAACATCTTCATTCATTTGTCTCCGGTCGCACACACCATACTTACGACTGAATCCAATCTAAAGATTGAATTCATTCACACCTTTCATTTGCATGACTTAATCATTCGCATTGGCCATCCCCTTTCGTACAATCACACGATTGACTCATCCGCATTAGTCCAATCGCACGAGTGACTCATTCAAATCTGTCCATTCGCACAAGTGAATCAGTTGAGTTCTAAAGTTCAACGTTAAAGAGATGGAAGATCAATTCTCTGCATTTACTACCGGTAGGGACTCACAGATCTTGAACCATTTGCTTCTGGAAAAAGAAATTGGGAATAACAATATGCTACCAAATCATAACGTCAGATGATTACCCACAATGGAAGCTGCGATTTGAGATCTATCTTAATGGAGTTGGACCTAACCTTTGGGAATCTATTGAGACAGGTTATAGTATGCCGGTTGGTGCTGCTGGTGTTAAATTAACCTTGGGAGGTATGACTGATAGCCAGGAGGCGAAGTACAATGCTGAAGAGAAGGTGTATGCCCTGTTGACTTAATCAATACAAAAGATATATTCCATCAGTTTTCTAAGAACAAATAGGCAAAGAAGTTATGGGAAGCATTAGAGAAATGATACAATGGGAATGCAACGTTGAAAGCTTTAAGGCAAAGGCTCTAAAGAAGGAGTTTGATAACTTCTCTTCAATGGGGAAAGAAAGCTTGGATGATTTCATAGACAGGTTCTATCATCTAATGAGTGAGCTGCACACTCATGGGGTCACAACGTCAATGGAAGACAAAGTGTCATGCTTTGCCTATGGTTCGCCAGAGAAGTGGGACTCATTTGTGTCTAACTTGAGACAGAACAATATACTAGCAAAATTAGACATAAACGACTTCATCCTGAAATTGAAGGAGGAGGAACTAAGGATGAAGTATAGGTCACAAAAAGGATCCTATGACCAGAATCCTTCACCTTATAACTCCTCTCCCAGTCCAACCAGTTCAGGAACACGTCTTCAAACAACGTTTGTGTCTAGTTCAACCTCTCCTTCTCAAACCACAACTTCAGGATCTGAAACGTCAGGGTCATCTAGTACCCGATATATCGCACCTGAAGCAAATGCTACTAAGTTGACGACCGAGAATCTCGGAAATATTACTACGGAGGTTACAAAGGAGCATATGGACCTTCTAGCAGCAGTTGTTAATTCTTATGATTGTCTAGTTGCAGGAAAGATCGGAAAATCTCATCTCGCGGATGAAGATTACGAACAATTGTCGAGAATGAACTAGAAAGAATGGATATTATATGGGCTTTGGCGAGTGCTGTTAGAAGAGTAAAAAAGTTTGTAAAGAAGACTGGACAGAACTTGGTAGCCACAAAAGACACAACCTTTGGTTTCGACAAAACCAAAGTTACCTACTTTAACTATGGAGAATAAGGGCATTTCACACGTGAATGTGTAAAGCCCAAGAAGATAGGTAACGAGAATCCATTCTCATGTTTTAACCATCAAGACGAACGGACGAGTGGAGCTACCTCGTCAAGCGAAGAGGCAAAGGCCTTGACTGCTCAAGGTGACGAAGGACAGGATTGGACCTTCAGTTTTGTGTCTCCGGGTGAATCGAACATTGCCCATGTAAAGGTTTTGGATGATGACACTGCAAGTGAAGGTGAAATCGCAGTTGAACTAGTTATTTTAGATAATGAAGATACTGCGAATGTGGTCAATCACCTGATTGAAGAAGATCTCAGAACGACATGTTCAGAATCTCCAGCATCCGAAGGTCAAACTCTGTGTTGATGGTTGATTCAAATGAATCTTCACTGCTAAGTACCATAGACCAACTCTTTGAAAATCATGCTTGTAATGAATGTAACAAATTTAGAGAAAGCATAGATTTAAAATTTTCTAGGTTATTAGACCACAATGATAGCTTAGTAAATGAGTTACAACTGTGCACAGAAGCTAATCGGATTTTATAACAAAATGAGCACAATTATAAAGAGAAAATAGAACTTTTAAATAAACAACTAAGGGAACCCGAGGTTGTTGCTTTTAATCAAGCCAATGACATAAAGTTCTATTTAAACTCCCTCGAAGAAAATAAGAAAGAAACGATAATTTTAGAAGTCAAAGTCAATTCATTAAAACAAAAACTACACTGTTGGACCAGTTCTTCTCACATAGTTCAACACTTAGTGAAAGAATGAAATAACGGGGAGGGGTTGGGTTACAAAGTGGTTCAACCACCACATGAGATCTTGTTAAATGCTAAATGTAGACCAGTAAATAACAATCCAATTAAGGATTGTGGTGTCCACTCCTCTAGTTAGTGATCCAGATTCCACGAGTAAACCGGTGGAATCTGTCACTAAACAGAAGGAGGCTACTTTGAAATCAAAAGGTAGGATGCATATTGTGAATTTAGATGAACAATAGGTAATGTAAAGTCAGGTTCAAACATGTCTATTTATAAACCCAAAATGACGAAACCAGTTAACCATTCACATGCTCCACGTCATAGTCCAATTAAACAAAAGGCTAAAGATGTTAGTAAAAAAATCTAAACAAGAAGTGTCCAAACCTAACCAGACTAAAGTCGCACCTCTATCACATATTTCCCCATAGAGACAATTTTCCCAACATATAGAAGGTAGATCATGCTACAATTGTGAAAAGAGAGGACACATCGCTTCTAATTGTCCTTATTATCAGACACAAATAAAGAAAATTGAACTTTACGATACTAAACAATTTTTTCTGAAAAAGAGTTCTATTACTCCACCAAAAGGAAGTAATGAACCTAAAGTTCAAACTATAAGCCAGTGGTATCTTTATCACAAACAGGCCTTACACAAAACGGGGTTATGGAAAGAAAAATCAAGTCCAGTGTCGAAAAATGAGAACAATAAGAAGAATCATATGCCCTCACCCTCAAATGGACAGTGGGTTGAGTTCATGATGTGTGATTCCTCTGGGTCACCCAAGCCAGTTAAGGCTTGGGTCCCAAACCTATACTAATAATTTCCTCTAAATGTGCAGGGTGTCCGTTACAGTGCTATCACAAACACCTGGATTGTTGATAGTGGGGCGTCTAAGCACATGACCAGGAACCTGTCTCTCCTTTCAAATGTCAAACAAATACTAGGACATGTCTCATTTGCTGGAAATAAAGGAGGATACATCACCGCTCAAAGCAAAGTGGGAAACCAGAAAGTCAACTTTAATAAAGTCAACTATGTTCAGCAATTACAGAATAACTTGCTTTGAGTATCCTAGATATGTGACAAAGGAATCAAGGTTGTTTTTGACATCAAGAAGTGTTATGTGTTGAAAAAGGATTACATTATCCCGGAGGACCAAATCTTAATGTTAGCTTCAAGATATAATGACTTATATGTCTTGGATATATCAAAGGTCTCCACAACCAATCATCATGTTAAATGCTTCTTGTCAACGGCAACTGAGATGGACTCGATCGTCTGGCATAGGAGAATGAGCCACATAAATCCACGGAAGATGAATCATGTGATTCAGAATGATTTAGTAAATGGAGTTAATGTTAAGAATTTTCAACTTCCGGATTTTTGTGTAGTGTGTAAGTAAGGAAAACAGACCAAGAAGTCTCACCAGGCAAAGAAAGTAAATTCTATTGAATTGCCTCTCGAACTTCTACACATGGATCTGTTTGGTCCTGTGAGCACCAAGAGCATTGTTGGTAATCTGTACTGTTATGTAGTCACTGATGACTACTCCAAATTCTCTTGGGTAATGTTTTTGAAATCCAAATCTGAAATATTTGAATCGTTCAAATAGCTGGTGACCACATTGGAATATCTCTACAAGCTGAAAGTACGATAGAGTTATGTAAAGAATTTGAATTTGTCATGAAAGTAGAATTTGAGATGAGTGCAATGGGGGAGATGAAGTTCTTCCTCGGATTACTGGTGGATCAGACACCAAAAGCAATCTTCCTGCATTAGACTAAATATGTAGGGGATATCCTCAGTCGGTTTGACATGGAGAATGCTTCAGCTACTGGAACTCCACTTGCCACGAACCACGACGTGGCACCTGACGAAAATGGTGATCTGGTTGATGCTACAATGTATAGAGCAATGATTGGATCCCTTATGTATCTCACAGCTTCTCATTTGGATATCATGTATGCAACTTGTCTCTGCTCCATATATGAGGCGAAACCGAAATTCAACCATCTCATAGGGGTTAAACGGATTTTCCGTTATGTGAAGGGTACTCCAACACTTGGTTTGTGGTATCCTCATGACGATGATTTTGAGCTTATAGCGTATAGTGATTCGGATTATGACGGCTGCAAAATAAACTACAAGTCAACATCTGTAGGATGCCAATTATTTGGGAGAAGCTTAGTCAGCTGGTAGTGAAGAAGCAAACATCAGTTGCTCTGTCAACTTGTGAAGATGAATATGTTGCTACTACAAGTTTCTATTCGCAGCTCATTTGGATTCAACAGCAAATGCGAGAGTACGGTTTGCAATTCTCTAACACTTCTCTCTATTTGATAATTCTGTTGCTATAGCCATAACAAAAAATCCAGTCCAACATCCAAAAACTAAACACCTCGGTATTAAATATCAGTTTATATGTGATTGTTTTGAAAAGCAATTAATCAATGTGATTAAAATAAATACGGATTTTCAACGCGCCGACCTCTACACAAAAGCATTTGATAAACTGAGGTTTTTATATCTATTAGAGGTTAATGGCATGAAAAAGAAAAGTCATGTGATCACAGAGGAAAAAGTCATGTGATCACAGAGGAAGCAAATGCTTAGTTCGACATTTTTTTATTTTATTTTCTTTTATTTGTCTTATTTTATTTTCCAGTTTATAAAAATCCAAAAACACAAAAATATTTTTGGTTTTAGAACTTTAGGGGGAGAATAGGTTAGATTAGTATTAAATTAGTTGCTTTATTTAATTACATAAAAAACAGGAAGGAGGACAACTTAGCTAAAAGGAAAGAAATAAAATCTATGATACTGATTCAACATATATGTAAAATGATAGTACACAGGGAACAGATTGTTGGGGATTTCAAAAGAGTTTAACAGATTAAGATGCAAAATTGAAAGTTTAATTCTAAAATGTCTAAGGAAAATAAAAGGAAAAATGATAGTTAAACTAGTAGGCTACCAAGGTAACATAGAGAAAGTAGACCTAGAGGCTGCTAGTTCATTATATGATGTGTTAGTAGATTCAATACAATAGATAAGTAGACCTCATTGGTGGTTTCAAGCTCAAACTAAGTTGTTCAACTGGTTGTGGGTTCCCATCTTATCCCTGGTTAACACAATCAACGATGTTCCAATAAGGGGTGAAGAGCAAAATAAACGCCACAAATGTGTGCGGACAACCATAAAATATGAACAAAGCATGTGAAAGCTACAAACCGCAATCAAGCTAATAACTTATCTTGTTGGTGCGATATGTGCAAAACGAACATAAATGCTCGAACAAGAAGATAGGTTGTGTGCCTCTCTACTGTGCGGTGGCACTGACCTGAGGATATGCATAACCTAAATATTCTACAATTCATTGTTGTTTGCTCCTCTCTGCTGTGCCATGGCACTGACTTGAGGCTTGGCATCTCTTAAAAAGCTCTTAGAATAGTCTCTTCTTGAAATATACGCGTAGACCGCTCAAAAATCTCCTGAGGAACGTTGATTACCATATAAGTGTGGGATCCACAAATGCTTGTTGAAATAATTAAACCTTAAATCATCACCAATGTGTGTCAAAATTCTGTGTATGGATTTAAGAGGAGAAGTATACTGACAATCATCGTGAGCTGCAGTTCTTGAAAGTCAAAATCATTGTGTGCATCTTGTGGCTCTAGTATGATTTTGTAAAATTGCTATTAACTATCAGTGAAAACAAGGATCTAGCATCAAGATTGTTTATTAAAATGTCCCAAGTGATTCTGATATACTTGTATGATTCCCAAATGAATCATACCAGAAATAATAAACTAGAATTAAAGTTGTGCTATCCAGGAAGTAAAATCGATTAGAATTACTCTAATAGGTTTAAAATCCATCTCAAATAAAAAATAAGAAAATATGTCTTAATTTTGTTTTTAAATTTTCTAGTTAATTTATTTATTACTTTTTAGTCATTTAGTAGGTAAAAGTCGGACTATGCATCGGAATTCAATCTATGTAACACTCATTTAAATGAGATCACGTCTGAGGTGATCAACAGTTTGTTAAAAGGATCACATCTGAGGTGATTAGCAGTTTTTTAAGTGTTTGGAAGGTCATAATGTCAAACTCATAAGTATGAGCTATTCGCATGACTGGACCATAAGTATGGACCAATCGCATGATTGGATCATACGTATGACCCTAATCGCACGACTGAACCACACGTATGGACCAGACTTATGATTAGACCATAAGCATGGGTCAATCGATACGATTGGATCACCAAAATGAACCAATCACATGAATGAAGGAGGCCGACTAAGTCAGTCACACGACTGAAACCCAGTCACACGAATGGACGTGACCGACCAAGCCAGTCACACGACTGAGCCCCGGTCGCCCAAATAAAGCGTTCGAATAGGTCCAGTAACCCAACTAAAGATAAAATCAGTAAACTCAGTCGCATATTCTTATTACTCTTCAATCGCTCCCAAATAGCTAGAAAGCAAATATACTCTGCCAAAATTTGATTTAGTTGATCTCGCACTGCAATTGTTTTACTGACGTGTATCTTATCTTCTGTAGGTAATTAGTGATCAAAATCGCACAAAATGTGCGGTGTAATCAAACCCTAACAGACCAATTTGATTAAAATCAAGAAATCTATAACAACCTTCAAATAGACCACCTAAACATGCAAAATGGTTAAAATGAAGGACATACAATGATAGGGTTCTTACGAGTCTAAATAGTCTAAAAACATTGTTTAACATCAAGTTTTGACCTAGATTCGGGGTTAGAGTGTCAAGCAGAGGCTTATGCGACTAGACACTTTGAAAGACTTCATCGCACGATGAGCTGAGCGAATGACTCAATCGGCCCATGACAAGGCGTATGAGCTCAATCACCCGAATGAACTCATGCGCAGGCTGAATCGCCCAATTGAACTCAGCCGCATGCTCATCGCCCGATTGAACTCAGCCGCATGCTCAGTCGCCCGATTGAACTCAGCCACATGCTCAATCGTCCGATTAACTCGTCGATGCTCAGTTGCCAATTGAACTCAGACGCATGCTTGTTAGGATCTCAGCCCTTGGTTTAATCGATTGAACAGATTTAGCAGCGGATTAGCTCAGAATTAGACAAATTCAACAAGAACAATTGATATAAAACGATAAAAGAATTTTGTTATAAAGAGAGAAATATCCGACAAAAGGAATATTGCATTAGGATTGTCGGCCTCAAAGGCACGATTACAGGTGAGTCATCTTTCCTTCCTTATAAGAAAGAATGACGTAGGCTGATGTCACTTGAAAGTGACATGTAACCGTTTTATAACTACTGATGTTTAACAACTACTGAAGATGTCAACAACTGACATCTTCTTACAAATGTTCCTAAGTGTTAAACATCTCATTTACAACTACTGAAAAACATAAAACTACTGAAACTACAACGACTGAAGAACAAGCTCTTCAGTCGTTTTACAAAACTACTGAACATAAAAACATAACTACTGATATCACAACTACTGAAGAAGTACTCTTCAGCAGTTGTGACAAACTACTGAGGCTTCAGTACTTGATCTTCAGACTTTGACCTTCAGCGTTTCATCAGCTGATGACTTCAGTAGATATCATCAGCTGATGTCTTCAGTCTTTGTCTTCAGACTTTGTACATCAGTTGTTGATCTTCAGCACTTGTGAACTCTTCAGCTGTTGTACTTCAGTACTTTGGTCTTTCAGCTTCAGCACTTGTGTTCTTCAGCTGTTGTACTTCAGTACTTTGATTCTTCAGCTGTTAAGATCTTCAGCACTTGATCTTCAGCTGTTGTATCTTCAGCACTTGTCAAACTACTGATGAGGCTTTCAGCAGTTGTTGTGATACCGTGTGGGACTTAGAGATTTTCTGATCTTGGCTCATTGGTTCTTTTGGTCCAACAAACTCCCCCTGAACCAATGCAGCCAAAACCTCTAACTTATTTATACTCCCACTTATTGATGGCAAATGTTGGTCTTTTTCCTTCTTGATCAGTAGAGAAGATGACCCATGTACGCTCCGGCCTGGGAAGAAGTCTCTGATGATCTGTTTGGCATGATATGGTTGGGAGCTCTGTATTGGGGACTTGGACACCGAGCTGTTGTCCCAACCATGAGATCTACTTCCCGTGTATCAGCCTATATGATTCCCTGGTGTAAGCCCTTAAAAACATGATTTGCTCATCCATTGTCAGCACCTCGGGCACACCATCAAATAATCCTTCTCGGCCATACACTTCAGATATGTACTTGGCCTGTTTTCCATTTTTGAGCTCAACCGTTGTTATTTGTCTATAAGCAAACTCATCTGGATGAGTTCCTTCTAAGAGCAGGTTGAGCTCTTCTTGTTTGAAGTTTTCAAGTCGTTTGTAAACCAATCCTTCTTTATAATTTTGTTCTCTAACATCTTTTGAGGTGGTTGTTTGGCTTCATAGGCTTTCTTGAACTCTTCAACAATTTCCCAGGGGGACACTACAAGCACCACAGTGATGTCTTCGTCGACAACTCTCTTCACTTGGCCCTTGTATCTTGAAGGAATTTCTTTCTTGACAATCCGGTGTGCCACCCTAGGATCAGGCCATATCCTTACTCTTTCCCTTTGGTATTGAAAGGTATTAGCAAGGGTGTACAATCTTAATACTTCTTTCTTCATGCTGATCATTGAAGAGGATGTAGCATATGCTTTGTCAATGCTTTTCAGCATTTCCTCATCATGTTTTTGCATCTGTTCCTCTTCAATCTTTATCATTACATCATGCATTTGAGAAGCAGGAGTGATGGACATTGGTTTAGCCTTAGGCAAAGTAATGACTGCAGAGAGTGGCAGTCTGTCTTCATCCTCCTCTTCATCTTCATCAGGCCTCAGTACCTTTCTTTTCTTTTGGCTAGGTACATCACTGGCAATGGGTTTTTGAGGTAAAGGATTTGGTTTTGTGGGTTGGATGGTTGGTTTAGAGGGTAAAGGAGTTGTTTTAGTGGTTGTGGAGATAGTGATTTTGAGGATTGAGGTTCAGACTGTTTTAGCATTTTGGCTGTAAGGGAGGCTTTGGTAAATTTTGTCAGTTCTTTTCGATTCCCACCCCAGCTTCATTCAATACCTCAATCACTAGACCTTTGGAGTATTCTTCAGACGAACAAATCTTGGTGGTTATTGCCAAGATGTTGTCCCTGGTCCAGGCCCTTATTTCCATTAGAGATCTTCCCAGTATTTAGCTATAAATCTGATCATTATTCCAGCCTTTCTCTTTCTAAGGCATCATAGCTAGCCCATCTGGAATTGATCTCCTCTGTTTCCATCCTTCTGATCTCGGAGTCTAGTTGTTTGATGTCAAAACCCTGCCTATACAACTGCTCAATGATTTTATCCATTGAACGGTTATGGTTGGCGTCAGCTTCTTTCACCATATCCTTCAGCTCCTTCTCCTTCTCAGACTCTCCTTTTCCTTTTGATATGTGACATGAAAGTCTTTTTGACTTTCATTCACTTCAGCTCCCTTCACATTCTCCTTCTCCTTCTCATTTACAACCTCAGATTCTTTCGCCTTCTCCCCATCTATCCTCTTCCTTTTTCCTTTAACTAACTGACTCTCCCCCTTTTTGGTTGCATTGGATGCAAGGGTTTGAGCAGTAGAAAGAGATTTAGTCACCAACTCCTCCACCAAGGGTTGTATTATTGTAGGAAGCCTCTCATCAATGGCTTTGATCACTATATCTGTGATCATGGGAGTGATGAGAGGTAGGGAATTTTGAAGGGTAGCAACTGATTGATCAGGGTGGTTCTGTTCCTGAGAATCAGTGCCGAAAGCAGAGGCTGGTGGCTTGGAAGTATATACTGGCTCAGTGTGTAGGGGACCTTCAGAAGAAGGTGCCATCTGTGGGTGTATTGTGGTGGCAGATGGACTTGCATCCTGAGACATCTTGGCCAGCAGCTCTTTGAGTCTGCTAACCTCATCCTCTAGAATGGTGTTTTGAGCAACTACATCAAAGAAGAAGCTCAGGTCATCATCAGTTGTGACTGAATCACCTGACCTCCTGACAAAGTCAGAATGAACATGCCTTGAGTGTAGATCAATTGTAGCATGTGCCCCTTGTTCTCGGTTCTGGGGACTTCCAGCCTCAGGACTATGTCCTTCATCAGCTGTTGCCACTGGTGAGGACTTAGAGATGTTACCAACTGCATCCTGGTCATTTGCTGAGTCAGGAGCAGTGGCAGCCTCACCAGAAGTTCGCACCTCCTTATCTACACTAGAAGATGGAACATGATAACCCCTGTGCTGTGGGTTGACAGAAGCATTGTGATCCTCCCCCTCAGGTGTTGAGGTTATCCCAGTAGTAATTGGTGTCTGGGTGGGGGTGAGGAATGCAACTGCGTCAGCACTTTTGCAACAATGATAGTAGGGCTTTGAGGGGCGGTTGCATCAGGAGAGGGTGTGGAAGCAGTGTGCACCCGGGACAGGTGGTGCTCTTCAATGGTAATCCCCTCAAGTGAGGAGGATCCCAGCATTGTGGCTTCCCTTTGAGTGGTTGCTTCAGGTTCCTTTTGAGAGGAAACCTGAGCGGCTTCAGTTGGTGGAGTCACAGTCTCTACTGGGGGGTTATTTCCAGCAGAGATAACCTGCGTTGGTGCAGCAGGAGCATCCACAGGGGACTCAATTCCCTGAGTAGCTTTCTTAGGCTTCTTCTTTGTGGGTTTGGAGGGGACTTTGGATGTGGAGGTGGAGGCTGTGGGTTCCAGCTGCGTGGGTTTGCGCAGCTTGGCAGCCTGTTTGAGAGTTTGGTCAGTGTTGTGTCGGGAGTATACCTCCGGCAATACAGCCAAAGCAGGGACTCCCAGACCAACTAGTCCCTCAGCAGAAAGCTGATTCTCTATTATGGCCATTATAAACCGAGGATATAGTATCCAACGGTTAGAAAGTGGTTTTGTGGCCATATCCTTGAGTTCAAGAAAAATTATTTCAGAAAAGTTTAGTGGTTCTTGTTCAAGGATAGAGAACAATACCTGTTGCCATCTGGAAGACAGTTGATCCCAAGAGGAAGTCTTCGGAGCCAGGCAAACATTTACCATATGAAATAATAATCGTTCAGCATCTGGAAAATGTTTCTTCAGGATTGTTGAAGCACTAAGATCACCCTGATATCCATGTTGTCCAAAGGAAAGATCAAGTTGGCGCTTAGGATATCCAACAGGGTAGGCAGCATCATCTAACAGCAATATTTGGCGGATGGTAGCAGTAGAGATGACCACCTTATGCGAGTTGATAGATGAAAGGATAGATTCTCCATTAACGGTCGCATTCATCCAGAACTGACGTAGCGAATCGGCATAAATGATTGGATTTAAAAGGAAAGCCGTTTTTAGTGGGGATTGGACCATAAGATCTATAGCATTTTCAATTTGGTCCAGAAGGGCGATTTTGTAAGGTACGCGACACAGTTGTGTCGAGGTTTGAGTTGCATGGTCGCCATTAATGAAGGTGAAAGGTTTTCAGAGCTTTTGAAAAGTTAGGTCGTGAAAGAATGAAAAACTCTGAAAGAGGGATCAGGTATATATAGGGTACGGTGGAAACGACTGAAGGTTTTGGTGTTAGTCATCAGTATTTGAAGCTACTGATGACGTGGTATTAACTTTCAGACGTTTGAAACGACTGATGGTATTGGTGTGGTCAGCAGTTATAAAACAACTGAAGACATGGTGTTTACTATCAGACGTTGAAACAACTGAAGTCTCTGATTTAGGCATCAGTAGTTTTAAAAACTACTGAAGACAAGTTGGACTTCAGATGTTGAAACAACTGAGGACTTGGTATTAGTCATCAGTAGTTGTGAAACTACTGAAGACCGTGGTTTTGCCATCAGTTGTTGTAAACAACTGAAGACTTGGTGTTAGTCATCAGTAGTTGTGAAACTACTGAAGACATGGTATTGCTTCAGTTGTTTATTAAGAAACAGCAGTTTGTGAACTACTGAAGAGAGAGTACTCATCAGTAGTTGTCGTCAATTCATAGCCTTTCAGCTGTTTCATACTGTCCTCAACACTTACTCATCAGCTTTTAGCTGTTTTCAGTAGTTTCATAGGACATCAGTACTTATCTGTTTCTACTGATTTTCAGTAGTTGTAACTACATCAGTAGTGTAGAACAGATAAAGTCCAGTACTTAAAGCATTTAGCCTTCAGTAGTTATAAAAACTACTGAGGGTAAAATAACTCATCAGTACTTATATGTGACATGGTTACCAATGATCATCAGTAATTACTGAGATCATCAGTAGTTGTCACTTATTCTAGCTGCAGCATACCAAGCCTTAACACCAGGTTGTGGAAAGTTGAACTATCCAAAGGCTTAGTAAAAATGTCTGCAAGCTCATCAGCACTAGGCACAAACATAGGATTAATTAGACCCTTTTCAAAACAATCTCTTATAAAATGATGTCTAATTTCTATATGTTTGGTCCTAGAGTGCTGGACAGGATTTTTGACAATGCAAAGAGCTGAAGCACTATCCATTAATAATGGAGTCTTAGTCTCTGTAATGCCATAATCCAAAAGTTGATTCTGAAGCCAGAGTATTTGGGATGTACAACTTGCAGCAGCAATGTACTCGGCTTCAGCAGTGGATGTAGCAACAGATGTTTGTTTCTTACTCTGCCAAGAAATCAAACAGTTGCCTAGGAATTGGCATCCACCAGAAGTTGATTTCCTGGTCAACTTACATCCTGCATAGTCACTATCAGAGAAGGCAACTAATTTGCAAGAATGTCCAGTGGAATACCATAAGCCTAGAGATTGTGTGCCTTGCAGATATCTAAAGATCCTCTTGACTGCAATCAGATGAGACTCCTTAGGTGCAGCCTGAAATCTAGCACAAACACATGTAGCAAACATAATATCTGGTCTAGAAGCTGTTAAATACATCAAGGAACCAATCATACATCTGTAAAGGGTTTCATCAACACCTTTACCTTTCTGATCAACATCCAATTGTGTGGTGTTGCACATGGGAGTAGAACAAGATTTACAGTTTTGTAAATCAAACTTATTCAAAAGATCTTTGTATATTTAGACTGATGAATGAAAATTCCATCAGCTTTTTGTTTGATTTGCAAACCTAGAAAGAACTGTAATTCTCCCATTGCACTCATTTCAAACTTCTGTTGCATTAAGGTTTGGAAATCCTCACACAATTGGGGATCAGAGGATGCAAATATAATATCATCAACATAAATTTGAACAAGTAGCTTATGCTGATCCACCTTCTTAATAAATAAAGTTTTATCTATGGAGCCTCTAGTGAAATTATTCTGTAGAAGAAAGTTTGATAAGGTCTCATACCAAGCTCTAGGTGCTTGTTTCAACCCATAAAGAGCTTTATCAAGCTTATATACCCATTCTGGGTGCTTATTATCCTCAAAGCCTGGTGGTTGACACACATAAACTTCTTCTTTTATTGTACCATATAAAAAGCACTTTTGACATCCATTTGGAAAACTTTAAGATTGTGGAGTGCAGCATAGGCTAAAAACAATCTAATTGCCTCCAGTCTGGCTACAGGGGCAAAGGTTTCATCATAATCAATACCTTCTTCTTGTGCAAACCCCTGCACAACCAGTCTGGCCTTGTTCTTAACAATAGCCCATTTTCATCAGTTTTATTCCTAAACACCCATTTAGTGCCTATTGCACACTTACCTGGGGGTAGAGGAACAAGCTCCCACACTTGCTGTTTCTTGAACTGAAGAAGCTCAAGCTGCATGGCTTCAACCCATCCATTGTCCCTCAAAGCAACATGATAGTTCTTCGGCTCTAGCTGACTGATGAAGAGAGCATAGAAGCAGAAATTGGACAACTGGCTTCTGGTTGAGACACCAGCATTGATATCACCAAGGATTTGAGATATTGGGTGATTTTTCAGCTCTTGGTAAACAATCAAATCTGTGCAAGTGTTTGTAGGGTCTTCAGCAGCAGCAGATGTTGATGCAGATTCTTGAAACCATGAAGATGGTGGCAACTCAAATGAAGTTGAGGATGCAGAAATCTCATCAGCATTTGTTGTGGATGGTGCGGCTGGAGCTACAGGAGCATCAGGTTTAGAGGACTCAGGCAGTTGATCACTAAACCTGAAGAGGTGATTACTACTATCATCATCATCTTCAGTAGTAACACCAGGTGGTGAACTGTTGACAGGAGCAACAGCAGGAGATTGATAAGGAACATATTGCAGTATGTCCAAATCAAAGAGCTCCACAGGGCTTTGTGGAATCTTGTCCTTTGGAGATTCATTGAACTTGACATGTAAAGTCTCTTCAACCATCTTTGTTCTGCAATTGAAGACTCTGTATGCCTTGCAAGTTGATGAATAACCAACAAAGTACCCTGCATCCACCTTAGGATCAAATTTCTGGAGCTGATCCTTTGTGTTGAGAATGAAACAGGGACACCCAAATGCTCTAAAAAATGAAATGAGAGGGGCCAAATGATGTAGAATTTCATATGGAGTCTTCATCAACCTCTGATTTATTAGCACTCTATTCTGCACATAGCATGCTGTGTTGACAGCTTCAGCCCAAAAAGTCAATGGCAGTCCAGAATCAGCCAACATAGACCTTGCAGCTTCAATGAGGGTCCTGTTCTTTCTCTCCACGACTCCATTCTGTTCAGGAGTTCTTGGAATACTAAACTGTCTCTTTATTCCCTTGGAAAGGTAGAATTCATCAAGTGTATTGTTCCTGAATTCTGTTCCATTATCACTTCTAATACACTTGACTGAGAGGGAATACTGCTTCTCAGCATACAACACAAAGTTTATGATCTTCTGTGCAGCTTCATCCTTTGAATGTAGAAGAAAGTCCATACAAATCTGGAGTAATCATCCACAATTACCAGACAGTATTTTTTCTGTGCCATGCTCATCACTCTCACAGGACCAAAGAGATCCATGTGAAGAAGTTGTAAGCAGGCAGTGGACTTTGGTTCTTCAATAGGTGGAAATGAAACCTTGTGCTGTTTTCCTTCAAACAAGCAGTGCAGTTGTTTTCACACTTGAACTCCTTCATAGGCATTCCCCTCACTAAACTATGGTGTATCAGCTGATTCATGTTCTTGAAATTACATGTCCCAGCCTTCTATGCCATAGATTAGATTCTTGAGGAGAGGCCTTGGAAAATAGGCAAGGATGGCCTTTGAGATCAATTTTCTTGGAAAGATCTAAGGCATACACTCTTCCTGTCCTGTTGGCCTTCAGGAGAGTGTGAGCATCCAATACCTTGTCAATCAAACTCAGAACTTTGGATGACAGAATCCTGCAGTTCTTGCTTGTGAAAAGGGCAACATGGCCTTTGTCACACAATTGACTGACACTCAAAAGATTATACTTGAGATTTTCCACATGGTTGACATCATCAAACTTTATTTCCCCATTGGAAACAAAGCCCTTCCCAATGATGTAACCTCTTGCATCATTGCCAAAGGAAACAAATCCCTTCCTTCCTGGAGAGTAGTCATTAAGAAGTGAGTTGTTCCCAGTCATATGCATAGATCCTCCACTGTCTACATACCAGATGCTACTTTGGCATGTTGAAGAAACCTGCATAAATAAACAATCAGTTAGTTTTGGAGACCCAAACCTTTTTGGTTTTGGGCCTGGTCTCATCAACAGATGGTAAACTAACAGGTTTATTGGACACAATAGCTTGAGGTGAAGGAGATGGTGTAGAAGAGGAATCCTTCGGCTTGAATCTCCTTTTCTGGGGTTTCAACACAGGGCCATCAAGTTGGTTAACTCTTCCCAACAGATGTTGAACCATCATTACCAGCTGTGTCTGATTCTGGGAGAGAGCTTTCAGCTCTTCAGACACATTGGTATTGGTGTTTGATGATGAGTTCTTGTGTTGCACCATCTTCTTTTGAGCAACCTCAGCTATTGCCTGTTGCACTCCTTCCTTTTTAGATTTCTTTTTGGTCATTGGAGTAACAGGATTTGATGCTGCTGGTACAAACTTGGACTCAAACTTGGATTTGATGCTCTGATACCATTTGTTAGGATCTCAGCCCTTGGTTTAATCGATTGAACAGATTTAGCAGCGGATTAGCTCAGAATTAGACAATTCAACAAGAACAATTGATATAAAACGATAAAAGAATTTTGTTATAAAGAGAGAAATATCCGACAAAAGGAATATTGCATTAGGATTGTCGGCCTCAAAGGCACGATTACAGGTGAGTCATCTTTCCTTATAAAGAAAAGAATGACGTAGGCTGATGTCACTTGAAAGTGACATGTAACCGTTTTATAACTCTGATGTTTAACAACTACTGAAGATGTCAACAACTGACATCTTCTTACAATGTTCCTAAGTGTTAAACATCTCATTTACAACTACTGAAAAACATAAAACTACTGAAACTACAACGACTGAAGAACAAGCTCTTCAGTCGTTTTACAAAACTACTGAAACATAAAACATAAAACTACTGATATCACAACTACTGAAGAAGTACTCTTCAGCAGTTGTGACAAACTACTGAGGCTTCAGTACTTGATCTTCAGACTTTGACCTTCAGGCGTTTCATCAGCTGATGACTTCAGTAGATATCATCAGCTGATGTCTTCAGTCTTTGTCTTCAGACTTGTACATCAGTTGTTGATCTTCAGCACTTGTGAACTCTTCAGCTGTTGTACTTCAGTACTTTGGTCTTTCAGCTTCAGCACTTGTGTTCTTCAGCTGTTGTACTTCAGTACTTTGATTCTTCAGCTGTTAAGATCTTCAGCACTTGATCTTCAGCTGTTGTAGTCTTCAGCACTTGTCAAACTACTGATGAGGCTTTCAGCAGTTGTTGTGATACCGTGTGGGACTAGAGATTTTCTGATCTTGGCTCATTGGTTCTTTTGTCCAACAATGCTCAATCGCACCACTAAACTCAATCGTATGGTTCAATTGTACGATTGAACCAGACTAATTCAAAACAGTTTAAGCTTCAACAGTTTCTATTATGGACAAATCTAATGTTTATGTGTCTTGTCTTACAAAACATGGCAAAGAGGAGGATCATCAACACCAAGCATTAGATTTGTGCTCATCTAGATGCCACCACTAGGAATGCTACTGATTTTGGGGATATTATGCATTTTTGAGGCGATCAAGGATCTACAGAGCCATATCTGCTCCATGCACACCCTACAGGTCATTACAGTAGGCTTTTGGGAGGCTGTATCTGTTGACAGATCTACAGAGCCCTACTACATTTGGAGTACCATTTTAGGGGAAGAGATTGAGGTTACGGCAGCAGACATTCGACGAGTACTGGACCTGGATGATGATGCTGTCTAACTAACCAGGTTACATCCTCTAACTCTAGGGGGATGTTTTCTAAGGATGAAGTGCACTCGGGACATCAACGCAGGTGTACTCAACAAAAGCAACCTGTGTCCCCAGTTCAAGTACTTAACACACGTCATTCTCAAGTGCATTGCTTCATCGAGGGGTGGATTTGATGATCTTTCTGACCAAATCCAAAATGCCTACGTGGCACTAGTGCTGAATCACCCCTTCAGCTTCTCTAACATGATCTTCAAATACATGATCGAGAACCTTGAGGCCAAGGGTAAGGAGAGCTTTGTATGTATCCAAGGTTCTTGCAGATGATCATAGATGAGAAGCTCCCTCTCCTGCCCAAGGAAAAGGATGATATGGTGATGCTAGAGGTGATGGATGACACCACTCTGGGTAGAATGAAGGTGGATAGGGGGAAGCACGTAAAGCCCCCTGTGAGGAGATTGTTCGGCCATCGAGCCAATGCTGAGTATGTGGCGCCCGCTAGGAGGACGTGGCGTCATGATGACAGTGACTTCGATTTAGAGCCTACTCAACTACCACAGTAATGGTGAAGGGTGTGAGGGTCCGGGTGGATCCAAGCCGGCTCCATTCCACCCTGACTTTCAGATGGATAAGAAGGAGGAGGAGGATGAGGAGCCTCTGGTATGGATGGTAGGATGCCGGGTTGTGGCCATTGAGAGAGGCCTCAGGGTGGTTGGTGGACGCCAGGGTGAGTCCGGGGATGCTGCTACTACTGATACAAATCCTTCGTACACCCCAGACCAGCCCAGCAGCCAAGGGGTGCCTTTATCTCTAAGGGCTCTAGGAAGAAGTTGATGGCTCACCCTTATGGCAAAAAGGGTAAGAGGGCTAGATTTACTTTGATCACATCCACCACCAGTACCACACCTACCACCATCACCACTACACCCCTATCACTACTACCACACCTCCCACCATCACTACCAAACTTCCACCACCACTTCTCCAGCCACCCCTTCACCATCCACTCCTATCCCAACACCCATATTCACCACATCTACCACTACCCCACCAGCGACCAAGCAGGTCCCTCATCCCACACTACCTTCACCAGAGGCTCAATTCATAATGATTCTTGATTTGCAAGGGATTGTCAGAAGGTTAATGAGCTACACTCCCGAAGAAGGAGAAACATACATGACCTGACTAATGAGCAACTTGCGGAGATGTTCAGGCTAAATCCAGATGAGTTGGTCAAAGATGCTCCTACTTTTGATGTGACAAGTGACGATGAGCTAAATGATGTCGATGAAATAGAGATTGAAGATGTCACAGTTGAGCACTATCCAGAGTATACTGATCGAGAGGGAAATGTGATCCCTGATTTGGGTGACACTCTAGGCAGTGCTACATTAGACAAACTGGATGAGATGGAAAAAGAAACAAAAAAGAATGAAAGACAAGCCCAAGCCTCAGACACTCATGTTGATATAAAGAAAGCTGAATAGGCAGCTTGTTTTGCTGAGATACAAACCCAACACACAGCTTAAAAGTAAAGAGCCTACACTAAGCTCTACTAGGTCAAGAAACATCTAAAGGTGTCTAGCAAGATTATTGTGTGTGCGTATTTTAAGGATCTTAACTTTTATGCTATTATGAGGGAGAAGGGAACAGAGTACTTCAGATATCCACATGATCTGAAGACTATCCCTGGTTTTGAGCTCAACCAGCTGGCATGCTTAAACCTGTTATATGTTGATCCCAGAAAAATGTCAGGCTAGTTTGAGGCTGCACTAAAGAAGGAATACCACACAAGATGGGTTAACTTTAGACCTCAACAACCGAAGGGGTACATTCGTAGGTCTGAAGTGGATTCCATTTCTGGGAAGCCTAAAGTCATGCTGAAGTGGAGTCCCCCGTGCACAATGTCTAAAATTCCCCTATGGGAAATGCCACAGGACTTTACTCCACACTTCAAATGGTGGTATTATGATTGGAGAACAAGCAAAGCGATCATAGTACTTAATAAAGAAGGAAAAATGGAAACTATTCGGGCATTTGACCCTATAAACTTGTCTGCAGAAGATGTCTATACATTATACAAGTGGCCACTATTCTATGACGCGCAAGATATAGTACAAGCCATTCGGTTCCAGAACGTTATACGCCTCTGTTTTGCATTTGAGATACATGTAGGAGTTACTAGAGAGGAGAAGTACAAGAGATTTAAGGAGCTTATGAAGAACGTCAAACACTAATGTAAACTACGTCTAAGGGGAGTTTGTTGATACATATGTACCTAGTTCAGGAGCTTAATGTAAAATGTCTGTCATGTCTTACATATATGTAATGGATGATGTTAGGATCTTGTATTTAAATGAAATACAAACTGATTAACGTGTAAACCAAACCAAATAGTGCGGAATCCTATTTGATTGGCAATCCAATCAGTGAGAATGCACGTAGAAACAATAAGTTATTGAATCTAACGTTAAGAATCGATTAGGAATCGATCTGCAGCGCTGTATGAAATTGCAGTATGAACTTGGAGGCTTCTGGATGGCTAGGGTACGTCTGGAGTCAAATAGGAATGAATGCTTACGTTTTTCCACGAATTAGGTGGTATTTATAGGTTAGTATTGCTCATTCGGGCGACTGAACCATTTGTATGCTTCATTCGTGCAATTGAGCTATGCGGTTGATTCATTCGTACGACTGAAGGTTTAGTCGTGCGATTGAGTCAGTCGCATAAAGTTGTTCAGTCGTATGGACTATTTAGGCGCATGGACACTCAATCGCATGGCCATTCGGACGCATGACAACTTCACTTAACCAAGTTGAATGTATTCATTAGTATAACATTATGTGTATCAATTAAAAAAATCACAGACCAAGATAACCAATTCATTATCGACTCATTAATGAAATATTAAACATTATAAATCACAAACAAACATTTTGTTTTTCATTAAGGTCCCAATAGTTACATAAGTGTAAAACATATTACATTCAGATAAGGATCTAGGTACATATATGTTTCAACAAACTCCCCCTTGGACCTAGATCTATCTAATGTCTTACCTTCTGCATCACCTCTTCATACTTCTTGTACTTTTCCTCTCTTGTGACTCTTGCATGTATCTCGAACGCAAAGCAGAGTCTGATGACATTTTGGAATTTGAGGGCTTGTACAATATCTTACGGGTCATAGAATAGTGGCCACTTGTATAATGTGTAGACATCATTATCTGACAAGTTAGTAAGCCACATTGGGTCAAACATCCTTACGGTATCCATTTGTCCCTCTTTATTTAGAACTGTGACCGCCTCCCCGGTTCTCCAATCATAGTACCACCACTTAAAGTGTGGAGTGACGTCCTGTGGCATTTCCCTGAGAAGGATTCTAGACAATGTTCTTGGGGGACTCCACTTCAGCACTATCTTGGGCTTACCAGTGATGGATTCAACTTCAGATCGTCTGATATATCTTGTACGCTGTTGAGGTTTGAAGTTTACCCACCTGGTGCGGTACTCTTTCTTTAGGGCAGCTTCAAACCAGCCTAATATCTTCCTGGGGTCAGCATATAATAACTTCAATTTCGCCAGCTTGTTGAGCTCAAAACCAGGTAGAGTCTTTAGATCATGTGGAAATCTAAAGTACTCTATGCCCTTTTCCCTCTTTATTGCATAAACATTTAGATCCTTGAAATGTGCCCACGCAATAATCCTGCCTAACACCTTATGATGTTTCTTTACTCTGTAGAATTTGGTGTAGACATTCTGTTTAGGAGCTGCTCGTTGGGCTTGGATTTCTTCGAAACAAGCAGCCCATTCTGCCTTTCTTATATCAACATTGTCGTTTGAGGCTTGGGCTTTTCCTTCAATATTCTCAGACTCCTGCTCCATCTTATCCAATACCTCAAATGTATCACTGACTAGGGATTCACCAAGATTGGGGACCACATTTCCCTCGTTGTCAGCGTATTGAGGATAGTGCTCTGCTATAATGTCTTATATCTCTATGTCATCAATGTCATTTAGCTCTTCTTCACTGGTAGACTCAAACGTTAGAGCATCCTTAATGATCTCATCTGGGTTCAGCTTGAACATTTCAGCCAGTTGCTCATTTGAAAGATCATGAATTATTTCCCCTTCTTCAGGGGTATAACTCACTGATCTCTTGACGATCCTTTGTAGATCAAGAATCATAGTCAATTGAGTCTTGATCTGCTGAGGGGAGCAACATCAAATTTGTCCCTTTGAAAGTTTGGATCTGCTTGTTGTAAACATGTAACACATCAAACATTAGTTAATAATCAAGTTAGAAATACATTAATCTTAATATAAACATCAAATACATAAGTTTAATACATGATTCAAGTACAAAAGCTATCAAATACATATCATCTAATCATTACTTTTATCTTGAATCGCTGGATCAGCACTTGGTGAGGCAGATAGGAAGCTCGTTGGTCTTGATTTCTCTTTGATCTTCTTTCTTGACCCTGAGTTGAGGCAGATGCAGCTGCATCTCCTCCTTCATCATCCTCATCTCTGCTCTTTTTTCCTCTACCTTTCTCCTTCCATTCATCATCATCACTCTCTTCATCTTCATCCTCATCATTATCCTCACCCTCATCACCATCTCCTTCCTCTATCTTCAGATGCTCATCTTTAGTTCCTTTGAGCTTGAGCATGATAGACTTTTTAGCATCCTCCAACTCCTCAATCTTCTTTGCTGATATGACTCTATGCTCTTGGAGTTGGGCAATCTCTTCGCTATGAGCAGCCATTTGCTGTGCCTGCTGCTTAATCAGCTGAGCCTGCTAAGAGATCTGTTGGGACTGTGCAGCTGTGAGATCTGCCAGCTGATGAATCTGCGCAGTCTTTTCGTCATTGGCTACTAACAGATGCATCACCATAGGGTTTAGCACTGATAGTTGTTCGTCTACCCCAATGGGAGGTAGAGATGATCCATATAGGTGGGCGAGATATGATGATGGCCCAGCTTGGTGGCTAGTGGTAGTAGTGGTGGCAGTGGTGAAGATTGGGTTAGCTCTAGATGATAGTGGTGGTGATGTAGGTGTGAATGATATGGTGGTGGATGGGATATATGTAGTGGTGGGTGGTGTGGTGACAGTGGTAGGGGTTGTGAGAATGGTAGTGGTTGCTGTGGAGGTGGCTGTGGTGGTGGCTATGGGTGTAGAGGTGGTTATGGTGGTGGCTGAGGTGGTGATGTAGGTGTGTCTGCGCTTCTTTTTCTTCAAGCCGTGGGGCTGAGCCATCCTTTTCTTCCTCGACCTTGTCGAGGAGGATGCTCCCCCTAGAACATGGCTGGACAGCTCTGCAGCATAGGTCGGGTCAGCAGCAGTCTCTCCCGATCCGTTGGGGCGTTCAGCAATCGCCCGAAGTCCATGTTCTATGGAACGACTTTGCTTCCCACAGTCCTAGTCAGTGGCTCCTTATCTGACTCCTCATCATCCTCACCAGGTATAAAATCCTAGTGAAACCCAGCATACTCTGCTATATCTCTAGTAGGGGCAGATACTAGAGGTGTACTATGAGTCGGTGTGCCCCTCGGTGGAATGGGCTTGGTATCTCCAGCATCCCCGCTATTATAATCATCAGAGTCATCGAAGGGTAGAGCAATTTTCTCAACATCAGAATCACTATCATCGTGGCGCCACTTCCTCCGAGCTGGCACCACATAGTCCTCACGGGCAGATGCCCGAACAGTCTCCTGACAAAGGGTTTTACTTGCTTCCCCCTGTATACCTTCATCCGGCCTAAGGTGGTATCATCCATCACCTCAAGCACTAGCATCTTCCTTCTCCTTCGGTAGGGAAGGGAGCTTCTGGTCTATGATCATCTGTATGAATCGGGGGTACATGCAGAAGCCCTCCTTCCCTTTCCCCTTAATGTTTTCAACTAAGTAGGAGAAAATCATCCTGGAGAAGCTGAACGGATGGTTTAGCACCAACACTACATAAGCATTTTGGATCTAATCTGACAACTCATCAAATCCTCCCTTCCTGGATGCTATGCACTTCAGTAGTACGTGAGCAAGGTACTTGAACTGGGGACACAGGTTGCTCTTGTTGAGCACCCCTGCATTGATGTCCCCAGAGTACTTAGCTCGAAGAAAACATCCTCTGATAGTAAGGGGGTGTAGTCTAGTAGGACAGTCAGCATCTTCCCCCAACTGCAACACAATCCTGAGATCTTCCTCTGTGATCTCAATCGCCTCTCCAAAGATAGTACTCCTGATACAGTGAAGCTCAAAAGATCGGCCAACTACTGCATCTTCCCAGAAGGCCTGCTGTATATAACGATATGGAGTGCATGGAGCAGATATAGCATGTGCAATTCTCGATCTCCGTAGAAAGGTGATAATGCCAGAAAAGTCTACAGCATTTCTGGAAGTCAGATCTAGATGAGCACATATGTTGTGCTTCGTACTCATTGTCCATCGACACGCCATCCGTTACACAATGAAAGTAAACATTAGTATCCATTGGCTAAGAGTGTCTTGAATCACTTGGACTTGAAAACCTTCTTTTAGGTCATGCAAATGGGGTTGTGTGACTGAGATCAAGTCGTGCGCATTAGCAGTGCGACTGAACTCCAGTCGTGTGAATTAACCCATACGTATGACTGAGTGTGCTACTAGACTCATGCGTATGTAAACTCATGCGGTTACACCAGTAATGCGACTGAACTCATACGCATGGTTTAGTCGTGCGGTTTAGCTAGTCGCACACATCAGTCGTGCGACTCAGGTTCATCAACCTGTCCATTCGCATGTTGTTCTGACTGTTCAATTCAAATTCAGTTTTTCACCAATTTTGAATTTTAGACTTCGTGCTCTTGTTCATTAGACTCACAATCCACCGACAAATCACATTATAACATTTAATTGCACAATGGACTTAGTTTTATTAGTTTATTTGTCAATGCAAGTCTCGATTTCTTTTACGGTTCATATTCGTCAATTTTGGTCTTAAATTGATGGATATTTTCATGGATTGCAACGCATTATACCTATATAGTCAATAGAAATCGTCAGTACACAACAAAGAATAGTCGTCAAGGCTCAGATGGTGATCAAACAAAATTTGGGCAGAGTAACTTTAGTCGTGCGAATTAGGGCAAATTTTGGGAGTGGTGAGTCTCTGCGACCGATTCTCCCTCTATTTATACTTAAACTAAATTCAATCGTACGACTGGGCTAATACGCACATTTCATCCGGGCGAATGGGCTTCATTCGTGCGATTGGTTCAGCTGGCCCCCTTCAGTCGCCCGACTGGAGTTCAGTCGTACGACTTACACATTCGTTTGCTCTTAAACATCCGACTGGCTCATTCGTATGGGCCATTCGATTGAATGTCCATACTCATGATCCATTCGTACGAATAGCTCCCATTCGCATGATAAGTTCATACTCATGGTCCATTCGTGCGAATGGGTCATACATATGAAATTTTCTGCATTTCTTACCATTTGCCATTTATTTAGAATCAACATTATACACATTTGATCATCTTAGACACGATCCTTTTATCTTGGAAAACTTTTGATTCACCTCAGACGTGATCATTTTAAACACTTTGTCACCTCAGACGTGATCATTTTAAACACTTTGTCACCTCAGACGTGACCCATTTATCTTTTGAAAACACATGTGGTCATCTCAGAGATGACCCTTTTAGGTGAATTAATCCATTACTGAATTTCATGATGTAGTCCGGCAATAAATAAACTGAAAAGACTAAATAAATAGAAAATCAAACTAAAGTACAAAAATAAAACTTCTTTTAACTTTTTATGAGAGGTAAATCCTAAGATAGAAATCTAGAAGATTCGTTTCTTGAATAGGCAGCTTCTATTTAGTTTGACCATACCTGGACCAAATCAATTTTGGAATCATACAGGCAAGTCAAATCATTTGGGACTTGTTATCAAAACCATTTGATGCTCACTTCTCGGTTTTCATCCAGAGTCGTTAGCAAATTTAGGAAATCATACTGGTACTATTAGATTCCCACATTGTTTTGGACTTTCAAGAATTTTTACCCACGATGATTACAATATATTTGTCCTCTTAATACATACACAGACTTTTGACACAAATTGTGATAGTTTAAGGTTTATTATTTCAACCAACATTTGTGGATCCCACGCTTATATGATATTCAACAATCCTCAGGAGCTTTTTAGCGGTCTACGGGCATTTTGACAGAAGAGACTATTCTTAGAGCTTTAAAAGAGAAGCCAATCCTCAGGTCAGTGCCATCGCGCAGCAGAGAGGCGGCAAACAACAATGAATTCTAGAATATCTAGGTTATGCTTATCCTCAGGTCAGTGCCATCGCACTGCAGAGAGGCACACAACCTATTTTCTTGTTAGAGCATCGTTAATTTCTTTAGCACATAATGCACCAACAAGATAAGTTGTTAGCTTGATAGCATATGCCTTTTATTTTTTCGTGCTTTGCTCTATTTATGGTCATCCGCATACATTTGTGGCGTTTACATGCTCGTTACCCCCTTATTGGAATATTGTTGATTGTGTTAACCAGTGATAAGATGGGAGCCCACAGTCAGTTGAACAACTTAATTTGATCTTGAGATCACCAGTCACGTATAATCATCTATTGTGTTGAATCTACCAACATATCATATGTGGTCTAGCAACCTCTAGGTCTACTTTCATTGTGTTGCCTTAGTAGATACCAGTTTTTCTATCATATTTCCTTTTATATTGCTCAGACTACACAGACTTAGACTTTGAATTTTGCATCTTTTCTAAATTAAATATTAAAGTCCCTCTTGATTTGTTCATGTGTACTATCATTTTCCAAAGTATTTGAATCGGTATCATAGATACGATCTACCTTCTATAGCTAGCCTCTCCTTCTCCCTTTTTAATGTTACTGGCTGACCTATTCTCCTCCTAAAATTCTAAAATCATAACCGATTTACATATTTTAGGATTTTAATAGACAGCTAAATAACATGAATTTAATTTAAAACAAAATAAAATAAACGAAGAAAATAAAAAAGAAAAATAGACTAAACTATATTAGACTACACATGATCATCATGAGAAATAACATCACTTTTCTTTTTAACGTCGTTGACCTCTAAGAGATATATGAAACGTGGTTTGTCAAAAGCTTTTGTATAGAGGTCAGCGCGTAGAAAATCCGTATTTATTTTTACCACATCGATTAAATTCTTTTCAAAGCAGTCCCGTATAAAATGATATTTTATACCAATGTGTTTGGTCTTAGGATGTTGTACTGCATTTTTAGTTACTGCAATTACAACAGAGTTATCAACATAAATAGGAGTAGAAGAGAAATTTAAACCGTAGTCCCGCATTTGCTGTTGAATCCAAATGATTGAGAACAGCAACTTGCAGCTGCAACGTATTCGGCTTCACAGGTTGACAGCCCAACCGAGGTCTGCTTCTTAGACTGCCAAGTCACTAATCTCCTCCTAAAGAATTGACACCCTGCTGGTGTAGACTTGTAATTTATCTTGCAACCCCCATAATCCGAGTCACTATACGCTATGAGCTCAAAGTCATCATCATGTGGATACCACAACCCAAGTATGGGTGTGCCCTTCAGATAACGAAATATCCTCTTGACCCCGATCAGATGGTTAACCTTTGGCTTAGCCTGATATCTAGAACAAAGACATGTAGCATACATGATATCAGGACTAGACGCAGTAAGGTACATGAGATCCAATCATTCCTTGGTACATTGTTGCGTCTACCAGATCTCCATTTTCATCAGGTCCTATATCATGGTTTGTAGCAAGTGGAGTCCCTGCTGCAGAAGCATTTTCCATGTCAAACCGACTAAGAATGTCCCCCATATACTTGGTTTGATGTAGAAAAATCCCTTTGGGTGTCTGATCCACCTGTAGCCCGAGAAAGAATTTCATTTCCCCCATGGCACTCATCTTAAACTCCGCCTTCATTACTACTTCAAATTCTTTGCATAACTCTTCATTCTTTGAACCGAAGATTATGTCATTGACATAGACCTGTACTAGCAGTAAGTCTCCATCCTTTTCTTTGATAAAAGTGTGCAGTCAATGCCTCCCCTGCGAAAGCTGTGTTTCACAAGATGAGTCGAGAATTTCTCATACTAGGCCCTTGGAGCATGATGAAGCCCGTATAAAGCCTTGTCAAGTTTGTAAACTCTGTCCCGATGATAAGGATCTTCAAATCCATTGGGTTGACTGACATAAACTATCTCTTGAATTTCACCATGAAGGATTGCACTCTTCACATCTAGTTGATAGACTTTGATCTTCATATACGATGCATAGGCAAGGAAGATGTGGATGGCTTCCATCCTTGCCACGGGTGCAAACACTTCATTATAATCAATCCCCTTGACTTGTCAAAATCCTTGAACTACCAGTCAAGCTTTGTTCCTGATAATGACACCTTGGTCATCCTTCTTGCATTTCAAGACCCATTTGGTGCCAATGACCTTAACACCTTTAGGTCTATCTACCAGTGTCCATACAGCTAACTTCTTGAATTGAAGAAGTTCCTCTTGCATAGCACTCACCCATGCCTCATCATTCAGTGCTTCACTGACGTATTTTGGCTCAAACTGCAAGACAAAATACCGATAAGCACTATCGTGAATGTAACCTTTTTCCATTACTGAGGCATAATCAGCTGAGTACAGCTGATTTCTAGTCTGCACTCCTGATCTGACATCCCCAATGACATTGTCAACAGGATGATACACATTCAGACGTGATCCTGGAGTGGTAGGAACAGCTACCTCAGAGCCACGATTATGAACATTTGGTTCTGAATCTGAGGTAGAAGGAGTTTGAGGTTCCGAAGTCGAAGAGGCATCACTGTTAGATGTTTGTGGACTTGCAGGAATTGGAACCTGTCTCTCCTGATTGTTCTCGTCATCCTCTTCAGTTTCATCTTCTGAGGAGGAGTCATTGTCTTCTAGTGCTCCCCCTAAGTGATGAGATGATTCTTCCTGTGAGCTCGATGATGTTGGATCAATATATGGTGTATTCTGGATATCATACATCATTCGTGTAGCTAACTCGTCATCAGAAGGAGAGATAGGGATGTTGAAGGACTTGAAGAATCCATCATAGTTGAAAAAGTAAGCGGGTCCTTTTTCTAGTAGGTGGGTGGTATATCTCTGAACATCGACATTGCACCACACTTCTACTAAACCCGTTGAGTTGTTGTAAACTCTCTTGTTCGGTATGTTGTATCCTAGGAAGATCCCTTCATCAGCCTTCTCGCTGAATTTTCCTTCTTGAGTCTTCTTCAGAAGTGTGCACGGCGCGCCAAATGGTTCGAGATACTCCAGATTAGGTTTACGTCGTTGTAGTAACTCGTAACATGTCTTGCGATGGTGCTTGACTACCAGAACTCGATTTAAAGTATAACATGCATTTTCCACTGCCTTATTCCAGAATTGGATATGTAGTTTCGAGTCTACTAGCATTGTCCATGCTGTCTCTATCAAGCTTCTATTCTTCCTCTCAGCAACACCATTCATCTGAGGCGTGTAAGGAGAAGTGAACTAGTGCACAATTCCCTTTTCCTTGCAGTAAGCCTCCATCCACTGATTCTTGAATCTAGTACCGTTGTCTGAGCGTACCTGTCTCACCTTCAGCTTGTAGAGAGATTCTAGTGTGGTTACTAATTCCTTGAATGACTCAAATGTTTTGACTTGGACTTCAGAAACATTACCCAAGAGAATCTTGAGTAGTCATCAGTAACCACATAACAGTACAAGTCACCTGCAATGCTCTTTGTACTAACTGGACCAAACAGATCCATGTGAAGAAGTTCAAGAGGAAGCTCGATAGAATGAACTTTCTTTTCCTTATGAGATTTCTTTGTCTGTTTGCCTTTCTTGCATGCTACACAGAAATCCGGGTGTTGGAAATTTTTGACGTTAACACCTCTCACTAGATCCTTTTGAATCAAGTGATTCATCTTCTGTTGATTAAGGTCTCCCGTTCTCCTATGCCAGGAAATGGAGTCCTTCTCAGTCGCTTTTGATAGGAAGCACTGAACTTCATGATCCGTTGTAGAAGCCGTTGAGAGATCCAAAACATAAAGGTCTTTATATTTTGAAGCTGTCATCAGAACTTGGTCCTCCGGAATCACATAGTCTTTCTTTAGGACGAACACTTCTTGTTGTCGAATATGACTTTAAATCCTTTGTCACATATTTGGGAAACAGAAAGTAAGTTGTTTTGAAGTTGTTGAACGTAGTTCACTTTATCAAACTTAACTTTCTGATTTCCAACCTCTCCCTGAGTTGTGATGTAACCCCCTTTGTTACCAGCAAACGAAAGATGCCCGCCTTTTATTTGTTTGACGTTTCATAAAAGAGCCTTGTTTCGTGTCATGTGCCTGGATGCTCCGCTATCTACAGTACACGTGTTGGTTTCAGCACTGTAGCGAACACCCTGCACATACATTTAAAGCATTATTTTAGGTTAGGAACCCAAGCCTTTACTGGCTTGGGTTTCCCAGAGGCATCACACATCATGAATTCAACCCATTGACCCTTAGAAGGTGAGGGTAGCTCAGGTGCCTTCTTGTCATCATTATTAGACACAGAGGATGACTTTTCTTTCTATAAGCCAGATTTGTGTAAGGCATGTTTGTGATAAACACACGACTGGCTAATGGGTTGAACTTTGGGTTCACTAGTTCTTCTAGGTGGAGTTAAAGAACTTCTCTTAGAAGACCCAGGTTTTGAGTTCTGAAGTTCAATTTTCTTCCTAGGTTTCTGAAAGTAAGGACAAAAAGAAGCAATGTGTCCACACTCTCCACAGTTGTAGCATGACCTGCTATCAACTTTATGATTAAACTTTCGTTGTGGAGATGTGTGTGACATCCTAGTGGCATCATTTTGTTTGGGTTTTTACTCTACTTCTTTTGATGGAGGCTCTTGTTTAACAAATTTAACTGTTTTGACTTTCTTAATAACTTTTCCATTTTGGTTAACTGGACTTTGACATGAGACTTGTGAAGGTTAACATTAACAGTCTTTTTAGGTTCAGATTTGACTTTGTTTAACCCTGACTTTATATTAGCCTTTTCAAATTCTTTTTCCAGATTAACACAAGGCATCTTACCCTTTGCCTGTGAAGTGGCCTCCTTTTGTTTTGTTCCAGATTCAATTGAAGAACATGAGGAATTTGGATCACTTACAAGAGGAGTAGACACCACATGATCCATGATGGGATTGTTATTTATTGGTTTACACTTAGTGTTCATCAAGGTCTCAGGTGGTGGTGGAACCACTTTATAACCCAAACCCTCCCCATTGTTACGCTCTCTCACTAAGTGTTGGACAATATGAGATGAACTTGTCCAACTGTGCAGTTTTTGCTTTAAAGAATTGACTTCTACTTCTAAAACTGCTTTTTGTTTCTTAGTGTCTTCTAGGGAGTTAAGATAGAACCTAATTTCATTAGCTTGGTTAAATGATACTACTTCAGTTTCCCTAAGCTATTTATTCAAAAGGTCTATCTTTTCTTTGTAACTATGCTCATTTTATTTTAAAACTCTGTTTGCCTCAGTGCACAGTTGCAAATCCTTTACTAAGCTGTCATTATGATCTAATAACCTAGCAAATTTCTGATCTATGCTTTCTCTAAATTTATTACAATCAAAACAAGCATGATTTTTGAAAACTTGGTCAGTAGTACTTACCTCAGGAGGTTCTTATGAATTAGTCATCAACGCAGCATCAGATGTCTCTGGTTCTGGTGATTCTGTCTTTGTTGTAGATGTCCATTCTTCAGGCTTGTAGCTGACCTCTGTTGTAGTCTCTTCACTGTTTGTCATTGCTATCTCAACTGCTATATCTCTTTCACTCACGAAATCATCATCTAGTTCATCCACGCTCGCAATATTGGATTCTCCCGGAGAGACAAACCTAAAGCTCCAGTCCTGTCCTTTATCATCATGGGCGGTCAGGGCTTTTGGATCCTTGCTTGATGAAGTAGAACTGCTAGCTTGCTTGTCTTGACGAGTGAAAGACGAGAATGGTTCCTGTTTCCAATCTTCTTTGGCTTCACACATTCTCTTTTGAAGTGCCCCTTTTCTCCACAGTTGAAGCAGCTCACCTTGCTCTTGTCAAAGCCAAAAGTAGTGTCCTTAGTAGCAACCATGTTTTGTCCGGTCTTCTTCACGAACTTCTTTGCCCTACGGACAGCACTTGCTAAGGCCCACATAATATCCTTCCTCTCCAGTTCAGTCTCATCAACCTGCTCGTAGTCCTCATCTGCCAGATGGCAGTTTCCAATTTTCCCAGCAACAAGTCCATCATAGGAATGGACCACTGCTACCAAGAGATCCATGTGCTCTCGAGCTACTTCTACTGTCACATTTTCGATATTCTCAGTCTTCAGTCGTGTAGCATTTGCTTCTGATCCAATATATTGGGTACTAGAAGACCCTGACGTTTCTGATCCTGAAGGGGAGACTTGTGAAGGACCCGATGAGCTTGACACAAAGGCAGTCTGAAGAGGTGCTCCAAATGCCTTAACTTGAGGAGTGGCCTTGTACAAAGCTGGATTCTAAGTGTATGAAGACTTCTGAGCTTGATACTTCATCCTTAGTGCTTCTTCTCGTAGCTTTAGTATGAAATCATTGATGTCCAACTTTGATAGCAATCCATTTTGTCTCAGATTTGAAACAAAAGAAGCCCAACTATCTGGCAACCCATCTGCAAAATTTGACATATTATCTTCCATTGTAGTTGTGACACCATGTGTGTGCAGCTCGCTCATCAAATGGTAGAATCTATCAATGACATCATCTAAACTCTCATTTCCCATCGATGAAAAGTTGTCAAATTCTTTCTTCAACTCCTTACTTTAATGGCCTTCAATGAAGCATTCTCGTCATATCTTTTCTCCAGCTCATCCCATAACTTCTGGGCTTGCTTATTCTCTAAGAATTGGTGAAAAATATCCTTAGAGATAGACTGTGTTAACAATGCATATACTCTCTTTTCAGCACTATATTTAACTTTCTGTGCATCAGTCATTCCTCCTAAAGTAAGTTTCACCCTATCGGCTCCCACCGGCATATTGTATCCTGTCTTAATAGCTTCCCACATATTTGGATCCACTCCATTAAGGGAGATCTCAAAACGTTGTTTCGAGTGGGGAAACTCATCTAATGTTATAAGCTTTGGGGTTTTATTATGATTCCCCACCTCACTCTCCAGTAGCAGTAAGTTCTGAATCTGTGAGTCCTTCCCGGCTGTAAACGTTAACAACTGATCATCCATCTCGATTAACTTTAAGTCTCTTAAACAATCTATTAACTGGTGCGAATGTAGCAATGCGAATAGGCTACCCGTGCGAATGAAACTATGCGATTGGTTCAAACGTGCGACTGAACTAAGCGATTGGTCCAGTCGTGTGAGTGAAACTGATGCGTATGAACAATGCGACCAGTAGGATGGTCGTACGAATGAAGATGCAACTGAGTCCAGTCGTACGTCTAGCGATGTGAATGAAGTCCAGTCGTGCGATTGGGTCAATCGTGCGATTGGGTCAATCGTGCGATTGAAGCTGCTGTTTTTTGAAAATTTCTAGGTTTAACGTGTTTTGGCCATAAAAACCCAAATTTTTTACCAACCCTAATCACCTTATGCCGTAGAAACCAAAACTTGTTGAGCACGGGACGTCCAAGACAACTTTTGACACAAATATATTGCGTTTTTAGTGAAAAAACACAACCTTTGTATCAAAATTGATTAAATCACACGTAATCAAGAGCCAAAGCTCTGATACCACTTCTTAGGATCTTGTATTTAAACGAAATACAAACTGATTAACATGTAAACCAAACCAAATAGTGCGGAATCCTATTTGATTGGCGATCCAATCAGTGAGAACGCACGTAGAAACAATAAGTTATTGAATTTAACGTTAAGAATTGATTAGGAATCGATCTGCAGCATTCTATGAACTTGGAGTATGAACTTAGAGGCTTATGGACGGCTAGGATACCTCTGGAGTCGAATAGGAATGTATGTTTATGTTTTTCCACGAATTAGGTGGTATTTATAGGTTAGTATTGCTCATTCATGCGACTGAACCATTTGTAAGGTTCATTCGTGCGATTGAGCTATGCGGTTGATTCATTCGTACGACTGAAGGTTCAGTCGTGCGATTGAGTCAGTCGCATGAAGTTGTTGAGTTGTATGGACTATTTAGGCGCATGGACACTCAATCGCATGGCCATTCGGATGCATGACAACTTCACTTAACCAAATTTGAATGTATTCATTAGTATAACATTATGTGAATCAATTCAAACAATCACAGACCTATATAACCAATTCATTATCAACTCATTAATGAAATATTAAACATTATAAATCATAAACAAACATTTTGTTTTTCATTAAGGACCCAATAGTTACATAAGTGTAAAACATATTACATTCAAATTAGGATCTAGGTACATATATGTATCAACAGATGAGTTGAATGAAATACAATATGTGATTGATGCTTATAATGTTAAATGTTTTGTTGTTTATTGTGTGATAAAAGTATATTGAACTAACTATATAGGTTTCAGGATATTGTACATAGTTCTTAGTCAATAATGATTGAGAAACATGTTCAAACTTAATTGTATGAAGTCTTCATGCGAATGGACCATGCTAATAGACCATATGCATGAATACTTCATGCTAATGGACCGGTCGCACGACTGAACTAGGAGACTGGATCAGTCGCACGATTGAAACATAAGATTGGCTCAGTCGCATGACTTAACCTTCAGTCGTGCGTATGGATCAATCACATGATTCAGTCGCATGACTAAACCACTGACCCATGCTAATGGTCAGTCGTACGATTGACAAACCCTAACCTATAAATACTACCTAATTCATGGAAAAAGAAAACACTTCAAGAATTCGACTCATATTCGTACCCTAGCCATCCAGAGTTTCCGAAAAGCCTGTTCCAACTTCATAGTTCGCAATTGATGTTGTTCTAATCGTTCTTAATGTTTCTTTAATTGTTAGATTGATCTGAACCGTGTTTTCACTAATTGGATCGCCAATCAAATAGGATTCCGCACTCTTTGATCTGGTTTCACGCACTATCAGTTAGTACTCCGTACGTATACGGTCCTGACATTTATGCATAAAACTTTCATTTAAAGTTTATAAAATGATAAAACTAACCCTAAATTTAATTATCTTTAAGTTTTAAACATTTTTAAGTTTAATAACTTTTAATGTTGTTATAATAATAATAATAATAATTAGTATATTATTATTATTACTATTATTATTGTTACCATTACTTTATTGTTGACATTATTATTATAATTTCTATTTTTTATTATTATTAATGTTGTTATTATTATAATTAATATATATGTTATTATTATTACAATTATTATTATCGTTCAATTTAATAGTTAGATTATTAACTTTTATATTAAAAAAAATAATAAAACTAGGAATAAGCATAGGTAACCCATAGGTTTCATAGTTGACAACAATGGTCCTTACAAGAATTTAACGACATTAACTTTTAATTTAACAAAAAATACAAGATGTTATAAATGTTCCTTATCAATCATGGTTATGATGCTAGTGAAGTGTTTAGGATGACATATGAGGGAAGGGTTGAAGTGTTGATACATATCTCCAAATGTCCCTACTTTATGAGCTTAATGTAAAAGTTTGTCATGGCTTACATATTTGTAATGAAACGATGTAATGATATATGATTTTTGTTTTGATGTTAATGTATATTTAATTCATATATATAAACTTATTATATAGGTTTGAAGTTGTTGTATAGATATTCATGCTAATGGACCATACTTATGGACCATACGCTTGAAGACATCATGCTAATGAACCAATCGCACGACTGAACCAGCAGACTAGATCTGTTGTACGATTGAGACATGAGAATGACTCAGTCGCACGACTGAACCTTCAATCGTGCGTATGAATCAGTCGCATGGGTCAGTCACAGGACTGAACCATGCTAATGGTTCAGTCGCACAAATGAAGACTGCAAACCTATAAATACCACTTAATTCATGGAAAAAAGAGACTTTTAACACTGATATCATATACACTCATAACCTAGCCGTCCAGAGTGTCCAGACCGCATATTCCAACTTCATAGCTCGCATCTGATCGTATTCTACTCCATCTTAACGTTTCTTTCATCGTTAGATCGATCGGGTTTGCGTTCTCACTAATTGATTGCCAATCAAATAGGATTCCGCACTATTTGATTCGGTTTCAAGCATAATCGGTTAGTACTCCATACGTACATGGTCCAAACAAGTTGTATGAGAGCCTTGGCTCTTAATTTTGCGTGTGATTCGATAAGTTTTGGTGTTAAACTCATGTTTTTCATTCAAAAATGTCATCTTCTTGAGAAAAAAGGTAGTTTTTGACGTTTCCAGGCCTAAAAGTTTTTGTTTTTCGGTATACGGCAGATTAGGGTTCTTGAAAAATCATGGTTTTTTGTCGAAGTGTCAAAAATCGTCGATTTTGCAACAAAAAGCAGTCTTGAGTCGCACGATTGCTTCCATCGCACCATTGAACTCAATCGCACACCCTATACGCACAATTGAACTCAGTCGCTCCACTCATTCGTACAACTAAACCACTCCAGTTTTTTGAGTTCAATCATCCACTTCAATCGCACGATTGAATTCATTCGCACTCTTTATTCGCAAGAGTAAACCATACCTATAGTCCATTCGCACGAGTGAACCAGTCTTGTTCTAAAGTTCAAATTTTATAGAAATGCAAGATCAATTCACTACCTTTACTGCCGAAAGGGACTCTCACATCCAGAACCTTCTGTTTCAGGAAAATGAAATTGGGAATCATAATAAACCACCAAAGCTTATAACGTTAGATGATTATCAACAATGGAAATAGAGGTTCGAGATCTATCTAAATGGATTTGATCCCAATCTTTGGGCATCCATTGAGACAGGTTACACTATGCCAGTCGGTGCTAATAAAGTTAAGCTGACTCTGGGAGGAATGAGTGATAGCCAGAAGGTTAAGTATAATGCAAAAAAGAAAGTGTATGCCCTATTGACTCAGTCAATACCGAAAGGCTCTCAAGGCCAAGGCTCTTAAGAAGGAGTTAGATAACTTCTCTTTGATAGAGAATGAGAGCTTGGATGACATTATTGATAGGTTCTACCATCTAATGAGTGAGTTGTACACTCATGGTATAACAACGTCTATAGAAGATAAAGTGTCATGTTTTAAAGACGGTTTGCAGGATAAATGGAATTCGTTTGTGTCTAATCTGAGACAAAATGATATTCTTGCAAAGTTAGATATAAATGATTTCATAATGAAGTTAAGAGAGGAAGAATTGAGAATGAAGTACAAATCACAGAAAGGATCCTACAATCAGAATCCTTCACTTTACAACTCATTTCCACTCCAACCAGTTCAAGAGCACCACTGCAAACAACATTCGTGTCTAGTTCTGCAGCTCCTTCTCAAACCACTACTTCAGGATCCAAAATGTCAGGGTCCTCTTGCACCCAATACATAGTTCCTCAAGCAAACAATATAAAGCTAAACACGGAGAATCTCGGTAATATCACAGTGGAAGTTGCAAAGGAGCACATGGATCTTCTAGCAGTTGTTGTCCATTCCTATGATAGATTAGTTGCTGAGAAGATTGGAAATTGCCATCTTGTAGACGAAGATTACGAGCAAGTTGGCGAGAATGAGCTACAAAGAATGGACATCATGTGGGCCCTGGCGAGGCAGTCAAAAAGGCTAAAAAATTTATGAAAAAGATGGGGCAGAATTTAGTAGCCACTAAAGACACAACCTTTGGTTTTGACAAAACCAAAGTCACTTACTTTAATTGTGGTGAAAAGGGGCATTTTAAACGGAATGTGTAAAGCCCAAGAAAACAAAAAATGGAAATCCATTTTCACCTTTAACCGTCAAGACAAGCCCATGAGTGGTTCTACCTCTTCAAGAAAAGAGACAAAGGCCTTGACTACTCAAGGTGATGAAGGGCAAGACTGGACCTTCAGCTTTGTTCCTTCGAGTGAATCAAACATTGCCTGTGTTGAGGGACTGGATGATAGTTATGCGAGTGAAGGTGAGATCACAATTGAGCAAGTAATGTCAGATACTGAAGAAGCTGTGAATGTGGTACATCACTTGGTCAAAGAAGAGCTTAGAGCAACAAGTTTAGAATCTCCAGCATCCGAAGAGCCTAACTCTGCATTGATGGTTGATTCAACCGATTCCTCACAGGTAAGTACTAAAGACCAACTGTTTGAAAAACATGCTTATGATAAATGTGACAAATTTAGAGAAAACATTGATTTGAAATTTGATAGGTTATTAGACCACAATGATAACTTAGTAAATGATTTACAACTGTGCACTGAAGCTAATCGTATTTTAAAACAAAATGAGTGCAGTGACAACAAAAAAATAGAACTTTTGGGTAAACGACTAAGGAAACCGAGGTTGTTGCTTTCAATCAAGCAAATGATATAAAGTTTTATTTAAATTATTTGGAAGAAACAAATAAAGAAAAAGCACTTTTAGAAGTCGAAGTTAATTCTTTAAAACAAAAGCTACATTGTTGGACCAGTTCTTCTCACATAGTTCAACACTTAGTGAAAGAACGAAATAATGGGGAAAGGTTGGGTTACAAAGTAGTTCCACCACACATGAGATCCTTTTAAATACAAAATGTAGATGTGTAAATACCAACCCAGTAAAGGATCGTGTGGTGTCCACACCTTTGGTTAGTGATCCTGATTCCATGGGTAAACCGGTGAACTCAATTATTAACCAGAAGGAGTCTACTATGGAATCAAAAGGAAAGAAGCCTACTGTTAATTTGGACGATAAATTTGTAAAGGTTAATGTAAGGTCAGGTTCACACATGTCTTCTTCTGAAGCCGAAATGACTACACGAGTTAAACAAACCCGTGTCACATGTCACAGTCCAAATAACTAAAGGCTAAAGATGTTAAAAATGTTTAAATAATTAATTTTTTAAAGAAGCAGAAACATTTAAACAATAAGTGACTAAACCCAACCAGACTCATGTCAGACCTGTATCACACTCAACTCCACATAAACAGTTTCCTCAACACGTGGAAGGGAGATCATGCTACAGTTGTGGAAAAAAGGACATATTTCTTCAAAATTGTTCTTATTATCACACTCCCAGAAAGAAAATTGAACGTTATTATACAAAACAAATTTCTTCTAAAAGGAGTTCTATTACTCCTCCTAAGATAACTAATGACCTAAAGTTCAAACTGTAAGCCAGTCGTCTGTTTATCAAAAACAGATCTTACACAAAATTGGCTTATGGAAAGAAAAGTCAAATAAGTTGTCTGATAATAAGAACAATAAGATTAACGATATGCCCTCATCCTCAAGTGGATAGTGGGTTGAGTTTATGATGTGTGATTCCTCTGGGTCACCCAAGCAAGTTAAGGCTTGGGTCCTAAACCTAAACTGATCATTTCCTTTGAATATGTAGGGTGTCCACTACATTGCTATCACAAATATCTAGATTGTTGATAGTGGGGCATCAAGGCACATGACCGGGAACTTGTCTCTCCATTTCAATGTCAAACAAATTAAAGGAGGACATGTGTCATTTTCTGGGAATAAAGGAGGATATATCACTGCTCAGGGCGAAGTGGGAAACCAAAAAGTCAAGTTTGATCAGGTCAACTACGTTCAACAACTACATAACAACTTGCTTTCAGTCTCCCAAATCTGTGACAAAGGATTCAGTTGTGTTTGACAACAAGAAGTGCTATGTGCTGAAAAAGGATTATGTTATCCCGGAGGACAAAGTCTTAACGTCAGCTACAAGATATAAAGATTTAATCCATGGAAGATTATTCAATTGAAATAGGAGAAAGGGACATATTAATCCATGGAAGATTATTCAATTGACACAGAATGATCTAGTGAATGGAGTAAACGTCAAGAAATTCCAACTTGAGGATTTTTTTGTGGCGTGTAAGAAAGGAAAACAGACCAAGAAGTCTCAAAAGGCAAAGAAACTTAATTCCATTAGCCTACCTCTCGAGCTTCTACACATACTCAAAATTATCTTGGGTGATGTTTCTAAAAGGCAAATCAAAACTTTTGAATTATTCAAACATCTGGTAACTTCATTGGAATCACTCTACAAACTGAAAGTTAGACAGATTCGATCAGACAACAACACAGAGTTCAAGAACCAGTGGATGGAGGTGTTTTGTAAACAAAAAGTGATAGTACATTAGTTTACATCTGCCTACACCCCACAGATGAGTGGAGTTGCTGACCGAAAGAATCAGAGCTTGATAGAGACAACAAGAACGATGCTAGCCGACTCAAAACTACCTATCAAATTTTGGAACGAGGTAGTGGCCAATGCATGCTACACCCTCTATCAGAATGATGTACGATGTCCAGAATGATGTACGATGTACGATGTCCTAGACACACCACCATCAGACTCAATAGCTTCAACTCCACAAGGTGATTCTTCTAATCCTTTAGGGGGATCACTTGATGTAAGCGATTCCTCCTCTGATAATGATGAAGTGGAGACTAAACAGTTAGACCAGGGGGAAAAGGTTCCTACTACTAAAAGTACACAAGCATCAGATGTTGACGCATCTGACACTTCTAAACCTCATACTATAACAACTACAGATACTGGACCTGGAATTCAAAATCTGGATCAGTAAGTAGTTGCTCCCACCACTCTCGGATGTCGAATAAATGTTTATCATCCGCCTGATAATGTCATAGAGGATGTACTATCGGGAGTACATACACAAAATCAGCTATACTCAGCTGATTATGGCTCTGTCATGGAAAAGGCTATCTTCACGATGGTGCTTATCGATGTTTTATGTCTCAATTTGAACCACAATATGTAAGTGAAGCCTTAAGTGATGAGGCATGGGTTAGTGCGATGCAAGAAGAACTCCTACAGTTCAAAAAGCTAGGAGTATGGATACTAGTGGATAGACCAAAAGGTACTAGAGGTGATTGGCACTAAATGGGTCTTGAAATGCAAGAAAGATGACCAAGGGGTCATAATGAGAAACAAGGCTCGACTTGTGGTACAAGGTTTTAGACAAGTCGAAGGCATAGACTACAATGATGTGTTTGCACATGTGGCTAGAATGGAAGCAATCCGTATCTTCCTAGCCTATGCATCTTACATGAAGATTAAAGTTTCTCAACTAGATGTAAAAAGTGCATTCCTTCATGGTGAAATCCATGAGACACTCTACGTCAATCAACCCGAAGGATTTGAGGATCCTTATTATCGGGACAGAGTTTACAAACTAGATAAGGCTTTCCACGGGCTCCATCAAGCCCCTAGTGCCTGGTATCAAAAACTCTCAACTCATCTTATGAAACATGTTTTAGTAGAGGAGTGATTGATCTTATGTTATTCATCAAAGAAAAAGATGATGATTTACTGCTGGTAAAAATTTATATGGACTACATAATCTTCGGTTCCATAATGAAGAATTTCGTAAAGAATTTGAATTTGTAATGAAAGTAGAGTTGTGATGAGTGCAATGGGGGAGATGAAGTTCTTCCTAGGACTACAGGTGGATCAGACACCAAAAGGAATCTTCCTGCATCAGACTAAATATGTAGGGGACATCCTCAGTCAGCTTGACATGGAGAATGCTTTAGCTAGTGGAACTCCACTGGACACAAACCATGATATGGCACTCCATGAATATAGTGATCTCGTTGATGCTACAATGTATAGGGGAACTTCCTTTTGTATCTCACAACGTCTCATCCTGAGATCATGTATGCCACGTGTCTTTGTTCAAGATATCAGGCAAAACCAAACGTAAATCTTCTCATTAATGTGAAATGGATTTTTTATTATCTGAAGGGTAATCCAACACTGGGGTTGTAGTATCCTCATGATGATGATTTTGAGCTTATAGCGTATAGTGTCTTGGACTATGGTGGTTGCAAGATGAACTACAAGTCAACATTTGCAGGATGTTAGTTTTTTTGGTAGACGGTTAGTCACCTGGTTCTGTAAGAAGCAGACATCAGTTGCCCTGTCAACTTGTGAAGCTGAATACGTTGTTACTGCAAGTTGATGTTCGCAAATCATTTGGATTCAACAGCAAATGCATGACTACGGTTTGCAATTTTCTAACACTCTTATTTTTGTTGATAACACTGTTGCTATTGCTGTCACCAAAAATGTAGTCCAACATCCTAAAAAGAAACGAATCGGTTAGTTTAGTATTAAATTAGTTGCATTATTAGTTGCATCATTTAACTTACAAAAAATGAGAGAGGAGGGCAGCCTAGCTAATAGAAATAAGATCAAATCTGTGCTTTTGATTCAACGCTTATGGAAAACGATAGTACACAGGGAACAAATTGTTTGGGACATCAAAAGAATTTTAATGATTAAGATGCAAAATTCAAAGTATACGTCTAAGAAGTCTAAGCAAAATAGAAGGAAAATGATAGTAAAACTAGTATGCTACCGAGGTAACATATAGAAAGTAGACCTAGAGGTTACTAGACCATTATATGATGTGTCGGTAGATTCAAAACAATAGATTAGGAGACCTTATTGGTGATTTAAATTAGACAAATTATAGCAAGAAGATGATATTCGTATGCATTAAGAACAAATACGGTTGTAACGAGAGAATATATTTCTATGAAAGGAATGTTTCAATTATATCAAATGTTTCTGCTCAATCATTCACCAATTACAATTAGGTTGACACTCCTTATATAGAGTGCAATCACTGCTGATATCACGGGATTGTGACATCTCGTAGATTTATTACAAAATAACTAACACTTAACAAACTACTGAAATGTTCACAACTACTGAGAACATATCAGAGAGTGCTAAGCACAAAATATAAAACTACTGATGCTAAACTACTGAAACTAAACTACTAATTACAAAACTACTGAAAAGGGAAAAACATAAAACTACTGAAAAGAAAACCCGTCACAACTACTGAAGAAGACCTCTTCAGCTGTTGTGACAACGTCTGATACTTGGTCTTCAGTACTTATCTTCAGCACTTGTCTTCAGACTTCGTCTTGAGTACTTGTCTTCAGATTTTGTCTTCAGCACTTGACTTCAGACTTTGTCTTCAGTACTTGTCTTCAGACTTTGTCTTCAGCACTTGTGTCTTCAGACTTTGTCTTCAGCACTTGTGTCTTTAGACTTTGTCTTCAGCACTTGTGTCTTCAGACTTTGTCTTCAGCACTGTGTCTTCAGACTTTGTCTTCGGCACTTGTCTTCAGACTTTGTCTTCAGCACTTGTCTTCAGACTTTGTCTTCAGCATTGTGTCTTCAGACTTTGTCTTCAGCACTTGTGTCTTCAGACTTTGTCTTCAGCATTTGTGTCTTCAGACTTTGTAATCAGTTGTTGTCTTCAACTGTTGTGGACTTCAGCAGTTGTTGTGACGTCTGTGGGACTTAAAGGTTTTTCTGATCAGGCTCATTGGTTCTTTTGGTCCAACATAAGATGCAAAATTCAAAGTATACGTCTAAGAAGTCTAAGCAAAATAGAAGGAAAATGATAGTAAAACTAGTATGCTACCGAGGTAACATATAGAAAGTAGACCTAGAGGTTACTAGACCATTATATGATGTGTCGGTAGATTCAAAACAATAGATGAGGAGACCTTGTTGGTGATTTAAAGTCAAACTAAGTTGTTCACTTGCTGTGGGTTCCCATCTTATCCCTGGTTAACACAATCAACGCATTTCCAATAAGTGGTGATGAGCAAATAAATGCCACAAATGTCTGCGGATGACAATAAAAAGAGCAAAGCATGAAAAATAATGTTAAGCGCAATCAAGCTAATGACAAATGTTGTTGGTGCATTATGTGAAAAAAGAAATATAAATGCTCTAACAAGAAGATAGGTTGTGTGCATCTCTGCTGTGCGGTGGCACTGACCTGAGGATAAGCATAACCTAAATATTCTAGGAGTCATTGTTGTTTGTGCCTCTCTACTATGCGGTGGCACTGACCTGAGTCTTGGTATCTCTTTGAAAGCTCTTAGAATAGTTTCTTCTTGTGAAATACCAATAGACCGCTCAAAAGTCTCCTGAGGAATGTTGATTACCATATAAGTGTGGGATCCACAAATGCTTGTTGAAATAATCAAACCTAATGTATCACCAATCATTGTCAAAAATCTACGTATGGATTTAAGAGGACAATCATACTGACAATCATCGTGGCTGCAACTCTTGACAGTCAAAATCAATGTGTGCATCTTATAGCTCTAGTATGATTTCCTAAACTTGCTGTTGACTCTAGCTCAAAACAAGAATCAAGCATCGAAATGTTTCGTTAAAGTGTCCCAAATGATTTTGAAAAACCTGTATGATTCCATAATGAATCTCTCCAGAAATGATCAAATTAACTTGAAGATGTGTTGTTCAGGAAGATAAATCGGTTAGACGCTCTTCAAAAGATTTCAATCCATCTCCAATCAAAAATACAAATATCTATCTTGTTTTCTTTTATTTCAAGTTTTTTTATTTAATTTTTAGTCATTTGTTAGCTAAAAGTCAAACTATATATCTGGATTCAATTTGTGAATCACTCACTAAAAGTGGTCACATTTACGGTGACCAATCGGGTTTTTGGAATTAAAAGGATCCGTCTGTGGTGATCAACTAAGGTTTGAATTAAAAGGATCACGTCTGAGGTGATCAAAGAGTTTTTCAATTTAAAAGGTCATGTCTGAGATGATCATCGATCATAACGTCTTATAAATAGTTAAACATGTATGTTTGAAAGTGTACGAGGTCAAACTCGTACGTATGAACCAATCGCATGATTGGTACATAAGTATGGGCCAATCGCATGATTGAACAAGGCCAATCGCACGATTGAACCATAAGTATAGACCAATCGCACAATTGAACCATATGTGTGGGCCAATCGTACGATTCAACCATAAGTATGGACCAGTTGCATGATTAGATCATAAGCATGGAGCAATCCATGCGATTGGATCACTAGAATGAACCAATCGCACGAGAGGATGAGGCCGTATGAGCTAGTTGCACAACTGAACCCCAGTCGCACGAATGAATCATGCGAATGGCCCAGTCGCACGACTGAATGTCAACTCGGTATAAATAAAGGGGAGTCGGTAGCATTTGTAACGCCCTTCATACCCACGCAATACTAATACTCTGCCTAAATTTCATTTGATTGATTTTACCGATTGATTATGATACTAACAATTACTCTCTTCATATACAGGTAATGTGAGACCGAAATCAACAACAATGCCTAGTTTAATCAAACCATAAGGACTGAAATCATTCAAAACAAGAACTTTGAAAAACTCCTCAAAATAAACCACTTAAATGGACATAATCGTTGTTTTAAAGAACATTAGATGTTATTTTGAGTTTCTGCAAGTCTAATGAGTCTAATCACAACGTTCCACATCAAGTTTTGACCAAGATTTGAATTTAAATTGTCGAACAGAGCTCTATGCTAATGGAGGTGCTGATGAACTTCAATCGCACGATTGAGCTAGGGGTATGACTCAATCACACGATTGAGCTGGGCGTATGAATCAATCGCACGAATGAACCATGCGTATTAGTTCAGTCGCACGATTGGCTCAACCGCATGGCATAGCATACGACTAAGCTTAGTCGTAGGCTCAATCGTACGACTGAGCTCAATCGTACGACTAAGACTTAGTCGTACTGTCCATTCACACGACTGAACAAAATGAACCAAGTTCTTTAAGTGTCAAATGTCATCATTTACACAAATCTAACGTATATGTGTCTTGTGTTACAGAAACATGGCTAACAGATGGACTATGAGCACCAAGTACAACATCTGTGCTAATCTTGATGCCACATTTGGGAATGTTTCTGAGTTCATTGGGATTATTGCCTTTTTGCACAGATCGAGGATTTTCAAAGCCATCTCTACACCATGCACACCGTATAGATCTATTCAGCAGGCTTTCTGGGAAATTGCTGTAGTTGACAGGTCTATTGAGCCCCACTGTATGCGGAGCTCTATCTTCGGACAAGAGATTAAGATTAGCGAAGACGATCTAAGGAGGGTCTTGGACTTGGATGAGGACGGAGCCTACCCAACCAAGCTGCATCCCCTGACTGTTCGGGGATGTTTTCTTCGAATCAAGTACGCTGGGGACATCAATGCTGGTGTGCTCAACAAGAGCAACATGTGCCCCCAGTTCAAGTACTTGGCCCACGTCATCCTTAAGCGTATAGCCTCAAGGAAAGGAGGCTTTGACGAGATGTCGGACCAAATCCAGAATGCATATGTTGCTCTGGTGCTGAACCATCCGTTCAGTTTCTCCCGCATGCTCTTCACATACATGGTAGAGAAAATCAAGGCCAAGGGCAAGGAAGGCTTTTGTATGTACCCACGGTTTTTAGAGATGATCATTGATCAGAAGCTTCCTTTGTTACCAAAGGAAAGAGACAATGTGGTTACTCTTGAGGTGATGGATGATATGACTCTAGGTCGGATGAAGGTTTACCGGGGCAAGCAGGGAAGCCCCCAATGAGGAGATTGTTTGGGCATCTGGTCTGAAAAGACTACGTGGCGCCCGCTTGCTAGAAGTGGCGTGATGATGACAGCGATTCTGATACTAAGCCGATAGTAGTACCCACTGACGAAGACGACGACGATGATGATGATGACAGTGAAGATGGTGAAGATACTAGCCCTACTCCATCTAGGGCCACTGACACTGCTATTTCATCTCCACCATCCACACATGGTGAAATAGAGAGGGCTTCTTTTCACCAAGACTTCATCCCTGACGAAGAGGAAGAGTCAGATGATGAGCCACTGGTCAGGACAGTGGGAAGTCGGGTTGTGGCTACTGAGAGAGGAAAAGCAGTAGTTGGTGGATGCCAGGGTGAGTCAAGGGGTGTTGCTATTGATGTTACTGATCCTACACACATCCTTGACTAGCCCATCAGCCCAGTCGGAGCATGTTCTTCTAAAGGCTCGAGGAAGAAGCGAATGGCTCAACCCTAAGGCTTAAAGAGGTAGAGACGGAGGATCACCCTTATTACCACAGCTACCACCACCTCTACCTCACCTCCCACCTCTACCACACATCCTACCACTACTACCACGCCTCCTACCATGACTACCATAGCCACTCCATCACGATCCATCCCTATTCCTCCTCCCTTATACACCACATCCACCACCACAACCACCACCCAATGAGCCGAGACATCTTCTTAAGTCCCGATGACCCATGGATCTAGTCTACCCAATATCGGGTTAGAGGAACAGCTAGCCAACCTCAACTGAATTATGCTAAAGCTGCTTGCCATGGATGAGCAAAGAGCTGCGTAGCTCAACCAGCTAATGGAGATCATTGCGGCTCAGGCAGAGTAGACGACATAGCTCAGAGAGCATAATGCCCATTCTGTAAAGAGGATTGAGGAGTTGGAGAAGAGAAATAAGAGGATACTCCTAAAACTGAAAGGATCAAAGTCTGAGCCTCTAAAGATCAAAGATGGTGATGATGATGATGATGAGGAGGAGGAGGAGGAGAAGGATGAAGATGATAGTGTGGACGATGTTCAAGAAGGTGGACCTAGCAGGAAAGATAGAGAGGATGAGGATGACCAGGAAGGTGATGCTATAGCATCAGCCTCTCCTCGAGCTCAAGAGAGGCGGACCAAATGTAGTCAAGATCAAGGAGCCTCATCCTCCGCTCCTCCTGCTAAAGAACCTACTATTCAAGACAAAAGTAATAGTTAGATGTATTTGTATTTAGAAACTTTTGTATTTGAATTATATTACATTAATGTAATTAAGTATCATTTATGTTTGTTTATGTTTAAATGCTTTATATGATGATTTATGTGTGTTGTGCTTAATCTCTAATCAAATAGATGAAGCTCAACAGACCGATGAATTTGATGTCCAACCCCTTCAACAGGTCAAGACTCAATTAATCATGATTCTTGACTTGCAAGGGATACTTAGAAGGTCTATGAGCTACATGCCAGAAGAAGGAGAGATCATACACACCCTAACGGATGAACAGCTGGCTGAAATATTCAGGCTGAATCCGGATAAGTTGGTCAAAGATGCTCCTACAGTTGATATGGAAAGTGATGGTAAGTTTAACAATGCCGATGAAATCGAGATAGAGGATGTCACTATTGATCATTATCCTCAGTACACTAATCTGGACGGACATGTTATCCCTAATTTGAGTGAAACCTTCGACAGTGGTACTTTTGAGAAGCTGGATGAAATGGAGAAGGAAAAAGAAAAGGATGAAACCCAAGCCCAAGCTTTAGATGCTAATGTTGATCTTAAGAAAGCTGAATGGGTAGCTTGTTTTGCTGAAATAAGAGCCCAGCGCGCAACTCCAAAGCAAAATGCCTACACCAAACTCTACAAAGTCAAGAAACATCAGAAGGTGTCTCGCAAGATCATAGCATGGGCTTATTTTGAAGACTTGAATGTCTATGCTATAAAGAGAGAAAAAAGGATTGAGTACTTCAGATATCCACATAATCTAAAGATTCTTCCTGGTTTTGAGCTCAACCGACTGGCGTGCTTAGAATTGTTGTATGCTAATCCAAGGAAGATATCAGGTTGGTTTGAAGTTGCGTTGAAGAAAAAATACCAAACCAGGTGGGTAACTTCAGACCTCAACAACCAAAGAGGTACATCTGTAGATCTGAAGTGGACCCTATATTTGGGAAGCCGAAAGTAGTGCTGAAGTGGAGTCCTTCGCGCACAATGTCAAAGATTCCTACACGGGAAATGCCTCAGGACTTCACTCCACATTTCAAATGGTGGTATTATGACTGGAGGACGGGTGAAGCGGTCATATTTTTTAACAGAGAGGGCAAAATGGAAACTATCAGGGTATTTGACCCAATGTGGCATACCAACTTGTCAGCTGAAGATGTCTACACTCTATACAAGTGGCCATTGTTCTATGACATGCAGAATATTATGCAATCCCTCCAATTCCAAAATGTGATACGGCTCTACTTTGCGTTTGAAATACATGCAGGAATCACAAGAAAGGAGAAGTACAAGAAGTTTGAAGAGCATATGAAGGATGTGAGACAATAGAGTAGACTAGGTCCAAGGGGGAGTTTGTTGATACATATGTCCTAAGTTTATGTGCTTAATGTAAAAGTCTGTCATGGCTTGCATATGTGTAATGAAACAATGTAATGATATATGATTTGTGCTTTGATGTTACTATATCTTTAATTCATATATATTAACTTACTATATAGGTTTGAAGTTGTTGTATGATTATTCATGCTAATGGACCATACTTCTCGACCATACGCATGAAGACATCATGCTAATGAACCAGTTGCATGACTGAACCAGGAGACTGGATCAGTCGTACGATTGAGACATGAGAATGACTCAGTCGCACAACTGAACCTTCAGTCGGGCGTATGAATCAGTCGCGTGGGTCAGTCGCAGGACTGAACCATGCTAACGGTTCAGTCTCATGAATAAAGACTACAAACCTATAAATACCATTTAATTCATGGAAAAAAAAGACTTTTGACACGGATATCGTATACACTCATAACCTCGCCGTCCAGAGCATCCAGAACGCATATTCCAACTTCATAGTTCGCATCTAATCGTACTATACTCAATCTTAATGTTTCTTTAATCGTTAGATTGATCGAGTTTGCGTTCTCACTGATTGGATTGCCAATCAAATAGGATTCTGTACTATTTGATTTGATTTCATGCATAATCAGTTAGTACTCCGTACATACACGGTCCTAACATGAAGTAGAAGAAGGAGAGAAGCTAAATAAGATGTTAGATCCTTCTTATGTCACTGAGTATGAAAAGGTTTAAGAAACCAAGTCACTTGTGGTTCCCTCTATCTCCAAAACCAAAGAAGCTGAAGCTTCACAATCTCTATATTCAGATCCCTATAACATGACTGATAGGGAAATGAAGGATTATCTCTCTAAGCAAGGATACCCAAAATTAAAGCTTTGTAGTATGAAAACAAACTCATTGAGGGATACAATGTTGAGATTAAGTAATGAAAAGAAAGAGAGATAAAGAAGATTGAAAAAGACATAGTGAGATAGAAACCAAGATCTAGGGTCTCAGACCAAGACATCCAACTCACTCAAAAGGATCATGATTATTTGGCACCTTTACTACATAGAAATCTTGAGTGGTTTGTAGAGCCTTCTCAACTAAAGCTTCAATAAGGACTCACCACTATAGAGAGGATAAAAGGTGTATCTACTCCCGAGGGCAAAGTCGATTAGAAAATCATTTTCTGGAAGTATAATAGTGATGGGAACATGTTCATGAACAAAATATTCTCAGGGTTAGTTCAGTTCTTCATAGAGTACACTGCCCTAATAAACTCCTTGTGGATACATGACTCAAAGGAACTAGCAAACTTGGAACTGATCAACAACAAAGCTATGTTTAAAGGGTATGAGTTTGAAGACATTTTGAAGATGTGTGAGAGGAATAAAAACTTTAAGTCTTGAAAGCAATTTGTATGAGGTAAGACAAATAATTTCAAAACCCTTTATAGACAATAAAAGATAAAAGAAGCTGAGGATGTAGTGTTCCTAAGCTAAAGGTGAAGTCTACAGAATCTCTTAAAATGAAGATGGTGGCACGTACTCACACTTCCAAACCAATCTCTAATGTCCTCTATGATGAGAAGACTTATGAATTGGTGATTGAAAGGAGGTGGGGAGGAAAGGAGGGTGCTGTAATTAGACTGTTCAGTGGATATGAGGTGAGATTACTTGTTGAATCCTACATCCACTACATCTATACAAGGCACTTTAGAGAAATCAGCAATAAGCTAGGAGAGGTTGATAAACCCTACTTCCTCAAGTGCATCAAAATCCTGAAGATCGGCTATGATAGAATAATAGCCAAAAGGGAGCCAAAAATGAAGAAGTAGAGTCCTTTGAATTGGGTAATGTTGTGAAGTTGGAGGTGGATCTGGAAGGAGCTTTGCTCATCCATGGAGATGGGGTTGTCCACTGTGTCAATATGGAAACCCATTTCTTTGAAAAAACTGCACATTGAAGCCATCTACATAATAAGCCAGATGAAAATCCATGTGCTGAACAAAGACAAGATGTCTGAAACCAATGATTTCGTCAACATGATCAAGGCCGTTCTGGATCCTTCCCTAGCAGAACCAGTGAATCCTCCTCCTTCTGTTGAAGACCCAGTAGAATCTTCACAACCTCATCCACCATCAAACCTTTGAAGTACATAGGTTGTATAATCCTTAGGTAGAGTATTGTTCGACCCTGAAAGGATCATACATGCCAATTGAAGTGGGGGTTGATGGTTGTTCTGCTGGAAATCTCCCAAAGTCCAAGAATCAATGATGAAGAATCTGCACTTTAGAAGACAAGTCTCGGCTATCCGCATGTTTATATGCGGATGACCATGGAACAAATGTTGACAAGTATTTGTTCTTTCGCATTAACAAATGTGGACAGTCGAAGAAATGTTGCCAAGTATTTGTACATCCTCATTAACTACTATGAATGTTCAGGAAAAAATGTGCCAAGTGTTTGTTCATCCGTATTTCTCAATGCTGATGACCAAACACCAATGCGATTGAAGAAAATGAAATGCTGATGAAGGTTAACACATCCGTATTAGTTAATGCGGATGAACAAAAGAAATGATGAGGAAGTCTTTTCTACCTAGACTAGATTCCTTATGTATAGTACAGGGGTAGTTTAGTCTTTTGGTAAATGCATGTTGTCAGCCTATAAATAGAATATAAATCCTCACTTGTGGGATGACTTGACAATTAGAATACTTTCGATAGTCATATGTTTTAGAGGTGTCTTGTTAGTGTTTCATGCTAAAATCCTAGCATTCATTATAACTTTACACCACAATTAACACAAAAGAATTTATGAGTATTTCAAGCATTCAATGATCTGTGTTTATATCATTCTGCAATATAAACACTAACTCGAAAATCATATTCTGTTCGAGTTGATTCACTTCAACTGAGAATATCATTCTCACACCTAGTCACTATGTCATTGTATGGAATTATCAGGTTGGTTTCTAGGATTAGGTTTGGCCATTTTGAGTAACTTAAAGGTGAGGGACGGTAAAGACAATGGTTGTTTGTAGGTGAGTTTAGGTTAAGAACTTTTGGAGATGAAGGAGAAGGTGAAAGAGGGGGAACCGTTAAAGGTATATTTATATGAATTGAATTTGAGACAAAGTTAATGGAAAATGATAAACTTTGAAATCCAGATATCGGTCCCGCCTTTGAAAAAATACCCAAAAAGATAGTTTTCTTGGAAGTCTAAAATCATCCAAAGGTAATTTGTCTTCAAAAGTTTTGAGAAAAACATCCAAAGCCAATTTGACTTTAGAAGATATTTCTAATCTTGATAATATTTGCTTCGGAAGAAAAATACTTAGAGTATTTTTGCCTCCAAGATATATTTGATTTCAGAAGATATTAAACATTAGAGGTTTTATTCAATGAAAAATAAAGCTTCTGAGACATAATTGCTTTCATAAAAAAATTTTCCTTAAAAATAGAGAAGTACTTACAAGCATATTTAAGCATCTGAAGATATATCAAAATTTCTTCCGAAGGTAAATGTGTTAGATGTAGTTATTAGATTTGAAGACATAATGTACTTTTGAAGTCAACTTTATATCTTCCGTGAAAAAAATATATCTTAAAAATTTAAAATTCTAAGGAATATAAATTTTAAAAATTTCTTCCAAAGTACACTGAGCTTATATAAGTGATGATATAGACAACTTAAGACACATATTAAAATTAATCTTGTGTTTAGTTTAAGAAAATCTACTTAAAGTCTAATTATCCTAATAACTAATGCAAGATACTTAAATCTCTCATCATAAAAAAACTTTTGTGAACAGATCAACATACTGTTCATTTGTGTTAACTTTGTTAGTTTTATCAAAAAAAATTTAAAATTATGTGTAATCAAATGATACCTGATGTTAATGTGTTTTGCCTTTTAGTGTTGCGCAGGGTTTTCTGTAATAGAGATATCATTGTTGTTATCTATATGGATAGGAGTCTCTTTGAAGTTAAATCCATACTGCAAAATTTAATTTTGAATCCTAAGCACCTAAACATAGCAGCTTGCAGCAGCAATGTATTTAGCTTCAGCAGTTGATGCAAATACACAGGATTGTTTCTTCCATCGCCATTAAACTATCCTTCCACCAATGAACTGACATCCCCATATGTCGACTTTAAAATTATGTTGTAGCCATCAATGTTAGTATATGTACAAGCATACATGTATAAGTTAGAATTCCTTGCATACCAAAGGCCTAGTTTAGGAGCACCATTGAGATATCTCATAATTCTCTTGACAACAACCAAGTGTGGCATCTTGGGGTCGGCTTGATATTTTGCACAAATACATGTAGCAAATATGATATCAGTCCTGCTAACTAGGAGGTACATAAGAGACCCAATCCTAGCCTTGTAGAGATGTTCATCAACACACTTCCCCTTAAGATCAGGTCCTGGTTAGTGGTTTCTAGCTATGGGTGTCTTTGCGACTTTACACTCAGTCATATGAAATCTAGTAAGTATTTCTTGCACATACTTTGACTGGTTTATGAAGATGTTATTGTTAGCTTGCTTAATTTGAAATGCTAGAAAGAATTGTGTTCTCCTATGACACTCATATCTAATCTATTTTCATCATCTTCTCAAGTATTTCTCGAGCCTTGGATTAGTTGACCCAAAGATAATGTCATCTAGATAAACTTGAACCAATATCAAGTCATTCCCTATCCCTTTAATGAAGAGTGTTCAATCAATAGCACCTCTCCTGTAGCCATGATGAACAAGTTATTGAGGTAGTGTTTTATACCATTTTCTTAGAGCTTTATGTAGCCCATAGATAACTTTGTCAAGCTTGAAGACATAATTAGGATGATCTGGGTCTGCAAAGCCAAGTGGCTGTTTGACATACATGTCCTCTTCAATTACCCCTTATAAGAAGGTACACTTGACAAAAGCAAGAAATATCCTTACAGCTTCAAGTCTTGCTACAGGAGCAAAATATCTATGTAGCCAATCCCCTTTTCTTGTACGTATCCTTGAACAACTAGTCTTGCCTTGTTCTTGATGACAAGTCCTCTATCATCTTTCTTGCTCCTAAAAACCCACTTTGTACCTATAATGGTCTTCTTTTATGGAAGAAGACATAGGTTTCAAACCTTTTGTCTTTTGATTGAAGCAACTCCTCCTAAATTGCTTCAACCCAACTCCCATCCTTCAAAGCCTGGAACAAGAAACAAGAGTGAAGACAAATATTTTTGACATGAGTTTATACTCTTGTTCTCAACCCTTTCTTAATATATCCAATGATGTTTATGGTGGGATGGGACTTATGGAATTTCTGTTAAGGAACCATAACAAGTTGCTTGGATAGATCTAAATTGGTGATGTTTAGATCTAGTGATTTAGTATCACCCACTACATCAGCGCACTTATCAAGAGAAACTTGATGCAATAAGTGTGTAACATCATTGATGTTGTCTTTCATGGAGCATTTATCAACATCAAGAAAGGATTTCCAAAAGCAAGGTTTGTTACCATTTGAGCAGTAGTTTTCTGACTTGGACTTCTTAGCTCAAATCTTGAATCAGGATCTCCTGTTGATAAGCTACCTATAGATCCTAAAATATCTTCACAAGATTTGTTTTAACATTTGGTAACTAAATCTAGATCAAACAGCCAATCAGGACCAAAACCTTTCATACTAGGAGTGTTCTTATTGAAGGTCACATTGGCTGACTCCTCAACTACACTAGTTCTGAGATTGTATGCTCTATAAGCCTTAACATAGGAAGAGTATCTAATAAAAACTCCATCACCTAATTTCTTAGCACATTTGGCTATCTAATCGTTGGTATTCAAGATAGAGCAAGGACATCCAAATGATCTGAGGAAACTAATGAAAGGTCACCTTTTGTGCCATAACTCATAAGGAATCTTACCATGAATCTTAACTACAAAAACACTATTTTGCACATAGCAGGCAGTGTTATCTACCTTGGGCCAGAAGGTGATTAGCAATTTAGAGTAAGATAACATGCTTCTTGCAGCTTTGATAAGTTTCCTATTTCTCCTCTCAGCAACGCCATTTTATTGAGGAGTCCTAGGAGCACTATATAGTCTTGTAATTTCTTTCTAATCACAAAATGCATCATGGATTTGGTTCACTAATTCATTTCCTTGATCACATCTTATGATTTGGAGTTTCTTTCCTTTGGCTTGTGAGACACTTTGTGCTCCATCCCTTTTAGGAATGCAACACAATAGTCATCACTTGTAAACTCTTTCTTTGGCATTCCAGGTACCAAATCATTATTAATTAATTTATTCATGCTTTTAAAGTTTAAATGGCACATTCTTTTATGCTAGAGGAAAGACTTATCACTATTCGCTTTAGATAGAAAGCAAGAAACTTCTCTTGATGGGGATGTTTCCTTCAAGTCCATCTTGTACATGTTCCTTTCCTTGGGGCTCTAAGCAAGATATTCTCTTGAGGAATGACCACCTCAGGCTTGATAGCAATGGACTCATGCTCAGTTAGAGAATGTTATTACTCTGATCATAAAATTAGGATACACTTAGAAGATTGTACCTAAGCTCTTTAACAAAGTTTACCTTCTTAATGTTGAGCTTACCATTTGTGACCCTTCCCCTTCGAGTGATGTAACCACTTGAATCTACTCCAAAAGCAACTAACCTTCTCTCAATTTTCTTAAATTTGTGAAGCAATGATCCATTACCATGTCATGTGCCTAGAACAAGCACTATCAATAATCCATACAATCCTCTTGGTTTTTAGTTGTTCCTTAACAAAAGAGATAGTTAGTCACATTTGAAAACCCATTCCTTATTGGTCTTGGGCTTGTCAAAGTGAATTTAAGATAATGCAACAGTAATTGATCCTATATGGGGATCATCAGCTGTTGTTGATGAAGAAATTTTAGTCATATGGTCTTCATTCATCTTCCAGACCATCTTTGGAAGATTATACTTGAACTTCAATACTTTGAAAGTTTTAACAACTTTGGAAGTTTTGGAGTTTGGACCTTCGGAAGATCTTGCTTTCACTGTAGCATGCTTCAGTGCTCTAGAGGTATTCTATTATTCCGAGACCAATTTTTCTTCCGAAGGCGAGTTTTCTCTTGTCTTCTTCTTTACTTTGGAGCTTCCGATAGGAAATGACTTTCCTTTCATGGCTTGCTTCGCCTTATTTTTCTTAGAAGTTATCTTCTTTATCATATGCACAATACTTTTAGGAGTGTATATGCAATCTTTAGCAAGATGGGAAGTACTACCACACATGATTCAATCTGTTTGCTTCCTTCTAAGAATCTTCTTTTGAGAGGAAGTTTGAACTTGATCACTCTCCACCTCCATCTTTATCTTCACAGATAATGTAGCAAGCTTCTTTGGGTGAGGCTTGCTTTTAAAAATAGATGGTACAGTCTATGTAGCAGTGGTACACAATTGACCAGCCTTATTTTATTTTCTAAGAAAAGTTGGACAAGAACTAGAATTCATTGTACCAAAGTTCATAGTTGAGTCTTCTGCCATCACCTCTTCAAATCCTATAGCGATAAACACTTTTTTTTGCTTAGAGTTGAAGGTGGCCTTGATCTCGTAAGTCTTCTTTGATTTAATTTTGGCTTTTCTAACCAAGTTTTTCCTGTTGAACTTGGTCATCCTAGATTCTTTTCTCTCCTCAGGAGAATAGTGACCTTTTCTAGGATGATCTTCTTCACTCCTCTCAAAGTCATTCTTCACTATCTCATCTTTATCCTCTTTATTAATGGGGTCTATAAGGGGAAGCTCATCTTCACAAGTTCCACACCTTGGAGGCCTTACAACAATAGAGTATGTGGAGGAACTATCTCAGTAAATCCCAGTCTCTTCTTATTCTAATAACAAACTTTTGTATGCAAGGATGAGGATATCATGTTCTTGAAGCTAAACTTGGCATTCAGTTAACATAGTGATTAGATCTTTTATTGGAGTCCTATAGTTGGTATGCTCATGCTTAAGAGTTGAAATGGTTTTATTTTAATCTTCTATTTTAAGTTTGTAATAATTATAAGCTCTTTTGAAGTAAGCTTTTAAAATATTTAAGGACTCAAGATCAAATCTCATATCTAAGTTATAGACTTATATCTGTTAACTTTAGCAATACATTTAGGCGTACAAAGATGTTCCAATACGTTGTTTTCTTCATGATCAACCATGAATGCTTGGTTTGGAGATGACTTTTAAACCTACAAGCTCCGATCAAGGCCTTGTTCTTCAACAACAACTGCATCTTACTACTTGGGATTCTCATTCTAGGTAGCTCCATCAATGTATTTTTGTCTGGTTATGCTTGGGCACGATTTGTTCTTGGTTTCTTGCACTCCTTAGCAAAGTGTCCTATTTGGTTATAGTTGTAAACTTCACATTGCTTTTGTCCATCCTAAACTTTTCACTGGTTGCATTGCTAGGAAACTTTCTCCTTGTCCTCTTGTAAAACGTTTTGGCTCTATGAGTGAGAAGACCATCTACTAGACTATTTCTATGTACTCCAGATCATCTGGACGGATACAGTCCAATTCTTCAAGGGTGAAAAGAAATTTGTCTATGCTTTCATTAGCAAACACAAAGTCTTGTGAAGATTTTGTCTCTTTGAATGGGCTACCTTGGATGTAGCTCTCCCCTGGTGTCTTCGGAAAGGTGATGAAAGGACCCTTTTGGGAGTTTTCAGGGTAGCATATGAGATTATGTTGTGGTTCTTTGGTATCCCTTTCAACCACATGAAGAGCTACACTCTACTGATTGTTGGAGTTACCACATGGATTTTGCATGTTCATCTCCGTCTGGTAGCCATTAAGGATCCCATACAACTTACTTAGAGTAAGGTTCTCAGTCCACTTAATGACCACACAATAGAGTGTCCATTTTCTAGGAAGAGAGGACATGAACTTCCGTACAATGTCCTTGTCCTCAAGAGTTACTCCAACATCCATTAGAGTATACACAATCTCAACGTACCTAAAGTTTTGTTAAGTCATTGTTCCACCTACCTTAAAGGTGAAGTTCTCAAACTACTGCTTCAAGAGGTCCTTCTTGTTCTCTTTTGCTTCAATGGACCCCATATACATAAGTTTCAGTGCATCCCATAGTTGGTTAGAAGTTTTGCATTTCTTGAAGCCACTATAGATAGAGTTTGGAAAAGTAGTTTGGAGGGCGGTCATGGGTTTCTGATCGATATCTTTCTTCTTCCAATCTTCATTAGAGTAGTCAGCCACTTCTTTTGGTATCATACCACCACCACCAGCAGCTAAAGAGGTGGATGGTATATGAGGTCCAGAGACAACATATCTTAACAGGAGTGATCAGTGGAGACTTTGTCATAGTACCGGATTCCATATCAGTGTTTGTGATAGCTGCCACTTGAGTTGTTAAGTGTTTTGTGAAAGTCAGAGGATTTAAATTGGTGAGATCTTACAATCAAGAGCCTAAAAACTTTGATACCAATTGCAGGACTAGTTAAGGTATTGTAGAGATTAATGAAAAGGCTGATGCAACTCAAACATCCAAAGTCTGTGATGCATGCTGCACAAGTGCATTGAAGAAGAGTGCCTAGGAAGTTTCACAAATGCAACTAAAATACTCTAAGTGTGAAATCTTCCAAAGCGAAGACCAAAATCTTCTGAAGCCAAATATGAAGTCATCCGAAGCCTCAGAGACAAAGTCTTCCAAAGCTTTAACTCATCAAGACATATTTCTTCCAAAGACTTTTGACACATGCTTTATTTGATGTACTTTTCCATAAAGTTGGACACCTTTCCACTACATCTCTATAAGGTCACCAACTTACATGAGTTAGTGAAAAGGTCCGTGCTTTTGGTAACTGTATATCGAGGTCTTTAGTCTGTAACTTTCTACATCATGTACGTAATCCTTTTTGTAATAGATAATGATGTGAGCTATGGCATGTCATAGTCACTAGTCAAAAGGAAATCTGCCTTTTGACTCTATAATTGATTTTTTTTGTGCCTAGTCAATTGTATCCAGCTGGCTTTCAAAGTATAGCTGGCTGTAGGATGTAGTATAAGTATCTCATGTTCTTGTAACTTTCCATTATGCTTTGTAACACTTGTAATAGAACATAGAGAAAGCAATACACTGCATTCTTAAAAACCATACACTTGTGTTCCTTTTTCTATCTCATATATTACTTGTGTTCTTAGTGTCTCACTTATGGTTAATCCAGTTTACTGTTTGATTAAGTTTGGTTAATCTCCTCTTTGTTGTATTGTATTGTAAGTGACCCCCTCACCGGTCCTGCATTTGGTATCAGAGCTTACCAGGCTCTTGATATAAGATCTCACCATATTAAGATCCCTCACATACACAAATACTCAACTTTTCAAATGGTAGCCATTTCTAAGACTGATATGGAAACTGGAACCATGAACAAGTCCCCACGGATCACTCTTGATGAGTTTGATACCTGGTCTTTGAGAATGGAAGGTTTCATCAGGTATCTTGATTCAAGAATATGGGAGTCTATTGAAATGGACCTTTCATACCTAGCACACCCTCTACTACTGGTGTTGGTATGATCCCCAAGGATGTGGCTAACTACTCGGATGAAGAGAGGAAGAGAGTAGAGATTGATAGAAAAGCCATGACAGCCCTTCAAACTGCCCTTCCAACCTCTGTGTATAGAGGTTTCAAGAAGTGCAGAACAGCTAAGCAGTTGTGGGATGCACTAAAACTGATGTATGAGGGTTCCTCTGAAGCCAAGGAGAACAAGAAGGATCTCCTGAAGCAGCAGTATGAAAACTTCACCTTCAAAACAGGTGAAACCATGACTCAACAATACTTCAGGTATGTTGAGATTGTGGATAACCTTATGGATGGAGGAGATTCTCTTGAGAACAGAGACATTGTAAGGAAGTTCATGTCCTCACTTCCTAGGTAGTGGACACACTACTGAGTGGTGATTAGATGACTGAAAATCTCAAAACTCTTACTCTGACATAGTTAAATGGGATTCTCAGTGGCTACCAGATGGAGATGAACATGCAAGGTTCATCTAGCAACCCCAACAATCAAATGGGTTCAGCCCTACATGTGGTTGAAAGGGATAGCATAGAACCCAAACATCATCTCATATGCTGCCCTGACAACTCACCAAAGGGTCCTTTCATCACCTTCCCAGAGACACCAAGGGAGACAACAGTCAAGGAAGCCCATTCCAAGAGTCAAGCTCTTCTCAAGCTTTTGTGTCTTCTGATGAAAGCTGTGGCAACTATCTTTTCACTCTTGAAGACCTGGATTGTATTCATCCAGATAATCTGGAATACATGCATCTAGTCCAGCAGATGGCTCTTCTCACTCACAGAGCCAAGAAGTTCTACAATAGGACTGGAAGGAAGTTTCCAAGCAATGCAGCAGTGGAAAGTTTGGCCTGGACAAAGGCAAAGTCAAGTGTTACAACTGTAACTTGATGGGCCACTTTGCTAGAGAGTGTAAGGCACCTAAAACAAGTGGTGGCCAAAAACAATCCAGACCTAACTACACTTACAAAGCTCTCCAGAATGAGAAGTCAAAGAAGCAAGATGTTATTGCTATTGAAGAATGAGGCTTTGACTGGACCTTTCAGGTGGAAGATGCTTCTCCAAACCAAGCATTGATAGCAGATCATGATGAAGCCAAGGTATTGGAACATCTATGTACTCCTGAATGCATTGCTAAAGTCAATAGACACAGGTCTTATAACTTGGAGATGAGATCCGACCTTGAGTCCATAAACAATTTAAAATCTGATTTTTGAAAGTCTGAAAATGATTATAAACTAAAGATAGAGGACCTAGAGAAAACCATTCAGTTCTAAAACATGAACACACAAATTTTAGGACTCAAATCAAAGATCTCATAACCAAGTTGACTGAGTGCCAGGCTGAGCTTGTGATCAGCAAAGCCAAGGCAGAAAAGAGTGTTCTTGAAGAAGAGACCTTCAAGAACATGATATCCTCATCCCTACACAACAAGGTGTGCTATCAAAATAGGCAGGGACGGGGATCCAATAAGATAGCTCCTCCACACACAATCTTGTCTGTAAGACGTCCTAGGTGTGGAACTTGTGAAGATGAGCTTCCTCTCATAGATCCTATGAGTGAAGAGGATGAAGAAGAGATAGTGAAGAATTTCTCTGAGAAGAGTGAAGAGGAGGATTCTAAGAAGGGCCACTATCCTTTTGAGGAGAAGAAAAAGACTTTGATGACCAAATCCATGAGAAAGAACTTGATCAGAAAGACCAAAAGAAAGGCAAGGAAGGCTCAAGAGATCAAGGCTACTTTTCACTCTAAGAAGAAACAAGGTTTCATATATGCAGGGTTTGAAGTAGTAAGAACTGAAGACATACACCAAAACTCTATTGCTATGAGTTCTGGTTCTTCTTCAACTCATCTCAATAAGAAGAACACTGATCTGCTATGTACCACTGCCGCACAGCTTGGATCAGCAAACTCCAAGAACAGTTCCCAGCCTAAAAGGACTATCTCAGCATCTGCAAAGATGAAGGTGGAGAATGGATGTGACCAAAGATAGTCTTGTTCCTAGCAGAAGACTCTTATGAAGAAGAAAATAGTGTGTGTCATGTGTGAAAGTACCACTCACATTGCTAAGGATTGTCCATACAATCCTAAAGGTACTGTCCATATGACCAAGACAAAGACTTCAAAGAGTTCCAAGAAGATTCAAGCTTCGGAAGGAAAACCTGTTCCCTTCGAAAGCTCCAAATCTAAGAAGAAGGCAAGTGGAAAATTACCCTCGAAAAAAAGGAGTTCTTCCGAAGCACTGAAGTCTGCTGCAGTGTCTACAGAATCTTCTGAATGGTTCAGTTATCAAAACTTCCGAAGTTCCAAAAGCTTCTGATGTTTAATAGGTCAAGTCCAAGACTCCAAAGGTGGTGTGGAAGTCTAAGAAAGACCAAGTGGCTAAGAATTCTCCATCAACAACAACTCAAGATCCTCTTAGTACAACCATATGGTCTATTACTTTTGCAATACCTTCTATTTCGGAGCCCAAGACAAGCAAGGTTTGGGTTTCCAAATGTAACTAATCATTTTCTTTGTGCAGGGATAGCTCAAGACAAACAAAAATGTGTAGATCATTGATAGTGGCTGTTCCAGGCACATGACAGGCAATAGGTCACTACTCTAGTACTTTGAAAGGATTGATAGAGGACCAGTTGCTTTTGCAGGAGATGAAGGTGGTTACATTTCAGGAAGGGCATGGTCACAAATGGTAAGCTCAGCATTGAAAAGGTAAACTTTGTCAAACAGCTTGGGTACAATCTTCTGAGTGTATCCCAATTTTGTGATCAGAGTCATAACATGCTCTTTACTGAGCATGAGTGCATTGTTCTCAAGCCTGGGGAGGTCATTCCTCATGAGCATATCCTGCTTAGAGCCCCCAGGAAAGGGAACATGTACAAGATGGATTTGCAAGAAACATCTCCCTCTGGAGAAGCTTTATGCTTTCTGTCTAAAGCCAATAGTGATGAGTCTTTTGTGTGGCATAAAAGAATATGCCATGTAAACTTTAAGAACATGAATAAAATAATTAAGAATGATTTGGTAACTGGAATACGAAAGAAAGTGTTTACAAGTGATGACCATTGTGTTACATATGGAAAGGAACATAAGGTATCTCACAAGCCTAAGGAAAGGAACTCCATCACTACACCCCCACACTTGTTACATATGGATCTCTTTGGCCCCACTAGTGTATTGAGTCTAGGAAGGACCTCTTATTGTTTAGTCATCACAGATGACTTTACAAGATTCACTTGGGTCTTCTTCCTTAGAACTAAGGATAAGACTCCTGAGATTCTGAAGAATTTCATCTTAAAGATTGTGAATCAATCTAACCACACGGTCAAGATCATAAGATGTGATCAAGGAACTGAATTTAAGAACCAAATCCTTGATACATTTTATGATGAAAAGGGTATTACAAGACAATACAGTGCTCCCAGGACTCCTCAGCAGAATGGTGTTGCTGAGAGGAGAAACAGGACACTGGTTGAAGCTGCAAGAACCATGTTGTCTGACTCTAAGCTACCCATCACCTTCTGGGCAAAGCTAGTCAACACTACCTGCTATGTGCAGAATAGAGTTTTAGTGGTCAAGACTGATGGCAAGACTCCTTATGAACTTTGGCACAAGAGGAAATCTTTCATTGGTTTTCTCAGGTCATTGGATGTTCTTGCACTATCTTGAATACCAAAGATCAAATTGCCAAGTTTGCTGAGAAATCAGATGATGGACACTTTATTGGATACTCTTCTTAAGCTAAGACTTATAGAGTATACAATCTTAGAACCAAAATTGTTAAGGAGTCAGCCAATGTGACTTTCAATGAACACACACCTTGTGCGGTTGGTTCTGGTCCTAATTGGCTATTTGATCTTGATTTAGTTACCAACTATTTTAACAAATCTTGTGAGAATGTTATAGGATCTACAGAAAATCCAAATACAGTTGATCCTCAGCCAAGATTTGAGCTGAGAAGATTTTCAAGTCACACATCCTCAGCTTCAGTTGGAACTACTTCTGCAAATGTGGTGTCTATTAGCACTATAATGACAAACTCAGCTGATACATCTGGGGTGCCTTCAAATTCCAGCTCAGAAGCTCCACACCATATAAGAATATCTTAATTGTGGAAGACAACAATGGTGGTGGTGAAAGTGATCAAGAATTTCTTGATGCTACTAACCACACCATAGATAAGAACATCAATGATATCACACACTGCTTGGATCAAGTTTCTCTTGAAAAGTGTGCTGATGTGGTGGAGAAACATCCATGCCAGAGCTAAATTTCTCTAATTTTGATCTTTCTCAACAACTTGTTGTGATCCCTCAGCTTAGCATCCACAAGTCTCACCTTACCACAAACATCACTGGAGATGTTATCACTGGGGTAAGAACAAGTGGACAAACCCATGAAGCAAATGTTTGTCTTCACTCTTGTTTCTTATCCCAAACAGAGCCAAAGAAAGTTGATGAGGCTCTAAAGGATGGAAGTTTGGTTGAGGCTATGCAACAAGAGCTGCTTAAATTCAAAAGGCAGAATGTTTTGAACCTTTGTCCTCTTCCTTATGGAAGACTACCATTAGAACCAATGGTGTTTAGGAATAAGAAAGATGATAGAGGCATTATCATCAAGAACAAAGCTAGACTAGTTGTTCAAGGGTACACACAAGAAGAAGGGATTGATTACACTGATGTCTTTGCTCCAGTAGTAAGATTAGAAGCTGATAGGATATTCCTGGCATTTGCTGCATCCAAGAACTTCAAGGTCTTTCAGCTTGATGTAAAATGTGCCTTTCTATATGGAGTGATTGATGAAGAGGTATATGTCAAACAACCACCTAGTTTTGTAGATCCTGATCATCCTGATTATGTCTGCAAGCTTTACAAAGCTCTTTATGGGTTGCATCAGGCACCTATGAAGTGGTATGAGACACTGTCTGAGTATCTTTGCAAACATGGATACAGGAGAGTTACTATAGATGGAACTCTCTTCATCAAAGAACAGGGAAATGACATTGTGCTAGTTCAAGTGTATGTGGATGACATCATCTTTGGTTCAACTAATCCAAAGCTCTGCAAAGACTTTGAGAAGCTGATGAAAGATAGATCTGAAATGAGTGCCATAGGGGAACTCAATTTCTTTCTGGGAATTCAAGTGAAGAAAGTTGAAGATGTCATCTTCATAAGTCAGTCAAAGTATGTTCAGGACATACTCAAGAGATTCAACTTGACTCATTGTAAGATTGCTACGACACCCATAGTCAGAAACCACTCCCTTGGACCTGACCTTGAGGGGGAGTGTGTAGATGAACACTTATACATGGCTATGATTGGGTCTCTTATGTATCTTACTGCTACCAGGCCTGATATTATGTTTGCTACATGCATTTGTGCAAGACATCAAGCCAACCCTATGTTGTCTCACCTTATCACTATCAAAGAGATTCTTAGATACCTCAAAGGTGCCTCAACACTTGGTTTATAGTACCCAAAGAATCCTGACTTTAATCTGTATGCTTATACAGATAGTGATTATGGTGGTTGCAACATGACTGCAAAGTCTACATCTTCGGGATGTCGGTTCCTTGGTGGAAGGGTTGTCTCATGGCAATGAAAGAAACAATCCTGTGTCTCTACATCAACTGCTGAAGCTAAATATATAACTGTTGCAAGCTACTGTGCTCAAGTGCTATGGATTCAAAATCAGATGCTGGACTATGGGTTAAAATTCAAGGAGACTCCCATTCACATAGACAACAACAGTGCTATTTCAATCACAGAGAATCCTGTGCCGCACTCAAGGACCAAACACATCAATATCAGGTATCATTTAATAATAGATAACCATGAAAAGGGATTAATTAAACTGGTCAATGTTCACACAGATGAACAATATGCTGATCTGTTTATAAAGGCTTTTGATGAACAGAAATTTAAATATCTAATATCAGCTATTGGGATGATCAACTTTGAGTAAGTTTTTCTTAAAACTAGTTCTTATTATTTATTAAAATATGTGTGTCCTAAGTTGTCTAGTTCATAACTTTCATAAGCTCATGTTTTCTCTGGATAAAATTATCTTTTTGAAGACTTTCCTTAGATTTTTGACAATTTTTGATCCTTCGGAAGTTATGCTTTTAACTTCGGAAGCAAATCATGCCTTCAAAATAAATAACTGTCTAAGAAATTTACGTTTGGAAGAGGTTTTTAATCTATCTTCCGAAGCTTATATACTTGTATCAAACAATTATTCATTTTTAAGGACTATTTACTTCTGAAGCAAAACTAACTCTCGAAAGCTTTGTCTTTTATATACAAAGCAATGAAGTTTTAATTTCTCTTCTCAAGCAAAATTTTCAAAAACTCTCAGGGAATTCTTCCGAAGTCATTTTAGCTTCGGAAGCTTTTTAATTGAAACTTCCGAAGATAATTAACCTTCGAAAGCTTTTTAAATTCCAAGAAAACTACTTTTTGAGCAAAACTAAACTACTTTTTCAGATGGGGACCGACATCCGAATTTTAAAGTTTAAACTTTATCTCAAATCCCTCTCACATATATACCCAATGGTTTCCCCCTCTTACTATCATCTGTTCTTTCTCCATACCTAAAACCCAAATTTCTCTCTAAAATTTCTTTCTTACTTTTTTCTTCATCTTTAAGCTATTTCAAAATGGCCAATCTCGCTCACATAAATGATCCCAACTTAACCATGCAGCTACACAGGCAACATAATCAGGTTGCTCTGTAAGCTTTAAGAAAGATCCTCATTTCTTAGAGGTTTGTCGATTCTTTGTTTTGTCCAACTACTTCACCTCCCTAACCATTGATCCTCCACTCTATGAGGATCATCTGCTTGAATTTTGGAAAACCTGCCAAGAGGTTGTCATGGATGGGGAGAAGGCATTGTCTGCCATAGTGCAGGGAAGAACAATCTTCATCACTACGACCATCATCAACAGGCATCTTCAGCTGGATGATGAAGAAGGTGAGGTGTTCTTCCTAAAGGAAGTTGTTAATCATTCTTTTTAGCAGATGGGATATGAGGGAGATTTCTCTGTAAAGACCTTTAGGAAAGGGAAGGTCTCATCCTAGTGGAGATTCCTGCTCCATGTGGTCATGCACAGCTTGTCCAACACGCATGGTGGATGGGACCAGATTCCTGAGGATCTCTCCTTCATCATCCATGGAATGGTTCAAGGGGTCAAGTTCAGGTATTCTCAGTTTGTTTATACTAACTTGCTTGCTAACTTAGACTCCTTAGAATATTATATGTTCCCTACATATGTCTGGTATATTCTTAACTGTGAACTGGGCTCACATTTAAAGGAAACAAGTAATATTCTTAAACAGGGATAGATGAAGCCCGACATCTTTAAAATACTGAGAAAGCCCATGGTTGGCTTCTCTGCGGTAGAAACAGCCCTAGTCCCAAAAATGTTAGAGCTCATTGTTAAAGGTGACAACCTATCAGCAGAAGCTAGTGTTGAACCTACACATGCTACATCCCTACCACCCACACAGCCTCAAATTACCCTCACTTACCAAAGAAAATTCAAACGAACCCCTGCTGAGACTATTCAGTCTATGGAGGTCCTTATACACTCATCCTTACAGGCAAAAGTGGACACTGGAGCTCCCACTTCTCCTGAGGAGCAGACCACTCCCATTTCTTCAAGGATTAGTGCTGAGGTTCCTCATGCTCAGCCTGATGAGCTCATTAACCCAACTGCCTTAAGCCATCACTCTGTGTCTCAACACTCAAGTGATCAACCTTCAGGGGAAGTTACTATCCCCAGCCTATAGATCTCAACCAACCAACTCCCAACCTTGATTTCTATACTGATGAAGATCTAGGTTTCATTGAGTATAATGAGTTTCTCTTCTTTACCCCTACTTAAAGAGAGATGAATGCTCATGAGTCTCCTATATCTATCCCACATCAGTCACCTACTACCAAGGTGGACACTTCTGAACCTGTTCAGGATGTCCATACGGAAGAGGCTCTCATTTCTAAAAGTGATTACATCATTAAGACCTCAACCATGCAACTCAGCCCACTATCATCTCAACTGAGAGTGCCAGTGAGCAAAGGAAATCCATCAGCCAAGAACCTCAAGCTGGTGGTGAGAGAGAGGACTTTGGTCCAATCATCTCATACCCCAATGATTCTTCTGATGAAGATGAGGGGAATCTAAGATTAAAGATGCATAAACTGTCTAAAACATGCACCTATTTAGTCTTAAAGGTCAGTCACCTTGAATCTTAAGTGACTACCTTACATAACTGGATCAATGGTCAGCAACTTGAGATTTCATATATAAAGGAAAAACTAGCTGGGAGACCCTTAAGAAGAGCTCAACCAGGAATACAAGAACCTGTGGATGTGATTGACCTATCTTCCAGCTCACCTATGCAAGTGGGCGGTGCTACCAAAAAGGGTGAGAAAGTCATTACAGCCATAGAACATGGGAGTTCTTCAGAGAGAATGGACATTAAGGACTCACCATCCTCACTTGCAAATGTGCATCCTCAGCAACCCCCTCAAATTCACATTGATGTGGACTACACAGACTCCTTCAAACAAAGTCTGTTTGAGGATGGATACCAGGGCTACGTCATATTCACCATCTTCCAATCACATAGTGATGTATGACACAACAGGAAAGCCCTAATAATCATAAGATTTCAAGGGCAGCAAGAAGTCTTAAATTTTCAAAATTTGAACTACTATGAAGGTTTGGATCTAGTCAACATGCCACTTGTCAATCCAAGCAAATTAAGACAAGCTAATAGGCTGGCTCAAAGAATCCAAGACCGGATCACTGCAGAGTTCAGCTTCAGAAGGAGACTCAGGCAATCAGGCAATGCCATCGGTCAACTGGATGTTGAGGCATACCCTAAGATTAGTTTCATAGGGGAAACCTTGACTGAAGGCCCAGTGGCAGAACCTGAGAGCCCTGTCTAATCATCATCAACTGCTGCAGAGATCCACACTCCTATTGAGATACCTACTAGTGAAGTTGTTCTCAACCTCTCTCTGGCCATAGCTCAGAAGCTGCATCAAGCAATGAAGACCAAAGCTCTCTCCACCCTACGTCACAAAGGTCTGTGAGTGACAAAGGGAAAAGAAAGATCACATCTGAGGAGATTGAGGAGGAGGGGAAAGAGAGGAGAAGGAGGCTAAGGGGAGAAAGTTCCTCTGTTGAGTCTTCAAGACTCATGGAGTCTACTATGAGGGCTGCCCCCAGACCAGATACTCTAAATGATGAGTTAAGGGCAATGAGGATAAATTATCTGCAGACAGGGAACTATGACATAGACATTGTCATTTCTCTCCCCTTAGATGAGTTGAATGAACTGGTTGACCTGGAAAGGTTAAGGGAGAAGAAGGAGGCAGAAGATGTAGAGCTTCTTGTACAAATAAAAGAAGAGAGAAGAAAGAAAAGATTGTACAAACATGTGCCTACCCTCTCCTAGTTTAAGAAAGTCCTGAACAAGAGGATGTGATTCAACAAGAACTCAAGTAGATAAAGTAGAAGAAAGAATCACGATGATCAACTACTTGAGTGCCACTGGCCTCTATCAGGCAGAAGCACTTCTTCCCTTGTCCTTTGACTATGTTGAGTTTGAGTACTTAAAACAATTTGAACTTGACATAAACAACGACAGAAAGACAACTAAGAAAAAGCTAGGGGAAGAAGCTGCAAAATCAAGAGCCATCATCCAAAAAAGCATGAAGAAGTCTGCTGACACGCAGAGGATGATGAGCTTCCTGAAGGTATATGGATTCCCCGGGGTGAGACTTGGCCCCATGTCTTTATCCAATATGGATGAGCAAATTAGGGTGATCAAGCAGAAGATCAAATGCGGAGAGCTCATTGACTTACACTCCACTCCAAGTCAAGCCCAACCTGAATTAGAGGTTAAGGTTGAACAACCAGAGACAACACAACTTGGACCTCCTGCTGAAACTCAGCAAGCTTCATCTTTTGTTCCACACTAGGGTCAACCTCCCTCTCCTTCTGACCCTGAGAGAGAGGAAGTCCCAACTGAGAAAGACAATGAAGATCAATTTGGTATTGCAGGCCAGTCCTCTTAGTTAAAACCTGTAAAGAGAATGAAGAGGATGGCTTCTAAACCAAACCCAAAGAAGAAGAAGACCGCACCCTCTTATAAATCCCAGGATGAGTCGGAACATCGTGAGAATGTGCAGCCAGAGGATGCTTCATCACCTCCTATTCAAACAGCTCCTCTAGCATCAGGAAGACCTATCTTATCTTGGACATATACCACAAATCCAAAAAGATGGCATGTCATTAGAGATCAAGGCACTAAAGACATTTACACATGGCAAGATATGTTTCAGTTGCCTTTGCATGATCTCTTTGATATGAGAAGACATTTTGACAGTCTGAAGGATCCTGATCACCTTATCAAGAAAGAAATGGTGATCATACTAATAAGGACTGTTGATATTTGAAGTCTACCAAGTGGTTTCGTAGCATCACCCTAGGGGAGTTTGTAGAGATTAACGAAGAGGCTGATGCAACTTAAACATCCAAAGTCTATCCTGCGTGCTGCATAAGTGCATTGAAGAAGAATGCTTAAAAAGTTTCACACATGCAACTGAAATACTCTAAGTGTGAAATCTTTCGAAGCTAAATATGAAGTCTTCCGAAGCCTTAGAGACAAAGTCTTCCAAAGCTTCAACTCATGAAGACAGATTTCTTCTACGGACTTTTGACAAATTCTTTATCTGATGTACTTTTCCAAAAAGCTGGACACCTTTCCGCTACATCTCTGTAAGGTCACCAACTAACATGAGTTCATGAAAAGGTCCATGCTTTTAGTAACTGTACATTGAGGTCTTGAGTCTGTAAGTTTCTACTTCATGTACTTTATCCTTTTTGTAATAGATAAGGATGTGAGCTTGGCATGTCATAATCACTAGTCAAAAGACAATCTGCCCTTTGACTCTAAAATTGGTTTTGTTTGTGTCTAGTCAATTGTATCCAGCTGGCTTTCAAAGTATAGCCGACTGTTGGATGTAGTATAAGTATCTCATGTTCTTGTATCTTTCCATTATGCTTTGTAACACTTGTAATAGAACATAGAGAAAGCAATATACTACATTCTTCAAAACCATACACTTGTGTTCTTTTGTTCTGTCTCATATATTACTTGTGTTCTTAGTGTCTCACTGGTGGTTAATCTAGTTTACTGTTTGATTAAGTTTGGTTAATCTCCTCTTTGTTGTATTGTGTTGTAAGTGACCCCCTTCACCGGTCTTGCAGGTATTGTCAATACAATTAGTCTCACAATAATGAGAGTGCTGAAACACTTAACAAATCAAATAGGGAATTAGGTTTATATGGAAGATACTAAGAACACAAGTAAACAAGGAGACAGACTAAGAACAAGAATAAGATGCGTATGGTTTTCAAATATGTTGTATACTGCTCTCAAGTTATTTTACAAGTGTTACAAAACATAAAAACAAATACAAGAACATGAGATACTTTGTATTACATCCTATAGCCGACCATACTTTGAAGGCCAGTTGGAAACACTAATCTACATAACAAGATCAATGTATTGTCAAAAGGCAAATTGTCTTTTGACTACTGACTATGACATGCCATAGCTCATATCCTAATATATTATAAAAAGGATAAAAGGTACAAAGTAGAAGTTACAGACTCTAAACTATAATTTACAGTTACAAAATCGTGGACCTTTTCACCAACTTATACAAGTTGGTGAGTCTTCAGTGTTGTAGCGGAAAATGGGTCGGCATTATGCAAAAGCTGATCCGAGAACCATGTCTTCTTTGTGTTTGGAAGAAATCAGTCTTCACTTCATTGGCATTGGAAAACTTTGCCTATTGAAGCTTCAGAAGACTTCATCTTGGGCTTTGGAATATTTGGTCTTTTGCTTCGAAAGATTTTAGACTTAGAATATTTTCTAAGAGTGTAAAACCTCCAAAGTAAATTCTTCCATGTACATTAGTGCATGTATACACGAAGCTTTTTGGTTGATTTAGTTGCATCAACCTTTCTGATATAACCTTACAATGATCTTGTTGGGTAAATGGATCGAGTCAAACATTAAAATATCACTAGAATAACTATGTTTTTCAAAATATTTGGTGTCTAATCTTAATATTAACACTAATAACTATGTTATCTAGGTTTTAAGTGAAGGATGAAAATACTGATTTTACTTAATTACGTGTGTAGTTCTATTGGTTAAGCCAGATTTCAGTTTTGGTCCCTAAGTTTTTGAATTTACAACGTTTGTCCAAAACTATGCACAAATGTAATAACACTGGTCCCTGAAACGGATGGACCTTAATTATTATCATTTAGTGCATGTGAAATGATGAAAATAACCTTAGTACTATAAACTAAAAATTAACAATAATATGACTTTATGGCCCACCACAACCAACCCTCTTTCACCTTTCTTCTTCACCACCTAGACTACTATCTCCTACCACCATCAAAGCCTCCACCTTTAAGCACCACCTTCAAGTACTATCACTACCAACACCACCTTCAACCACAACACCACCTCAACCACCACTAGCACCACCTTTAACCTTCAACCACTAGAACCACCTCAACCACCACCACTAGCACAACATTTAACCTTCAACCACGAGCACGTTCAACATTTAACCACTACCACCTTCAACCTTCAATCACCACCACCTTCAACCTTCAATCACCACCACCTTCAACCATCAACCACCAACACCACCTTCAACTACAGTCACTAGCACCACCTTTACAACCATCACCACCAACATTATACCACCCATGTAACGCCATGTTTTCCAATTTGTCTTCCTTAGAAGTTCAACCATCCACTTTTTTGGTCCTCTTCTATGGCAAAGGAAGATGACACCAGAAGAATACAAGACAACCACCATCGGATACCATAGCAGTCTGGTTTATTATTCTAGAACGGTGGTTGACGAGGGTAGTGGGGTACGATGTGGTGGGCAATGGTGATGTTGGTTGATGGGTTGAGCGAGAGTGGTAGTTGAGGGAAACAGGTGAAGGAAAGCAAGTATGGTGGTAATGGGTTGCTGGTGAAGGTACCGACCGATTTAGTGGTGTTCGCCGGTGATGGTGGTGGATGAAGGTGTTAGCGTTTGGGCCGAGAAGATGGTGATCTAGGTAGGGACCATATTTTAAATACAAGGGTATTTTTAGTAATTTAAAAAGTAAAATTCAAAGTTAACGTCCATCCATTTCAGGGACCATAGTTATTACATTTGTTCAAATTTTTGGACACACTTTGAAATTTCAAAGAGTTTGGGACTAAAAGTGAAATCAGGTCTAATCACATGGACCACCCGTGTAATTAAGTCTATTGATTTTGTAACTACAACTAAAAATGGAAAAGAGGTAACACTTTTTATGTACTGTAGACTGGAGGTAGGATCAAATATGAACATTTACAAAACTACAAACCTGTAATTAATAATATTTAAGTGAGACTTTGTGAAGGTCCTCGCCTTATTTATTGGAGGTAGAACTATTTTTATTAAATCATTTTTGGAGTCCTTAATTGCGTACTACATAATAGTAGGGTCCTATATAAATCGATTAATAAACTTAAAAGCATGAGGAAAAAGTTTCTTTAGGATAAGACAAAGGGTAATAAAAAGATTAGTAGGTTAGGATGGGACAAGGTCATTATGCCCAAAAAGGAAGGGGGTAGGCCTCGATTCTCTTAATAATTTGAACTTTAATATACTTGAAAAGTAGCGATGGCACTTTAAAACAAAGGAGCACAAATTTATAGCGAACGGTGAATACTGCTTATCATTTATGCCTAAGGACATAGACCTATATTCCAAACAAAGTAGGTATCCCATGGGTTTAGAAGAATATATGTAGCATGGAACAATTATACATGCAAGCCAACAATTAAACACATGGACACATAAAGGTGACTATTAGAACTAACTCCAAAACATGTCTTTGCTGGATTGACACATGTGTTGATTAGTGCCTCTAATGCATGGTTATCCTAATATATTTAGAACTAAAGCACATAATAATATTTTCCTTTGGTATATATATATTATATATATATATATATATATATATATAAGAAAGGTGCGGGATCAGTTTTAGTCACTCAACAAGTGTTCTCTCTTAAACTCACTAAATCACACTCGAATGATAAAGCAGAATCCTTTAAGAGTTGAGAATAATATACTAAGTACACAAGACACAAGAAATGGTTTTCAAGATACTTGTATATATTACTTCTCAACTCAAAGTTTTCAAGACACTTACAAGCTTTTTAATGAGTTTACAATGAGAACTATATATCCTACTATCTATAGCCAGTTATAATTAGAGTTCCAGCTAGGAAATTACTACTAAACAAATACAACATCGCTAGTAGTAAGGTAACTAAGATAAAATACTATCTAAGATAACGTAGTCATGATAGATCCATGACTTACCTTTTTATTACCAACTAAAATTAGTCACTTTATTAAATCATAAACAATGAATAGTGAATAAAGTAATATAAGCCCAGAATAATCAAACTTGAATCAAATCATGAAGATTATGGAACAAATTATGATAAACACACTAATACCGCAATTTGATCAATATTGATTGCATACAATTTGTATAAAGTGGAAAACCCCAATGTTGATACATTATGTTCCTAGTTTATGTTCTTAATGTAAAAGTCTTTCATTTTATACACATGTGTAATGTAATTATTCAATAAAATATGATTTCCTTGTGATGTTTATTGGTCTTTTTATATTTCATATCATTATTGTATTTGGAATAATTCATATATATGAACATCATATATAGGTTTGAGGTTGTTATACATGGTTCTAAGTCAATAATGATTGAGAAATGTGTTCAACCTAGTCGGGTGGTTATACATAAGATAATTCAGTCGCACGACTGAACCTTCAGTCGTGCGTATGAATCATCCGCATGAGTCAGTCACACGACTGAACCATGCTAATGATTGTAGATACATACGTCCCTAGTTTCTGAAGTTAATGTAATATGTTTGTATTGTCTTACATATATGTAATTGTATGGGTACCTAATGAAAAATAATATGTGGTTGTGCTCATATATTGTTGAATATTTCATTGGTTGGTATGTAATACGCTTATTGACTTAACTATATAGGTTGTGGTTGTTTGAATAATATCTAAATCAATTAATGACTATGAAACATATTCAAACTTAATCATGTGAAGTTCTCATGCGATTGGCCCATGCTAATGGACCACACGCACGAACAACTTTATGCTAATGAACGAATCGTACGAATGAACCAGTCATACGAATGAACCAGGAGACTAGATCAGTCACATGATTGAAACATGAGATTGACTCTGTCGTGCGAATGGATCAACCGCATGAGTCAATCGCATGGCTGAACCACGCAAATGGTCCAGTCGTACGATTGAGGAACCCTAACCTATAAATACAACTTAAATCGTGGAAAAACTAGACACTTTGAATATTTCGATACCCAGACGTACCCTAGTCGTCCAAAGACCTCTAGCAACCTGTTCCAACTTCATAGATCGCAGTTGATTGATTGCTAATTATGCTTAACGTTTATATTCAATCTTTAATTGATTCTACGTGTGTTCTCACTGATTGGATGGCCAATCAAATAGGATTCTGCACTATTTGGTTCAGTATACTCATAAATCTGTTAGTATTCATCTAGTACACGATCCTAACAAGTGGTATGAGAGCTTTGGCTCTAGATTTACGTGTGATTCAATCGTTTTGATATTAAAAATTATGTTTTTACTCTCAAAAACGCAATCTTTTGTGTCAAATCGGGTTTAGATGTTTCTTGATCGTAAAGTTAAGTTTTTTCCAGCATACGATAATTAGGGTTAGCAAGAAATTCATGTTTTTGTGTTCAAACACCTTAAACCTACGAATTTTTGAAATCCAGCAGGCCCAGTTGCACGATTCGACGACTGAGTTCATACGCATTCCCCATACGCACGATTGGACTCATTCGCACTTCCGTTTGTACGATTGAGAAGCCTATTCGCATTGTTCAACCGCAATAGTTCATTCGGCTGACTTAGTCATCCACATTGTTTTAGTCGCACGATAGAACCATCCGTATAGTTCAATCGCCCGAATAGCCTAATCGCACACCTTCATTCGCACTAATACAAAATTTTAGTTTAAAGTTAAAGTTAATCGCAATGGAAGACCAATACTCAGCATTTACAGCAGGGAGAGACTTACGTATACAAAACTTACTGCTATTGGAGAATGAAGTGGGGAATCACAACAAGCTCCCAAAGCTAATCACGTTAGACGAATACCCACAATGGGAGCAATGTTTCGAGATCTACTTAAATGGAGTAGATCCAAATATGTGGGAGTCTATAGAGACGGGGTACAACATGCCTGTAGGAGCTGATGGTGTCAAACTCACACTTGGTGGCATGACTGGCGGACAAAAGGTGAAATACAATGCTGAAAAGAAAGTTTATGCTTTGCTTACATAGTCAATTCCGAAGGATATTTTCCAGCAATTCTCGGAATATACAGAAGCAAAGAAGCTATGGGATGCATTGGAGAAAAGATATGACGGAAATGCATCATTGAAGGCCATAAAGGATAAGTCTTTAAAGAAGGAGTTTGATAACTTCTCCTCGATGGGAAAAGAAAGCCTAGATGATGTTATCGATAGGTTTTACCACTTGATGAGTGAGATGCACACTCATGGAGTATCGACGTCAATGGAGGACAAAGTGTCCAACTTTGCAGATGGGCTGCCGGAGAAATGGGTTTCATTTATCTCCAATCTCAGACAGAATGCTATTCTAACAAAGTTAGATATCAATGACTTCATTCTGAAACTGAGAGAAGAAGAACCGAGGATGAAGTACAGAGCTCAAAAATCTTCTTATGATCAGAATCGTGCACTGTGCAATGCGACTCCTCAAGCCAAAACATCTGCAGCACCTCTTCAGACAGCTTTTGTTTCAAGCTCGCCTGGTCCTTCACCAGCCTTTACTTCATGGTCAGAAATGCAAGGGTCATCTGGTACCCAATACATTGCACCTGAAGCAAAGCTGAAGACCAAGAACTTCGGCAATATGACAGTTGAAGTAGCCAAAAAGCACATGGATCTCTTAGTTGCAGTAGTCCATTCCTATGATGGACTAATTGCTGGTAAAATTGGAAACTGCCATCTGGCAGATGAGGATTATGAGCAGGTGGATGAGACAGAGCTGGAGCGGATGGACATAATGTGGGCCTTAGATAGTGCAGTCCGGAGAGCTAAGAAGTTTGTCAAAAAGACCGGACAAAATTTGATTACGACTAAGGACACTACCTTTGGATTTGATAAATCCAAAGTAACCTGCTTCAACTGCAGAGAGAAAGGGCACTTCAAAAGGGAGTACGTGAAGCCAAAGAAGACTGGCAATGGGAATCCTTTCTCCTCCTTCAATCGTCAGCAGAAACCCATTAGCAGTCTTACTTCATCAAGCAAGGATCCCAAAGCCTTGACTGCGCATGATGATGAAGGATAGGACTGGAGCTTTCAGTTTGTCTCACTCGAAGAATCTAATATAGCTAGTGTGGAGGATATAGATGATGACTCTGTTAGTGAAGGAGATATTGCAGTCGAACTTGCGATGTCAACTCAGAGGAAACTGTACCAGTGTCGACAACCTGCCCGAAGAAGGGAGGACTACGAGAACATCAGAATCACCAGCTCCAGGAACATCAGATTCTGCATTGATGGTTGATTCTTCAGAACCAACTCAGGTAAGTACTACTGACCAACTTTTTAATAATCATGCTTGTTCTGATTGTAATAAATTTAGGGAAAGCATTGATTTAAAATTTGCTAGGTTATTAGATCATAATGATAACTTAGTAAAGGACTTTAAACTATGCACTGAAGCTAATAGAGTGTTAAAACAAAATGAGCATAGATACAAAGAAAAGATAGACCTTTTGAACAAACAGCTTAAGGAAGAGAAGTAGTAGCCTTTAACCAAGCTAATGACATTAGGTACTATCTAAACTCCCTAGAGGACACTAAGAACAAAAGGCAGTTTTAGAAGTAGAAGTTAATTCCCAAAATAAAAACTGCATAGTTGGACTAGTTCTTCACACATAGTCCAAAACTTAGTCAGAGAGAGAAATAATGGGGAGGGATTGGGTTATAAAGTGGTTCCACCACCATATGAGATCTTGATGAATGCAAAATGTAACCAATTAATGATAATCCAATCAATGATCATGTGGTATCTACTCCTCTTGTAAGTGATCCAGATTCCGCATGTTCATCAAATGAATCCGGTACTAAACAAAAGGAGGCCACTTCAAAGGCAAAAGGTAAAATGCCTTACATTAATCTGGACAAAGAGTTTGAAAAGGTTAGTATAAAGTCTAGTTCAACAACTGTCAAATCAGAACCTAAAAGGACCAGTAATGTTAACTAATCACGTCCATCATGTCAAAGTCCAGAAAATAGAAAAGAAAAAGATGTTAAAAATGTTAAAGCAATTAACTTTGTTAAACCAAAAAAAACATCTAAACAATCAGAGTCAAAACCCAAACAAAGTAAGGTCACCCAGGTGTCACATACATCTCCACAAAAACAGTTAAATCATAAAGTCGAAAGCAAATCATGCTATAGTTATGGAGAGTATGGACACATTGTGTCTCATTGTCCTTACTATCAGACACCGAGGAGGAAAGTTGAACTCCCTGAACAAAAACCTAGCTCTTTTAAGTGGAACTTAGTGATGCCACCTAAAAGGGATAGTGAACCTAAAGTCAACACATTAGCCAGTCCTCTGTTTATCACAAACAGGCCTTACACAAAGCTAGCTTATGGAAAGAAAATCGACCTCATTGTCTGATAGTGAGAACAAGAAGACATCTGAGCTTTCCTCACCGTCGAACGGTCAATGGGTAACATTTATGATATGTGATGCCTCTAGGAAACCCAAGCCAGTGAAGGCTTGGGTCCCTGACCTGAACTAATGTTTTCAAACTAAATGTGCAAGGTTTTCGATATAGTGCTCAAACCAACACGTGGATTACAGACAGCGGAGCATCGAGGCACATGACAGGGAACAGGGATCTCTTATCAATCATCAAACAAATACAAGGAAGTCACGTTTCGTTTGTTGGAAACAGAGGTGGGTACATCACAACTCAAGGGGAAGTAGGTAATCAGAAAGTGAAGTTTGACAAGGTAAACTACATTCAACAACTTCAAAATAACTTGCTTTCTATTTCTCAAATTTGGGATAAAGACTTTAAGGTGGTATTTGACAACAAGAAGTGATATTTCCTGAAAAAGGACTATATGATCCCGAAGGATCAAATACTAATGTCTGCCTCAAGATATAAGGATCTTTAAGTCTTGGATCTAGCAAAGGCCTCCACAACGGATCATGAAGTTTAGTGCTTTTTGTCAAAAGCTACTGAGAAGGAATGCATCTCCTGGCATAGGAGAATGGGACACATTAATCCACGAAAGATGAATCACTTGATCCAGAATGATTTAGTGAGAGGAGGTAACATCAAAAACATCCAACTTCCAGATTTCTGTGTTGCGTGCAAGAAGGGCAAACAAACGAAGAAGTCTCATAAGGAAAAGAAAGTTCACTCTATCGAACTTCCTCTTGAACTTCTTCACATTGATCTGTTTGGTCCAGTTAGTACAAGAAACATCGCACACGACTTGTACTGCTATGTAGTTACTCATGACTACTCAAGATTCACTTGGGTGATGTTTCTGAAATCCAAATTAGCAACATTTAAGTCATTCAAGGAATTAGTAACTACTCTGGAGTCTCTATATAAGTTAAAGGTACGTCAAGTGCGTTATGACAATAGAACCGAGTTCAAGAATCAATGGATGTAGTCTTAATGCAAGAAAAATGGAATTGTACATCAGTTCACTTCTGCCTACACTCCTATGTTGAATGGCGTTGCTAAAAGGAAGAATCATAGCTTGATAGAGACAGCACGGACGATGCCAGAAGACTCAAAACTGCCTATTCAATTGTAGTATGAAGCAGTTGCAAATGCGTGTTATACGTTAAATCGGGTCCTTGTAGTTAAACGCCATGGAAAGACGTGTTACGAGCTACTACAATGGTGTAAACCTAATCTGGAGTATCTCGAGCCGTTTGGCGCTCCGTGCACCCTACTGAAGAAGACTCATGAGGGAAAAATGAGCGAGAAGGCCGATGAAGGTAACTTTCTAGGATACAACATACCGAGCAAGAGGGTCTATAACAACTCAACGAGTCAGGTAGAAGTGTGGTGTAATGTTGATGTTCAGAGATACACCACACCACCTACTGGGAAAGGACCCGCCTTCTTTTTTGACTATGATGGATTCTTCAAGTCCTTCAACATACCACTCTCCACTTCTGATGATGAGTTAGCTACAACGATGATGTATGATGTTCTAAACACACCAACTCAGGAATCTACATCATCTGGACTACAAGGCGATTCATCTAACAACTCAGGGGGAGCACTTGAAGATAGTGTCTCTTCCTCTGATGATGAAGCTGTGGAGACTGATCAGAACAACTAGGAGCAATAGGTTCCTCCTACAGCAAGTCCACAAGCATCTGACATTGATGCCTCTGCGCCTTCGAAACCTCAAACTCCTACTGCCTCAGATACTGAACCAAATGTTCATAATCTTGATTCTGAGGTAGTTGTTCCAACGACTCCTGGATCACGCCTAAGTGTTTATCATCCTTTGGATAATGTCATTGGAGATGTGAGATCAGGAGTTCAAACCAAAAATCAGTTGTATTCAGTTGATTATGCCTCGATGATGGAAAAGGGCTATCTTCATGACGGTGCATATCGTTGCTTTGTGTCTCAGTTCGAGCCAAAGTATGTGAGTGAAGCCCTGAATGATGAGGCATGGGTGAGTGCCATGCAAGAAGAACTTCTTCAGTTTAAGAAATTAGGTGCATGGACTCTAGTGGATAGACCTAAAGTTGCTATGGTCATTGACACAAAATGGGTCTTGAAATGCAAGAAAGATGATCAAGGCATGATCATCAGAAACAAGGCTCGACTTGTTGTCAAGGATTTCGACAAGTCGAGGGCATTGACTACAATGAAGTGTTTGCACCCGTGGCAAGAAAAGAATGGAGATTTACTGCTTGTCCAAATCTATGTTGATGACTAAATCTTCGGTTTAAAGAACGAAGATCTATGTAAAGAGTTTGAAGCAGTAATGAAGGCTGAGTTTGAGACGAGTGCTATGGGAGAGAAGAAGTTATTACTCGGGTTACAGGTGGATCAGACACCAAAAGGGATTTCCTACATTAGACCAAGTATGTAGGAGATATGTCTCTACTTTCTGAACTTAATGTAATATGTTTGTATTTCTTACACATATGTAATTGTATGGGTACCTAATGAAATACAATATGTGGTTGTGCTTATATAATGTTGAATATTTCATTGGTTGGTATGTAATAACGCTTATTGACTTAACTATATAGGTTGTGGTTGTTTGAATAATATCTAAATCAATTAATGACTATGAAACATATTCAAACTTAATCATGTGAAGTTCTCATGCGATTGGCCCATGCTAATGGACCATACGCATGAACAATTTTATGCTAATGAACCAGTCGTACGAATGAACCAGGAGACTGGATCAGTCGCATGATTGAAACATGAGATTGACTCGCACAAGTGAACACTTAGTCGTGTGAATGGATCAACCCATGACTCAATCGCACGACTGAACCATGCAAATGGTCTAGTCGCATGATTAAGAAACCCTAACCTATAAATACCACTTAAATCATGGAAAAACTAGACACTTTGAATATTTCGATACCCTAGTCGTCCAGTGACCTCTAGCAACCTGTTCCAACTTCATAGATCGCAGTAGATCGATTGCTAATCATTCTTAGTGTTAAGATTCAATCTTGAATTGATTCTACGTGTGTTCTCACTGATTGGATCGCCAATCAAGTATGATTCCGCACTATTTAATTCGGTATACTCGTAAATCTGATAGTACTCGTCCAGTACACGATCCTAACAATGGTTCAGTCATACGAATGAAACTACAAACCTATAAATATCACATAATTCGTGGAAAAATAGAGACTTTGAATATTTACATACCCTAGCCGTCCAAAACACCCTAAGCGGCCAATCCAACTTCATAGTTCGTTGCTGATCGAGTTCTACTCAATTCTTAACGTTTGTTTCATTGTTAGCTCGATCAGGTTGTCATTCTCACTGATTGAATCGCCAGTCAAATAGGATTACGCACTATTTGATCTGGTCTCATGCAGAATCCGTTAGTACTCCATACGAAAACCGTCCTAACAAGTTGTATCAGAGCTTTGGCTCGTGATTTTACATGGATTCAGCTGGTTTTGGTGTTAAAACTAACGTTTTCAATCAAAAGAGTCATTGATTTTGCTTCAAAAAGTGTCTGACATTTACATGTGTTAAAGTTTTGATTTTTAATCAAACGGTAGATTAGGGTTTGTGGAAAATTCGTATTTTGTGTCAAAATATTTAAAATATTCGATTTTTCAAACACAACAGCCTTCAGTCATATGATTGGTCCATTCATACGACTAAACCCATACGTATACACTCATTCGTATGACTGAACTCAATCGTATCGCTCATTCGCACTGCTAAGCCACTCCAGTTGGTTGAGTTCAATCATCCTGCTCATTGGTACAACTGAATCCAATTGCACGATTGATATCACTCATATCTTTCATTCGAACAAGTGACTCATAAGCAGAGCTCCTTCGCACGAGTGAATCTATCATTGTTCTAAGTTTACCAAGTTTAAAGCAATGGAAGACCAGTTTTCTGCATTCACTACCCAAAAGGACTTGTGTATCAAGAACCTTCTACTTCTGGAGAATGAGATTGGAAACCACAACAAACTGCCAAAGCTGTTAACTTTGGATGAATAGTCCCAGTGGAAACAACAGTTTGAAATCTACCTGAATGGAGTTGACCCAAACCTTGGGATATCCATTGAGACCGGGTACACAGTACTAGTCAATGCAAATGGAGTCAAATTGACATTGGTCGGAATGAGTAAATCCCAAAAGACTCTACATAATACAAAAAAGAAAGCATATGCCTTGTTGACTCGGTCTATACCTAAGGAGATATTTCATCAGTGAGAACTAGTAGTCTAAAAAATTATGGGAGGCCTTGGAAAAGATGTACGAAGGAAATGCAACTCTGAAAGCGCTAAAGGCAAAAGCTCTTAAGAAGGAATTTGACAATTTCTCTCCAATTGGGAATGATAGCTTGGATGATATCATTGATCGATTCTATCATCTAATGAGTGCGTTGCACACTCACGGCGTGACCATATCCATGTAAGATAAAGTCCCTAGTTTTGTTGATGGTCTGCCAGACAAATGGGATACATTTATGTCTAATCTGTGACAAAATGACACTCTCACTACTTTAGACATAAATGATTTCATTTTGAAATTATGGGAGGAAGAACTACGTGTTGGATCTTGTATGCCCAAGACACATACAAGATTGATGTGGTTAGTATGTTATGATCCAAGTCGGTTCATACCCAATAACAAGCTATACAAACACCAATAAATGTTTATTTGTTGATGAGATCATACAAATAAACATTGACACCAATTTAGAAAATGGGTTTTCTAAAACATTGCTTTGTAATAGAACAACATTATATGGATAGTTTGTTCATGAGATATTATTTTTTTCATTATTTAAGTTGGTTAAATAATAACAAATAATAGTGTTTTATTGTTATAAAATTAAAAGAGGTTTTAATTTTATAAAAAATTAAGGGTTGATAGAGTGCATTTTTATAAAAGTTTCAAAATGGGGGGAACCCATTTTTGAACCCCATTCGGCCGCCCCATGTACCATATGAGGGGTCTTTTAGTCTTGGTTACTACAAGACTTAAGCCATACTTACACTCTTCTATCATCTCTCACACTCTCTCTCACACACACAAGCAAAAGAACCTCCCAAAACAAGGCTGAAATTCAGATTTAGAAGCTGAAAAAGGGGTTGAAATATTCGGTTTTGGAGGACCTAAGGAAGAGGTTTCTTTGGTGTTGCATCCTAACAAGCAAATTCATTGAAGAGCTTGTGGGTATGAGAACTTGAGGCTCTCTCTCTTGGGGCCTGGATATTCAACATCATCTTCATCTTCATCTTCATCTCATACATCTACAACATTTGTACAAGAAAGGTTGTATCTATGAACTCCCTATGGTTGTTTTATGGTTTGATAGCACACTATTTCACATATAATATTGATCCTTATTCTTGGGTTTTGTTTATGCTTTAAGATGCTAAAAGTTTCAGATTGGTAACCATATGTTAAAACCTATATTCCACTGCATTTTTATAGTTTAAATGGTTAAAATAGCTTGTTTTACATGTGACAAAACCCAACAATGGCATCTAGAGCCGGATATGTGGAATATGTGCTTCAAAAGGTCTGGAAAAATTAGTTTTCATGGAATTTTTCAACCCATTAGGGGCTGTTTTGTTGTCGATGTATGAATCCCTTATGTTTCAAGGTTTAATCTTGCATGCTTTAGTATAAACCTTGAAAGATTTACATCAAATGGTTGATTGTGTTGTTTGGACAAACTCTAAAGTTTTAGTTTATGTTGGCTGAAACCTTAGGGCTGAAATAAGGGGTTCATTGTTGTTCATGGATATTGAATATGTTTCATATTATGGTGCATAATATAGCCTTGGCCTTATGTGTTTCGGTTCTGGTTGATTGTGATTTGTCATGTTGGTTTTGATTCTTGTAAGGGTTGTAATTTTGTGTTTTGTATTTTGGGTTGTAATTTTTTTATTCATTTGGTTATGTAATAAATAGATTATGTGCATTTCTTTTATTAGAAAAAATGTATTAGGATATGATTTTTGTAAAAGAAGATGCACAAGATGAAGACTCAAAGAAGGACACAAAAGACATGGACACTTGAAGCTTTTGGATGTGGTTTCAAGTGGGAGTTCATGGACACATTTTGATGTGTCATCTCTACCCTTAGGAAATACCTTATGACAAAACTTGTGATGGCAAACAAGTGTGGTCAACTTAGTGGCTATGGTTATGCACTCATGTTTGTATGTTTATGCTTGATTGGATGTTTGTTGTTTGATTGATTGGTTGTCATTTGGTTATGCATAACAAACTCATTAACATACTTTACAAGCTGAAAATTTTATGGTTCTTTATCATTAAGTTGTTAATAAAAGGTTATTAAAAGGATTAATAGTTTTAATAAAAGAGGTTTTATTAAAATTAAACCATAGGGTACCTTGCATTTGAAAGCATGAAAATATAAGGTACATAGAGTTTTCTAAACTATGATTATAAAAACTTAGTTTTCTATTATAAACAAGTTTAACATCGTCCTTTTGCACAATACTTGAGTCATTTGGAAACTCTTGATGGGATAAAGGTCACCTAACCATTTTGAGGGAACTTGTGACTTGAGGTGGGGATACCATATTTGTGGGATAAAGTTCACCTAACCACTTATGTTGGAAAACTCACATGTGTGTGCAAGTAGGGTAACTTGATTTGCAAACCATGTTAAATGGATCACCTACAATATGGTTTACAAAGGTGTTGATGGGATAAACATGCTGACTATACACATCATGCTTTAAAGTCGATCCCATACCCTAGAAGTTGCAAAGGGTTGCAATAGTCAAAGCGTTGACTACCTTGTTAATTTCTACTGGAACCCAATACGTAGTTCATTAGGAAACATAACGTCAGGGTCATCTGGAACCTAATACATAGTTCCTGAGGCAAATACTACCAAATTGAAGACCGAGAATCTCGGAAATGTCACGGTGGAAGTTGCCAAGGAGCACATGGATCTTCTAGCTGCTATTGTTCAATCTTATGATGGATTAGTTGCTGGTAAGATTAGAAAGTGTCATCTTGCTGACGAGGACTATGAGCAAGTTGATGAAAAAGAGCTAGAACATGTGGATATTATGTGGGCCTTGGCTAGTGCTGTTAGAAGAGCCAAGAAGTTTGGGAAAAAGACAAGACAAAATTTAGTTGCCACTAAAGATACAACATTCGGATTTGACAAAACCAAAGTCACATGCTTTAATGATGGTGAAAAGGGGCACTTCAAACATGAGAGCGTAAAGCCAAAGAAGTCTGGTAATGGAAATCCTTTTCCTACATTCAACTGACAAGACAAGGATAAGATTGGAGTTTCATCTTCAAGTCAAGAGTCTAAAGCTTTGGTTGCTCAAGGTGATGAAGGACAACACTGGTCCTTCCGATTTGTTTCTCAGGGTGAATCAAATATTGCTTTAGTTGATGCATTGGATGATGGATCTGCAAGTGACAGAGACATCATAGCTGAGCATTCACTTTAAGATATCGAAGAAGCTATGGATGTTGTTGATCATTGGGTTGAAGAAGAGCTCAGTGCTACAAACTTAGAATCTCTAGTCACTGATGATTCTGACACTTCTTTGATGGCTGATTCGTCTAGTTCTACACATGTATGTTCTAAAGACGAATTATTTGAAAAACATGCATGTACTGAATGTGATAAATTTAGGGAAAGCATTGATTTAAAATTTGCTAGGTTATTAGAAAATAATGATAATCTAGTAAATGATTTACAACTATGCACTGAAGCTAATCGGGTTTTAAAACAAAATGAGTGCAGCTTCAAATAAAAGATAGAACTGTTAGGGAAACAACTAAGGGAAACCGAGGTTGTTGCCATAAATCAATCAAATGACATCAAGTTCTATTTAAATTCTTTGGAAGAAACCAAAAAGGAAAAAGCAGTTTTGGAAGTCGAAGTTGATACTTTAAAACAAAAACTACACAGTTTGGCAAGTTCTTCTCACATAGTTCAAAACCTAGTGAAAGAACGGAATACAGGGGAAGGTCTAGGTTATAAGGTAGTACCGCCACCGCATGAAATCCTTTTGAACACTGAATGTAGGCCAATAAATAATAATCCAGTAAAGGATCATGTGGTGTCTACTCCTCTGGTTAGTGATCCAGATTCTATGGGTAATCCTGTGAAATCTGTCACTAAACAGAAGGATTCTACTTTCGGATCAACAGATAAAATACCTATTGAGGATTTGAGTGAAAATTTTAAAAAGGTTAAATTAGGGTCAGGTTCACAAACATCTATTTCAGAATCTAAAAGGTCTAGTTATCAAAATCCTAATAAAATGAAAGTGAAAGATGTTCAAAATGTCAAAATAATTATGTTTGTTCAACAAGGTGAAACATATAAAAAGGAAGAGTCATCACCCAACCGGACACATGTCAAACCCTAACCAAACTCAACCTAACATCACAATTTTCCTCAAACTGTTGATGGAAGATACTGCTACAGTTGTGGAAAACGAGGACATATCTCTCTAAATTATCCTTATTATCAAACACCAAAAAGGAAAATTGAACTTTTTAATGAAAAACCAAGTTTTTCTAAAATTAGATCTAATACTCCTCCAAAGGTTACACATAAGATTATTAGTGAACCTAAAGTTCAAACCTTAAGCTAGTCGTATGTTTACCACAAACAGGCCTTACACAAAACTGGTTTATGAAAGATAAAAACAAGTAATGTGTTTGATAGTGAGAACAAAAAGAAGAAAGATGTGCCCTCATCCTCTGAAGGATAGTGGGTTAAGTTCATGATTTGTGATACCACTAGGACACCCAAGCCGGTTAAAGCTTGGGTCCCAAATCTAAACTAAGCAATTCCTTTGTATGTGCAGGGTGTCTGCTACAGTGTTATCACTAATACCTAGATTATTGATGGTGGGGCTTCCAAGCACATGACCGGGAATTTGTCTCGCCTTTTCAATGTCAAGCAAATTAAAGGGGGACACATATCATTTTCTAGGAATAAGGGAGGTTACACCACTCAAGGCGAAGTGGGAAATGAGAAAGTGAAGTTTGACAAGGTCAACTTTGTTCAACAACTTCAAAACAACTTGCTTTCTATCTCCCAAATATGTGATAAGGGATACAAGGTTGTGTTTGACAACAAGAAGTGCTACATGTTAAAGAAGGATGATAAAATTATAATGTCAGCTTCAAGATATAACGATCTGTATGTCTTGGATCTATCAAAAGCGTTCACAACTGAGTCTATAGCCCAGTGCTTCTTGTCAATGGCAATAGAGAGGGATTCAGTCTCCTGGCATAGGAGAATGGGACACATTAATCCTAGGAAGATGAATCATCTGCTACAGAATGATTTGTTAAATGGAGTTACAATCAAGAATTTCCAGCTCCCAGATTTTTGCGTAGCATGTAAGAAAGGGAAACATACCAAGAAGTCTCATAAAGCAAAGAAAGTTAATTCTATTAACATTCCTCTCGAGCTTCTGCACATGGATTTGTTTGGCCCAGTCAGCATAAAGAGCATTGCTGGAGATCTGTACTAGTTTGTAGTAACTAATGATTACTTAAGATTTTCTTGGGTGATGTTTCTGAAAGCCAAGTTAGAGAAATTTGAATCATTCAAACATCTAGTCACTACATTGGAATCACTCTACAAGCTGAAAGTCACAAAGATTCAATCTGACAATGGTACAAAGTTCAAGAATCAGTGCATGGAGGCATTCTGTCGAGAAAAAGAAATTGTTCATCAATTTACTTCTGCCTACACTCCATAGATAAGTAGGGTTGTTAAAAGAAAGAATCAGAGAATGATAGAGACATCAAGGATGATGTTAGACGACTCTAAACTGCATATTCAATTCTAGAATGAGGCAGTGGCTAATGCATGCTACACTCTCAATCGAGTATTAGTGGTTAAACGTCACGGAAAAACATTTTATGAATTGATAAAGCAACGTAAACCCAACTTGGAGTATCTAGAACCATATGGAGCACCATGCATGCTGTTAAAAAAACTCAAACAAGGAAGTTTTGTGAGAAGGCAGAAGAAGGTATCTTTCTCGATATGGTATGCCAGACAAGAGAGTTTATAACAACTCAACGGGTCAGGTAGAAGTGTGATGCAATGTTTATGTCCAACGATAAGCCACCCCTTATTGGCAAAGGACCTTCCTTCTTCTTTGACTACCATAGATATATTAAGTCCTTCAATATACCCCCTTCTCATCATGATGATGAGTTATTTGCTCGAATGATGTACGATGTATTGAACACTCCTACACTAGACTTGGCATCATCGGTTCTATTAGATCATACTTCTAGCCCCTCAGGGGGAGAGCATGAGGTAAGTGAGTCTTCCTCTAATGATGAGGCAGTTGAGACTGCACATATGGACTAGGAGGAACAGGTTCCCACCACCAAGAGTACACAAGCATTTGATATTGATGCAACTTGAACTTCTGAACCGCAAACTCGAAGAGCCATAGAAACTGAACTGGAAGGTAGCAGTTCCCATCACTCCCGGAACTTGTGTTAATGCGTCTCATCCCCTGGACAACATCATTGGGGATATTCTATCGGGAGTTTAGACACGAAATCAGCTATACTCAGCTGATTATGCCACAGCCATGGAAAAAGGATTTCTACATGATGGTGCTTATCGATGTTTTGTGTCTCAATTAGAGCCAAAATATGTAAGTGAAGCCTTAAATGATGAGGCATGGGTGAGTGCTATGCAAGAGGAACTCCTTCAGTTCAAGAAGTTAGGAGTATGGACTCTTATAGGTAGACCAAAAGGTGAAAAACTAATTAGCACCAAATAGGTTCTTAAGTGTAAGAAAGATGACCAAGGGGTCATAGTTAGAAACAAGGCTCGGCTTGTCGTTCAAGGGTTTAGACAAGTCAAAGGCATTGACTACAATGAAGTGTTTGCACCTATGGCAAGGATGGAAGTAATTCGTATCTTCTTAGCCTGTGCATCCTACATGAAGATCAAAGTTTATCAATTGGATGTGAAAAGTGCATTCCTTCATTGTGAAATCCGTGAAACAATGTACGTCAGTCAACCTGCAGGATTTGAGGATCCTTATCACCGGGATGAGTTTGGACAAGGCTCTTTATAGGCTTCATCAAGCTCCTAGAGCCTTGTATGAGAAACTCTCTACTCATCTAGTGAAACATGGTTTTTGCAGAGGAGTTATTGACTACACGTTATTCATCAAAGAGAAAGATGGTGATTTACTACTGGTGCAGATATTTGTGGATGACATAATCTTCGGTTCCAAAAAAGAAGTATTATGTAAAGAATTTGAATTAGTGATGAAAGCTGAGTTTGAGATGAGTGCCATGGGAGAGATAAAGTTCTTTCTTGGGCTATAGGTGGATCAGACACCAAATGGAATCTTCCTACACCAGTACAAATATGTAGGAGATATCCTTAGTCAGTTCGACATGGAGAATGCAATGGTTGTTGGAACTCTGCTAGCCACGAACCACAATGTGATACCTGACGAAAATGGTGATCTAGTAGATACCATTATGTACTAAGGAATGATCAGATCTCTGATGTACCTCACAGCCTCTCATCTTGATATTTTGTACGCCACGTGTCTCTATTCCATATATGAGGCAAAGCCAAAAGTGAATCATCGCATTGGGGTAAAAATTATTTTTTGTTATGTGAAGGGTACTCCAACACTCAGGTATGGTGGTTGCAAGATGAATTACAAGTCAAGATCATCGGGATGTCAGTTCTTTGGAAGAAGATTAGTCACCTGGCAGTGTAAGAAGCAGACATCTATTGCTATGTCAACATGTGAAGCTGAATATGTTGCTGTGCAAGTTGCTGTTCACAAATCATTTGGATTCCACAGCAAATGTGAGACTACGGTTTGAAATTTTCTAACACCCCTATCTTTTTGATAATTCTACATCAATAGTTGTCACTAAAAATCCGGTCCAACACCCAAAAACTAAGCACATCGGTATTAAATATCACTTTATACGTGACTGTTTTGAAAAGCAATCAATCGATGTTGTTGTTCATACAATATGTTCCTAGTTTATGTTGTTAATGTAAAAGTCTTTCATTTCTTACACATGTATAATGTATTTATTCAATGAAATATGATATACGTTTGATGTTTACTTATCTTTGATTATTTCATATGTATGAACTTCATATATAGGGTTGAGGTTGTTGTACATAGTTCTTAGTCAATAATGATTGAGAAATGTGTTCAACTAAGTCGGGTGATTATTCCTGCTAATGGACCATACATATGGACCATACGCATGAATAAGTCATACTAATAAACCAGTCACACGACTGAACCAGGAGACTGGATCAGTCGTATGATTAAGACATAAGATTGACTCAGTCGCACGACTAAACCTTCAGTTGTGCGTATGACTCAATCGCATGACTCAGTCGCACGACTGAACCATGTTCAGCCGTACGAATGGCAACTGCAAACCTATAAATACCACTTCATTTGTGAAAAACCAGAACATTTTGAGAGAAACTTCGAATACACATAAACCCTAGCCATCCAGAGCGTCCACAAAACCCAATCCAACTTCATAGTTCGTTCTTAATCAATCTCTACTCGTTCTTAATGTTTGTTTCATAGTTAGATCGATCGGGTTATCGTTCTCACTGATTGGATCACCAATCAAATAGGATTCCGCACTATTTGATCCGATATCACGCAGAATCCGTTAGTACTCCATACAAAAACGGTCCTAACAAGTGGTTTTAGAGCTTAGGCTTGTGATTTTGCGTGGATTCAATTGGTGTTTGGTGTTAAAACTCACGTTTTATGTTAAAAGAGTTACCACTTTGCTTCAAAAAGTATTTTCTACATCTGCATACATTAAAGTTTTGGTTTTTTGTCATACGGAAAATTAGGGTTACTGGAAAAGTCATATTTTGTGCCAAAGTGTCAAAAATATTCGATTTTACAAAGACAACAACATTCAGTCGCACGATTGGTCCATTCGTATGATTGAACTCATTCGTATACTCCATTCACACGACTGAACGTAGTCGCATCTCTCATTCGCACATCTGAAGAACTTTAGACGATTGAATCCAATCGCCTTGTTCATACGCACGACTGAATCCAATAGCACGATTGCATTCATTCGAATCCTTCATTCGCACGAGTGAACCATTCACATAGCCCATTCGCACGAGTGACCCATTCACATAGCCCATTCGCACGAGTGAAACTGTCATGTTCTAATTTTATCAAGTTTAAAGCAATGGAAGACCAATTTGCTGCTTTTACTACTGGAAAGGACTCACGCATCCAGAACCTTCTACTTCTATAGAATGAGATTGGAAGCCATAACAAACCGCCATAGCTGTTAATGTTGGATGATTACCAACAGTGGAAACAACAATTTGAAATCTACTTAAATAGAGTTGACCCAAATATTTGGACATCCATTGAGACTGGTTACACGGTACCAGTCAGTGCTAATGGAGTCAAGTTGACCTTGGGAGGAATGAGCGAAGCCCAGAAGCATCTTTTAATGCTGAAAAGAAAGTATCTGCCTTGTTGACTCAGTCTATACCTAAAGACATTTTTCATTAGTTCTCTGAGAACAAGCAAGCTAAGAAGTTATGGGAGGCTTTGGAAAAGAGATATGAAGGAAATTCAACTCTGAAAGCACCAAAGGCTAAAGCTCTTAAGAAGCAATTTGATAATATTTCTTCACTAGGGAATGAGAGCTTGGATGATATCATCGATCGCTTCTATCATTTGATGAACAAAGTGAACACTCATGGCGTGACCACATCCATGGAAGATAAAGTCTCAAGCTTTGCTGATGGTCTGCCAAATGGGATACATTTGTGTCAAACCTGAGACAAACAAAATTCTTGCTACATTAGACATGAATGATTTCATCTTGAAGTTAAGGGAGGAAAAACTACGTATGAAATACAAGTCAAAGAAAGGATCTTATGTTCAAAATCCTTCACTCTACAATTTAGTTCCAACTCCAGCTGTTTAAAGAGCACCGTTACAAACAGCGTTTGTGTCTAGCTCTTCTACTTCTTCCCAAGGTAGTGCATCAGGAACCGAAAGGTCAGGGTCATGTGGACCCAGTACCTATCCTGAGGCAAATACTACAAAGTTGAAGACCAAAAATCTCGAAAATGTTAAAGTGGAAGTTGCTAAAGAGCACATGGACCTTCTGGCGGCTGTTGTACAATCTTGTGATGGTTTAGTTGTACGTAAGATTGGAAATTGTCATCCTGCTAATGAGGACTAAAAGCAAGTTGATGAAACAGAGCTAGAAAGAATGGATATAATGTGGGCCTTGGCTAGTGCTGTCATAAGAGCAAAGAAGTTTGTTAAGAAGTCGTGACAAAATCTCCTTGCCACCAAAGATACGACTTTTGGATTTGACAAAACCAAAGTCACGTGCTTCAACTGTGGTGAAAAGGGGCACTTTAAACGTGAGTGTGTAAGGCCAAAGAAAATGGGAAATGGAAATCTGTTTCCCTTATTCAACCATCAAGACAAGGATAAGATTGGAACACCATCTTTAAGTAAAGAGACAAAGGCTCTAACTGCTCAAGGTGATGAAGGTCAAGAGTGGTCTTTCCGGTTTGTTTCTAAGGGTGATCTAGACATTGCTTTTGTTAAGGCATTGGATGATGGATTTGCAAGTGAAGGAGACATCATAGATGAACAACTTTCATATATCGAAGAAGCTATGGATGTTGTTGATCACCTGGTTCAAGAAGAATTCAGAGCAACTAATTCATAATCTCAGTCACCGAAGGATCTGACTCTGCTTTGATGGCTAATTCATTTGATTCCTCACAGGTATGTTCTAAAGACTAAATTTTTGAAAAACATGCTTGTACTGAATGTGATAAATTTAGAGAAAGCATTGATTTAAAATTGGCTAGGTTATTAGAACATAATGATAATCTAGTAAATGATTTACAACTCTACACTAAAGCAAATCATGTTTTAAAACAAAATGAGTGCAGCTTTAAAGAAACGATATAAATTTTAGGAAAACAACTAAGGGAAACCGAGGTTGTTGCCCTAAATCAATAAAATGACATCAAGTTTTATTAAAATTCTTAGGAGGAAACTAAAAAGGAAAAAGCAGTTTTGGAAGTGGAAGTTGAATCTTTAAAACAAAAACTACACATGTTGGCTAGTTCTTCTCACATAGTTCAAATTTAGTGAAAGAACGAAATAACGGGGAAAGTTTGGGTTATAAGGTATTACCGCCACCACATGAAATCATTCTGAAGAGTAAATGTAGACCAATTAATAAAAACCCTGTAAAGGATCATGTGGTGTCCACTCCTCTGGTTAGTGATCATGATTCCATGGGTAAACCAGTGAAATCTATCACTAAACAGAAGGATTCTACTTTGAAATCAAAACAGAATATGCCTGTTGAAAATTTGGACGATAAAATTTCAAAGGTTAATTTAGGGTCAGGTTCACAAACGTCTATTTCAGAACCCAAAATGACTAATCCAATTAACCATAAACGTGTTTATCGTCAAAGTTCAAATAAATGAAATTGAAAGATGTTCAAAATATTAAGACAATTAATTTTCTTAAAGAAGGTGAAACGTCTAAAATAGAAGTGAGACAACCCAACAGGACACATCTCAAACTTCTACCAAACTCAACCCCACATCAAAATTTTCCTCAATCTGTAGAAGGGAGATCATGCTACAGTTGTGGAACACGAGAACATACCTCTCCTAATTTCTTTATTATTAGACACCCAAAAACAAAATTGAACTTTTTAATGAAAAACCAAGATTTTCTAAAGTGAGATCTAACACTCCACCTAAGAGTATTAGTGAACCTAAAGTTCAAACCATAAGCTAGTCGTCAGTTTACCACAAACAGGCCTTACACAAAACTGGTTTATGGAAAGAAAAATTAAGTATTGTGTCTGATAGTGAGGAAAAGAAGAAGAAAGATATGCCCTCAACCTCTAAATGATAGTGGGTTGAATTCATGATGTGTGATTCCTCTAGGTCACCCAAGCCAGTTAACTCTTGCATCCCAAACCTAAACTAATCGATTCCTTTCTATGTGCAGGGTGTTTGCTACTGCGCTATCACTAATACCCGGATTATTGATAGTGGGGCATCCAGGCACATGATCGGGAATTCGTCTCTCCTTTTCAACATCAAACAAATTAAAGGAGGATATGTATCATTCGCTGGGAATAAAGAAGGGTACATCACCGCTCAAGGCGAAGTGGGAAACGAGAAAGTGAAGTTTGACAAGGTCAACTACGTTCAACAACTACAAAACAACTTGCTATCTGTCTCCCAGGTCTGTGATAAAGGATTCAAAGTTGTGTTTGACAACAAGAAGTGCTACATGTTGAAGAAGGATTATGTTATCAAGGAGGATAAAGTTCTAATGTCAGCTTCAAGATATAATGATTTATATTTCTTGGATTTATCACAAGCCTCCACAACAGGTCCATTGTCTAATGCTTCTTATCAAAAGCAACAGAGAGGGATTCAGTCTCTTGGCATAGGAGAATGGGACACATTAATCCCAAGAAGATGAATCATCTGGTTCAAAATGATCTGGTGCATGGAATTATAGTTAAGAATTTCCAGCTCCCAGATTTCTGCGTAGCATGTGACAAAGGGAAACATACCAAGAAGTCTCACAAAGCAAAGAAAGTTAATTCAATCGATATTCCTCTCCAGCTTCTACACATGGATCTGTTTGGCCTAGTCAACACAAAGAGCATTGCTGGAGATCTGTACTGCTTTGAATTAACTGATGATTACTCAAGATTCTCTTGCGTGATGTTTCTGAAAGCCAAGTTGGAGACATTTTATTCATTCAAGAATCTAGTCACTACATTGGAATCAATCTACAAGCTGAAAGTACAAAAGATTTGATCAGACAACGGAATAAAGTTCAAGAATCAATGGATAGAGGCATATTGTAGAGAGAAAGGAGTTGTACATCAATTTACCTCTACATACACTCCACAAATAAATGTGTTGCTGAAATACTGAATTAGAGCTTGATAGAGACAGCTAGGACAATGCTTGCCAACTCTAAACTGCCTATTCAATTCTCGAATGAGGTAGTGGCTAATGCATGCTACACTCACATTCGAGTCTTAGTGGTTAAACATCATGGGAAAACATGTTATGAACTGCTCTAGCGATGTAAACCCAACATGGAGTATTGTTGGACCAAAAGAACCAATGAGCAGGATCAGAAAAAACTTTAAGTCCCACAAACGTCACAACAACTACTGAAGACCACAACAGCTGCAGACAACAGCTGATTACAAAGTCTGAAGACAAGTGCCGAAGACAAAGTCTGAAGACAAGTGCTGAAGACAAAGTCTGAAGACACAAGTGCTGAAGACAAAGTCTGAAGACACAAGTGCTGAAGACAAAGTCTGAAGACACAAGTGCTGAAGACAAAGTCTGAAGACACAAGTGCTGAAGACCAAAGTATCAGACGTTGTCACAACAGCTGAAGAGGTCTTCTTCAGTAGTTGTGATGGTTTACCTTTCAGTAGTTTTATCTTTTATCTTTCCAGTAGTTTGACACAACAGCTGAAGAATACTTCTTCAGTTGTTGTGCTCATCAGCAGTTTTATATTTATCAGTAGTTTTGTAAAACGACTGAAGAGCTTGTTCTTCAGTCGTTGTAGTTTCAGTAGTTTCTTATCAGTAGTTTCTTATTTTGTACTTAACACTCTGATATGTTCTCAGTAGTTGTGAACATTTCAGTAGTTTGTTAAGAGTTAGTTATTTTTGTAATAGATCTGCCAGTTGTCACTTTCCCGTGATAACAGCAGCGATTGCACTCTATATAAGGAGTGTCAACCTATTGTAATAAATGAATGATTTGATCATAAACATTCAATATTATTGAAACATTCCTTGTTACAGAAATATATTCTCTCGTTATAACCGTATATGTTCTTAATGCATACGAGTATCAAATTCTTGCTACAATTTGTCTAATTCTTGTTCTTATTCCGCTGCGTTACGCTCTATTACATCAAACTTGTGATCACTGATCTGACAAATGGTATCAGAGCTGGTTATGTTGGGTTGGTAGGCCAAAAAAATGTTGTTTAACCATTTAAACAAGAAAAACGCAGCGGATAAACATTTAAAAAATACCATTTGTAATCTGAAAATTGATGTTCATAACTTAATTTCAACAACCCAAAGACATAGGATCATTGTATGTGAATAAACTAGTTATCAACAAGCAAAACAACCAAAACAACATCAACAAACTACCTTTGTTGGCTGTTGAAGAACCGATTGTAGGGCTGCTGGAAAACACGATTTGATGAAGAAAAGGCGGTTCTTGGATGGCCAAAACACCAACGATAGGTGTCCTCAAGTGTACATACCCACAAGCCTTCAAGAAACACCATTTTTGCTAGGGTTTGACACCAAATCGACCATGAAGATGCTGCTGGAACATCCTTCCAGCACCAAATCGAGCATGAAGATGCTGCTGGAACATGTTTCAGCCGAGAGTTTCTTCAAAAGGGAGAGAACCATTCTCTCCTTTGGTCATTCCATATGTGTGTGAGATGAGAGGATGAAGATGTGTGTGTCTTTTTCTCCAAAGAGACTCTAATCAAAGAAAAGAGTGGCTGGAACAAAAAGGGGGGGGGGAACCTCTTAAGGTTGCCCTCCCCTTTTTTTTTCTTAAAAGTCCTTATACATTAATCCTTTTTACAACTAAAGATTAACATATATATATATTTACATAATTAACCTTTTAATTATATAACACACAACACTTTTATTATTTGATGTTGCTTAACTAATTAAACAACATTACAAATAATATACATGAACAAAATATCCTCATAATTTGTTCTTTCTCACATACAATTTATTTAGAAAACCCATTTTCTAAATTGGTGTAATTATTTAATTGAATGATCATATCATCAATTAAATATTAATTGGTGTTTGCTAAGCTTGTTATTGGGTATGACCCGACTTGGATCACAACGTACTAACCACATCAATGTTCTATGTGTCTTGGGCATACAGAATCCAAAAATCTCCCACTTGCACAACATACATAGAAGATTGATGCAAGCAGTAAATACCGCCTAACAACGGTTTACTACCCTTAATACGCATGACTTAAAGCCATTCAATAACATCATCCCCTTCAAGTATCCAACTTGAAATGATTTAGGTGAATCAATCATCTATCCTTTTGTTACAGATGTCATGTTAAATCCGAGGACACAGAATGATCATTCCCTGTTGATTTAACTTAATCAGGCCTTAGACATCATGCTCTCAACGAATAAGAGGAACAAATTCCATCTTGACTACATACGTTTCTCACAATCACCTTATGTTGTACCCAAACATAGCCTTATGTACTGACCATTATTTCAGAGCAGTGAAGAACTAGCTCAAGGTATAACACTTGGTGAATATCAAAACCCAATATGTATCTCAGGTCAGAGGATACCAATGATATTCGCCTTTACTCAAATTTACTTATGATCAATCTAGAAGATCCCATGTAGTAAAATTGAGATGCGGGTCAGTCCAATATTTGCATCCCACGAATATCTATGAACCTTGGTAGCAACCAATTGCTCTATATTCATACCTTATGAATATCTACCATCCATGTTCATAATAGTCTCATATTCATATTTGTTCCCACAAATATGACCGACTACGGACATTTAGAATAATAAACATATTCATGGATGTAAACATGCTAAAAGGGAACACGACTCAAAAGGTCAAAATTACAATTGTTCCATACATTAAATACTAAATAGATCAATTCCAATCACTAGAATATCGAAGTCCTAAGGCACAAGTATGACCCTCATACTTTGCCTTCGCAAGGAGCTTCGTGAGTGGATTCGTAACGTTTTGATCTTAATGAACTTTACGAATACATATCTTTACCCTTTTCAACTTCATCCCTTATGATGTTGAATCTCCGCTCAAGGTGCTTAGTCTTTGATGAGTACGGGGTTCCTTGATTTGAGCAATCCCACCCACGTATTACCAAAGATCTCTAGGGAGTCTTGAATGGTAGAGACCACCCCTAGATAAGCAATGGACAAACTTATCCATGCAGCTTCCAAAGCTGCTAATGAAGCGGCTATGTATTCGGATTTTAGAGTGAATAATGCTACCGTGTCCTGCTTTGAACACTTTAACGATACCACACCTCCATTCATAATGGAAGTACACCTGATTGATGGTCGAGAACCATATGGATCAGTTTTGAGAGCCCGCACCAGTGTAACCCTTTACATGGACTTCCTTTTAAACAGATCCGTATATTAGAAATATATCCTTTGTCCTATTAAGGTATTTCAATATACTTTTAACAGCCACCCGATGGTTATTTCTATTGTTATCTACTTTGTCATACCTGATAAGCATGACACGTCCGTGTTAGTGCATATCATTACACAAATGACGGATCCTATAGCAGATGCGTATGGGATATCCTTCATTTGTTTTTGCTCATCCTATGAGCTTCGACATTGAGACATAGTCTATCATTGTCTCTCTTTGAATAGGTACCGTACCTTTCCAAGAGTTTTCCATCTTGAACCTTTTCAAGATTTTATTAATATATGCACTTTGGTTTAGCCCTATCAACCACCTCGATCTATCCTTATAGATCCTTATTCCAAAATATGGGTGGTTTAAACGAGATTCTTTTATGAAAAATATCTTCCAAGCAAGGTTTTAACACCTTCCATGGTTGGAATACAATGTTGAAAGTACAATTATGCTCCCACTAGCTTTCATATATATACATGACCTTTTGATGCTTGTTTCAATCCATAGATCTATCACTTTAACTTGTATACTTTATTGGGATGTCGCGGATCGACAAAACCTTCATGCTGAACTATGTGGACAGTCTCTACGAGATGTCCATTAAGGAAAACGGTTTTGACATCCATTAGCCAAAACTCATATTCAAAATGCATTTATGGCACTTAACATCCTAATCGACCTTAGCATTGCCACGGGCGTAAGACTTTCATCATAATCAACCAATTGAGTTTGATGAAAACCTTATGCCATAAGTCTTGACTTATAAGTATTCAAGTGTCCATGTATATTTGTTCTCATCCTGAGAACCCACTTGTATCCAACCGGTTTGGAGTTAAGTGGAGGTTCAACCAATTGCCAAACTTGGTTGTTATACATGAATTGCATCCTTACGTTCATGGCCTCTAGCCATTTGTCCCAATCCAAATTGGACATAACATCTTGGTGTATGGTTAGCCAACAGGGTATAACCACATAGCATCCATTCATGAAATATCCTTATCTTTCAGATGGAATACTAACTCTACCAGATTTGTGAACGTTTTGTGTGTGTTGATCAACCTCTTGATCTTCATCAACAACCTCATGCTGATTGCTAGTGTCAATCAAATGTGTATCGCCTTGTGGATTTTGATCCTTATCAAGTTCCACAGTTCTATACGTCATTCCTTCCATAAAGGACTTGGTTTCAAGAACCATAGACTTTGGAGCAATAAATACTTCTGATTCGTTGAGTCAAAGAAACGGTATCTTATACAGTCTCTTTAGATTCTAAATGAATACACACTTTCTTTGTCCGGGTCATATTCATAATATGAGCCTTAGAGAGCGATGCGAAAACCCAAAATGATAAAGGTGGTAAGTTCATAGCCACAATAAATTGAACCATATCCAAATATTGTTCAGTTTCTCCTTTATCTGAATGAAGAGCATAGATAACTATACGGAGCTGATTTTCTACTTCATTATTGAAGATTTTGAACATTTGAAAAGCTTCATACTTATGTGCCATCAAGTGCACACAATAATAGCGACTGTAATCGTCGGTAACAATAATGAAGTATCTTTCACCAGTCTTAGACATTGTCTTAAAAGGATCATATACATCCAAATGTATCATTCCTAATTAGTCTTTGGCTCATACTTTTCAAATGAAACATTTTCATTTGTTTCCAAAAGACCATTCTTTTGAAGTGTTTGAATCCAATTCTGGTTAATGTGACCAAGACGACAATGTCAAAGATAGTAATAACTTAAACCCATTTTAAGTTTCTTTATGCTGAAGGTGTACCAATGAGTTATAATTGGATGATTTATCATGAACCAATTCATGGATATCATTAAAAGGCATATCTTTAAAATGATATACATCATTCAAAACTCAATACCATTATTTACAAACTTTGAATCATGATCATATTGTTTTAATAGGAAACAATAATTATGTTCCTAGTCAAACTAGGTGCATACAAAAATGTTTTGAGAACAACTTCCAAACCATTTGAATGTCTCAAAATAGAGTTTCCCTTCTTGAAGCGGACATTTCTTTTGAACCCTTTTGCAATGATTGCAAGTATGAGTCTCACATCCGGTATCCAATACCCATGTGATTGAAGAAATGGCTTTTAAAACAGCGTATGAATCATGGAATTGTATTTGAGGTTTGCCCAAAACCCTTCTTGTGTTTCAACTCCTTGAGATAGAAGGGACAATACCCTTTTATAGTCCTATCTCTCCATACTCAAAGCATGGATCGTTCTCCGTTAACTTAGGCTTCATAAGCTTAGGTTTTGAGGTTTCGCTATAACCTTTGCTTTGACGTATTCCTTTCCTTTAGCAATAATTGCTTTAGGATCGGGATGGGCCACTTCTTATAGCCTCCGTTATTGATTGAGAGAATAGGTAGAACCTCTCTACTTATCCCCGCCTCGGTTGCTTTGAGCATTGCATGAGGTTCACCGATGCTCTTGTCCCATCCGTTCATATTATGGTTTATTATGAATGTCTCAAACCTTTAGTTAGGCAATCAAGGATCAAATCCTTGGCCAACTACTTTGAGACAGGACAGTAAAGCATCTTGAGGCTATCAATATGGCTTTTATCTTAAGGATATATAAGATGATATTGATTGGGTCTTTTCATGTGACATGTATAAAGTGCTTGAACCGTTTCAAAGCAATCTTATTAAAGTTTGTGGAAGGAACATTTCCCTTTTAGATTAACATGTCATGTGCCCCATGAGGCTCCAAACCCTTTTGGAGTCTGGGAATCATATTCCCAACATGAGATCGGATGCTTGCACAGAATCCTAAGTGTGCTTAACTCAATCGTCAAAAGGCCATAACATCAACAGCGTGGGTTGGTGAGGTATGGGATCGTCAAGGACATAGACCTTTACTCATTCTTGAGAACGATTCTCAAGTTTCAAAATGAGTCCATAAGATAATTATGGTTAGGACTATCCCTCTCGAGAATAGATCTCAGTGATAGGGAAGGACGATCGGGGTGGTAGCATTATAGTTAGAGGTCATCATTACAATATTGACAAAGTTCATATTAGTATTTCTCATGAATTTATTTTAATCGTTAATACCCTTAAATGTCTCATAGACAATTAACAATTAAAATCTAGAATCCAACGTTACATTTAAATGATGGTTAGGTGACCTTTATCCCATTATTTAAATTAACAAGGTAGTCAACAGTTGACAATTGCAACCTATTGCAACTTCTAGTCTTATGGGATCGGTTAAACATCATATGTTTAGTCGGCATGTTTAATCCCATCAACACCATTGTAGGCCATGCTTCGGTGACCCTAAGCACATGGTTTCCAATTCAAGTCGTCCTACTTACACACACGTGTGAGTTTTTACATATAAGCGGTTAGGTGACCTTTATCCCACAATTATGTTAGACTCACCTCAAGGACACAAGTTCCCTACAAGTGGTTAGGTGACCTTTATCCACAAGTAGTTCCCAAGTGATTCGAGTGTCGTGTAAAAGGATGGTGTTAGACTTGTTACCAAAGGGTTTGAAGTTTCCATTAATTTTAGACTTTGAAAACACTATGTACCTTGTAATTGCATGCTTTCAAATACATGGTACCCTATGGTTCTCTTTTAATAAAACCTCTTTTATTTTGAAATCATTAATCCTTTTAATAACCTTTTATTAATTACTTAATGATTTGGAACCATAAAATTCAGCTTGTTATCATAATTTATTTAGATTGTTAAGCATATTTATATATCAAACAATCAACATAAAACAAGCAAGCATAATCATACAAACATATGTGCATAACCATAGCCACTAAGTTGACTACACTTGTTTGCCATCACAAGTGTTGTCATAAGGTCTTATCCTAAGGGTTCAACACAACACAAATGATGAGATCTCCAAAGACCCCCACTTGAACTTGCATCCAAATGCTTCAAGTCCATCCTTTTGTGTCTTCCTTTTGTGCTTCCTTCCCGAGCATCTTCTTTTACAAAATATATACATCCTAATACATATTTTCTAGTAAAGGAAAAAATGCTCCTAATCTATTTATTACATTGCCAAATGAATAAATAAATTACAAACCAAATGGAAACACAAAAGAAATTACTACAACCCATAAAGAAAGAATACAATCAACATGACAATTCCATAATCAACCAAACCCAAAATAACCAAGGTCAAGGCTATGTTATGCACTAAAATTATGTATCCATATACATCATACTAAGAACCAAAATGAACCCCATTGACCCTAAATTTTCAGCCAACATAAACCAAAAATCTAGGGTCTTTTGTCCAAACAAAACATAATCAACCAAATTGATATCTTTCTTTTCAAGGTTTAATCACTAGCATGTTTGATATAACCTTGAAAGGTTGGGGTATCATCAAATCAATACAAAACAGCCCTAAAATTGGTTGTTAAACCTTATATAACCAATTATACAAGAACACATGAAACTAATCATCCACATAACCGGCTCTTGATGCCAATGTTGGGTTTGTAGGCCAAAACAATGTTGTTTAACCATTTAAACAAGAAAAACGCAGCGGATAAACATTTAACAAATACCATTTGTAATCTGAAAATTGATGTTCATAACTTAATTTCAACAAACCCAAAGACATAGGATCATTTGTATGTGAATAAACTAGTTATCAACAAGCAAAACAACCAAAACAACATCAACAAACTACCTTTGTTGGCTGTTGAAGAACCGATTGTAGGGCTGCTGGAAAACACGATTTGATGAAGAAAAGGCGGTTCTTGGATGGCCAAAACACCAACGATAGGTGTCCTCAAGTGTACATACCCACAAGCCTTCAAGAAACACCATTTTTGCTAGGGTTTGACACCAAATCGACCATGAAGATGCTGCTGGAACATCCTTCCAGCACCAATCGAGCATGAAGATGCTGCTGGAACATGTTTCAGCCGAGAGTTTCTTCAAAAGGGAGAGAACCATTCTCTCCTTTGGTCATTCCATATGTGTGTGAGATGAGAGGATGAAGATGTGTGTGTCTTTTTCTCCAAAGAGACTCTAATCAAAGAAAAGAGTGGCTAGAACAAAAAGGGGGGGGAACCTCTTAGGGTTGCCCTCCCCTTTTTTTTTCTTAAAAGTCCTTATACATTAATCCTTTTTACAACTAAAGATTAACATATATATTTACATAATTAACCTTTTATTATATAACACACACACACTTTTATTATTTGATGTTGCTTAACTAATTTAAACAACATTACAAATAATATACATGAACAAAATATCCTCATAATTTGTTCTTTCTCACATACAATTTATTTAGAAAACCCTTTTCTAAATTGGTGTAATTATTTAATTGAATAATCATATCATCAATTAAATATTAATTGGTGTTTGCTAAGCTTGTTATTGGGTATGACCCGACTTGGATCACAACGTACTAACCACATCAATGTTCTATGTGTCTTGGGCATACAGAATCCAACAGGTTAATCATTGATCGATCTAATAATTGATCATTGAAACTGCTATTCAAGATCGAAGTTTGATTGAATTAGTATTTTTGTGTTTTGCAAGAAACGGTTATAGAGATTGAATTTTCTGTGTTTTCTGGTCATTCATCCTGAGATTTTATTTTGGTTTTCATTGAGTCTGTTGTGGTCTTTACAAAAACGTTTAAAAGCTTGAATTAAATTGTATTTGGACTCAAAATGACTACTCCTTCCAATGATCCTCACAATACTGGTTCCTCAACCAAGCCTCCAATGCTGGTTAAGAATGAGTATAACATATGGCAACGACGAATGCTCCATCACCTGTCTGTTAACAGCGCAGGTTGTTGGACATCAGTGGTACATGGTCCACACAAGCCTATGGTGAATAACCCGGAAACCAATCAAATGGTTCCGAAGAGGAGGGAGCAATACTCAGATGAGGATAAGAAGTTGTTTGAGATTGATGCAAAAGCCCATGGAATTCTGGCCATGGCACTGCCTAATGAAATCTATTCTGGGCTAATGCATCATGAAACTGCCCATGACCTCTGGAATGCCTTGAAAGAACAATTTGGAGGAACAGATGAGGTCTTGGCAAATAATAGAGAAATCCTTACCCAACAATATGAGACATTCTCTCATAGGAAGGGTGAGACACTGACTCAACAGTTCGAGCGGTTCTCTTGTTTGATCTCTGAATTAAAAATGGTCAAACATGAGTACACCAATAGCCAGATGAATAACAGATTTCTCATATCACTGCCTGAGAGATGGGACACATATACTATTGTCCTATGCTCGAGTGCAAATTTGGACAAACTATCTCTCACCCAACTCCATAGGAAATTGCTCACATTTGAGAGAGATAGAACAAAAACGAAAACTGTCTTCATCTGGAAAGCTCACTGAAGACTTTGTACCAGGCAACACTGCCTTGGTTGGTCATGAGTTAGAATATGCTTCATCTCAATGCCAGTATGATGAGCATATTGATTTCTCTTCAAACACTTCTGATTCTGCATTTGTGAGTGTTGATAGTCAGTTCACTGGATGTAATAATGACAATCTATGCTTCATCATGGATGATCTCAAGGGGATTGCTGATGATGACTTAGAAGAGATGGATATTTTGAGCCAAATGGCCTTGATAAATATGAGATCTCAGAAGTTCTACAAAAGAACTAGAAGAAAGTTCCCAGGACTCTCTGGCAAAACCAAAGTTGGTTTTGACAAGAGTAAGTTGAAGTGTCACAAATGCCACAGGCTTGGACACTTTGCTAGAGAATGTAGATCATCTGGATCTAATTCCTCTACACCTTTTGTGACTTTCCCTGGCAATAGTCAACAACACAGAGGGCAACATCCTGTCAATTCTAGTCATCATTCTCAACCACAATCTCCTGCATATTTTGTTCCTCAGGGTCAAATGCCATATTCTTACCCTTGTTATTACATGACACAGTCAAATCAAGTTCAAGTTCCTATAGTACCACAACCTCATGCACTACCAGAACCTCAACCATCTCAATCTCATCAATCTCCTCAACCTCAACAACACAGCTTCTTCACCCCTGGAGGTGTTGACTGGAGCAGTTTACCGATGACATGTCTGGTCATGAACAACTGTTCACAAGTGCTGGTCAACATGGTGGTGACAGTCCTTTTGGGAATCTGGCTCTCATGGCCCTGGAGTCTACTGAGGGTTCCTGCTCAAATGCATCATCTTCACAGGTAACTCAGGTATCTTCAGAGGCTAAAGCCAAGTTATATTCTGAATCATGCATTGCTGCCTTTGTCTCCATTAGAGAGGCAAATGTAGCATTAATAAATCAAAAACTTGAGTTTGAGAAAACCCTTTCCAAAAGAGAAGCTGAGTTTGAGTTTGCTCTTAATAGTGAGATTTATAAGCTTAAATGCCAATTAAATGATGAAAAGGCTAAGCTAGAGGTTATTCTGGATGACCAGAGAAGTCTTAAAGAAACCCTTGCAGTCACCCAGGTAGAGTGTGATCGATGGGTACAATTATGCAAAGGTTTTGAAATGCTTCTTAGTAAGCAATTTGCTTCTAATGTGAAGTTTGGTATTGGTTACAATCACACTACTCCTCCTACAGATTTTGCTTCAAGAGCAGAAGTGAAATCTGATGGAGAAAGCAATAACCAATCTACCTGATGGTGTGATTTACTTTTTGATAGAGCATCATCAAAAGTTGAAGTCAGCACTAAGCCCTCTCAAAACCCATCAGCTGATGTTGATAGTTCTACTGCTGACACTCACATGATAAAAGAGATGATCAACTCAGGAGTTATTTCTGAAAGTCCTGAAAAGACTGGAGAGCAAGATTTAACACCTGAAGTTCAAACTCCAACTACTGTCAGCACTGAAGAGAAGAAAACTATCAGTAGAAAGAGTTTGAAGACTACTAAAAAGGAAGTCAAGAAAGCAAATAATGCTTCCAAAGTACTGAAGAGCAAGTCTTCAGTACTTTCATCCTCATTAGTTGATGATCATCATAAGATGAAGAAGAAACCATGTGAAGTATGTGGTTTGTTCAATCATCTTACAAATGATTGTTGGTACAATAGGGGATCCAAACTCAAACATAAAGAAGAAATTTAAGAGAAAATGGTTAAAATGAAAACTGGGTTTGGAGCCACATTTGTACCAGCAACATCAAATCCTGTAACCCTCAAGTCCAAACAGAAATCCAAAAAGGAAGGGGTTGAACAGGTAACAGCTGAGATTGCTCAAAAGAAGAAGGTGCAACATAGGAATTTAACAAACTCCAATGCCAATGTGTCTGAAGAGCTGAAAGCCTTATCCCAAAATCAGACACAGCTGGTTATGATGGTTCAACATCTATTGGGAAGAGTTAACCAATTAGATGTTCCTATGTTGAAACCACAGAAAAGGGGGTCCAAGCCAAATGATTCCTTTTCTTCACCAGCTTCTTCCTCTCAGGCTGTTGTTTCCAACAAATATGTTAGTTTACCATCTGTTGATGAGAACAGGCCCAAGACCAAAAAGGTTTGGGTCTCAAAATCTAACTAATTTGTTGTAGTTTTCAGGGTTCTTCAACATACCTCAGGGGCATCTGGTATGTAGACAGTGGAGGATCCATGCATATGACAGGAAACAGATCACTTCTTAATGACTACTCTCAAGGAAGGAAGGGGTTTGTGTCATTTGGCAATGATGCAAAGGGTTACATCATCGGCAAAGGCTTTGTCTCCAATGGGGAAATAAAGTTTGATGATGTTAACCATGTGGAAAATCTCAAGTACAACCTCTTGAGTGTCAGTCAAATGTGTGACAAAGGCCATGTTGCTCTTTTCACCAGTCAGAACTGTCAGATTCTGTCATCTAAATTTCTAAATTTGATTGATAAGGTGTTGGATGAACACACTCTCCTAAAGGCCAACAGGACAGGAAGAGTGTATGCCTTAGATCTTTCCAAGAAAATAGATCTCAAAGGCCATCCTTGCCTATTTTCCAAGGCTTCCCCCCAAGAATCTATTCTATGGCATAGAAGGCTGGGTCATGTTAATCTCAAAAACATGAATCAGCTGATAAACCATGGTTTAGTAAGGGGACTGCCTATGAAGGAGTTCAAGTGTGAAGATAACTGCACTGCTTGTTTAAAAGGAAAACAGCACAAAGCTTCATTTCCCTCCATAGAAGAACCTAAGTCCACTGTCTGCTTACAGCTTCTTCACATGGATCTCTTTGGTCCTGTGAAAGTGATGAGTATGGCTAAGAAGAAATACTGTCTGGTAATTGTGGATGATTACTCCAGATTTGTATGGACTTTCTTCTTGCATTCAAAGGATGAGGCTGCACAGTCCATTATGAACTTTGTGTTACACGTTAAGAAGCAGTATTCCCTACCCGTTAAGTGTGTGAGGAGTGATAATGGTACTGAATTTAGAAACCACACACTTGATGAGTTTTACTTATCAAGGGAATCAAGAGGCAGTATAGCATCCCAAGAACTCCTAAGCAAAATGGAGTAGTGGAGAGAAAGAACAGGACCCTTATTGAAGCTGTAAGGTCCATGTTGGTTGACTCTGGACTGCCAATGACTTTTTGGGCTGAAGCTATCAATACAGCTTGCTATGTACATAATAGAGTTCTAGTAAATCAGAGGTTGATGAAGACTCCATATGAATTTCTTCATCATTTGGCCCCTCTAATTTCATCTTAAGAGCATTTGGGTGTCCTTGTTTCATTCTCAACACACAGGATCAGCTCCAAAAATTTGATCCTAAGGTGTATTTAGGGTACTTTGTTGGTTATTCATCAACTTGCAAAGCATACATAGTCTTCAACTGCAGAACAAAGATGGTTGAAGAGACTCTACATGTTAAGTTTAATGAATCTCCTAAGGACAAGATTCCACAAAGCCCTGTGGAGCTATTTGATTTGGACATACTGCAATATGTTCCTTATCAAACTCCTGCTGTTGCTCCTGTCAACAGTTCACCACCTGGTGGTACTGCTGGTGCTGATGATGATGATGATAGCAGTACTCACCTCTTCAGGTTTAGTGATCAACTGCCTGATTCAGCTAGACCTGATGGTCCTGTAGCTCCAGTAGCACCATCCACAACAAATGTTGATGAGATTTCTTCAAATTCAACTTCCTTTGAATTACCATCCACTGATTGGTTTCAAGGAAATGATTCACCATCACCATCTGTTGCTGCTGAACCTGCTACAAACACTTGCACAGATCTCATTGTGTATCAAGATTTGAAGAATCACCCTATGTCTCAAATCATTGGTGATATCACTGCTGGCGTATCAACAAGAAGTCAATTGTCAAATTTATGCTTCTATGCTCTCTTCATCAGTCTGCAAGAGCCAAAGAATTATCGCATTGCTTTAAAGGACAATGGATGGGTTGATGCCATCCAGCTTGAGCTTCTTCAGTTCAAGAAACAGCAAGTGTGGGAACTGGTTCCTCTACCTCCAGGTAAGTGTGCAATTGGCACTAAATGGGTGTTTAGGAACAAAACTGATGAAAATGGGCTCATTGTTAAGAACAAGGCCAGACTGGTTGTTCAGGGGTTTGCACAAGAAGAAGGTATTGATTATGATGAAACCTTTGCCCCTGTAGCCAGACTGGAAGCAATTCAATTGTTTTTAGCTTATGCTGCTTATCAAAAACTTAAAGTTTTTCAAATGGATGTCAAAAGTGCATTTTTGTATGGGAAAATTAAAGAATAGGTTTATGTATGTCAACCACCAGGCTTTGACGACAATAAACATCCAATTGGGTGTATAAGCTTGATAAGGCTCTTTATGGGTTGAAACAAGCTCCTAGAGCATGGTATGAGACATTATCAAACTTTCTTCTGGAAAATGATTTCACTAGAGGCTCCATTGATAAGACTTTATTCATTAAGAAAGCTGGGCAGCATAATCTACTTGTTCAAATTTATGTAGATGATATTATTTTTGCATCCTCTTAACCTCAGTTGTGCGATGCCTTTACAAAGTTGATGCAACAGAAGTTTGAAATAAGTGCCATGGGAGAATTACAGTTCTTTCTAGGTTTGCAAATCAAACAAAAGGCTGATGGAATTTTCATTCATCAGTCCAAATACACAAAAGATCTTTTGGAAAAGTTTGATTTACAAAACTGTAAGCCCTGTTCTCCCCCCATGTGCAACACCACATAACTGGATACAGATCAGAAAGGTAAAGTGGTTGATGAAACACTTTACAGATGTATGATTGGGTCCTTGATGTATTTAATAGCTTCTAGACCAGATATTATGTTTGCTACATGTGTTTGTGCTAGATTTCAGGCTGCACCTAAAGAGTCTCATCTGATTGCAGTCAAGAGGATCTTTAGATATTTGCAAGGTACACAATCTCTAGGTTAATGGTATTCCACTGGGCACTCTTGTAATTAGTTGCTTTCTCTGATAGTGACTATGCAGGGTGTAAGTTGACCAGGAAATCAACTTCTGGTGGATGTCAATTCCTAAGCAACTGTTTGATTTCTTGGCAGAGTAAGAAAGAAACAACTCATTTACTACATCCACTGCTGAAGCCGAGTACATTGCTGCTGCAAGTTGTACATCCCAAGTACTCTGGCTTCAGAATCAACTTTTGAACTATGGCATTACAGAGACTAAGACTCCGTTATTAATGGATAGTGCTTCAGCTCTTTGCATTGTCAAAAATCCAGTCCAGCACTCTAGGACCAAACATATGAAATTAGACATCATTTTATAAGAGATTGTTTTGAAAAGGGTCTAATTAATCCTAGTTTGTGCCTAGTGCTGATGAGCTTGCAGACATTTTTACTAAGCCTTTGGATAGTTAAACTTTCCACAACCTGGTGTTAAGGCTTGGTATGCTGCAGCTAGAATAAGTGACAACTACTGATGATCTCAGTAATAAGTACTGGTGATCATTGGTAACCATGTCACATATAAGTACTGATGAGTTCTTTTACCCTCAGTAGTTTTTATAACTACTGAAGGCTAAATGCCTCACAAGTACTGAAGTACTTTATCTGTTCTAAACTACTGATGTAGTTACAACTACTAAAATCAGTACAAACAGATAAGTACTGACGTCCTATGAAACACCTGAAAAGCAGATGCAAAGTCTAATGAGTAAGTGTTGAGGACAGTATGAAACAGCTGAAAAGCTAAGAATTGACGAAAACAGCTGATGAGTAATTTCTCTTCAGTTGTTTCTACAACTGCTGTTTCAAAACAACTGAAGCCAAAACCATGTCTTCAGTAGTTTACAACTACTGAAGACTAACACCAAGTCTTCAGCTGTTTACAACAACTGCTGACAAAATCATTGTCTTCAGTAGTTTCACAACTACTGATGACTAATAGCAAGTCTTCAGTTGTTTCATCACCTGAAGTCAAAATTGTCTTCAGTAGTTTTATAACTACTGATGACTAAATCACAGACGTCAGCTGTTTCAACGTCTGACGGTTAATACCACGTCATTAGTAGTTTAACAACTGATTAATCACACCAAAACCTTCAGTCGTTTTCTAACCCGACCCTTTAAATACCTTATCCCACCTTCAGAGTTTTTATCTTCTCTTCTCAAACCTAACGTTCAAAAAACTCTCTACCCTCTCTTCATCAATGGCGACCATGCAACTAAAACCACGACACAACCGTGTCGCACATCTCACCAAATCGCCATACTTGACCAAGTTTCACAACGCCATTGATTTAATGGTTCAGTCACCCTACAAAACGGCGTTTCTGGTAAACCCCACCATATATGCCGAATCCCTTACCCAATTCTGGACAAACGTCACCTTGGTCTCTGAGGAGAATGACACAGAGTCTCTTCAATCATTTGTCCATTGCCAAAAAGTGGTTATCACTCCAGACACTCTTCGCCAAACCCTTAATCTGGATGATGCTACTTTCCCAACTGGTTATCCAAAGGGCACAACAGATCAATCATTTGCCCACCATGGATACCAGGGTAACCTGAGTGCATCTACCTTACTGAAGAAACATTTCTCGGATGCCGAACGTCTCATATTTCATATGGTAAATGTATGCCTTGCCTCCAAGACTTCATCATGGGATCAAATGTCCACAAGGTGGCAACAGGTAATGTACTCCATCCTTGAGCAACGACCTTTAAATTTTTCTGAAATACTATTTTTAGAGCTCAAGGATATGGCCCAAAAACAAACTGCTAACCGTTGGATATTATATCCTTGTTCATAATGGCCATAATTGAAAACCAGCTTCAAGCTGAGGGACTTGTTGGCCTGGGAGTCCCTGCTATGGCTGTATTGCCTGAAGTATACTCCCGGCACAACTCTGACCAATCACTCAAAATGGCTGCCAAGCTGCGCAAACCCACGCAGCTGGAACCCACAGTCACCACCTCCAAATCCAAAGTCCCCACCAAACCCACTAAAAAGAAGACCAGAAAGGCTACTCAAGGAAATGAGTCCCCTGAGGATGCCCCTGCAACACAAACGCAGGCTATATCCACTGGTTATAACCCCCTAGTGGATATAAGGACTCTCCCAGCCACAGCCGCTCAGGATTCCTCTCAAAAGGAGCCTGCAGCAACCACAGAAGGGGTACCCACACATCTGGGATCTTCCTCATTTGAGGAGATTGCCATTGAAGAGCACCATTCTCCCTAGGTGCACACTGCTTTTACCCCATCTCCCCATGCAACCGCCCCCCAAAGTCCAACCATTATCATTGCAAACGTGCTGACTCAGCTGCATGCCTCTCCTCCTCCCCAACAACCACCAACAAAGGGGAGAACCACAGCTATTGAGGATGAGGGTCACCATGCTTCTGACAACCCACAGCACCGGGGTTTACACGTTCTATCTCCCGGTGTGGATATGGAGATTAGAACATCTAGTGAGGTTGCCACCTCTTCTGAATCAGCACATGATCAGAATGACGCTGGTAACATAGCTAAGACCTCACTAGAGGCAACAGCTGATGAAGGACATAGTCCTGAGGCTGGAAGTCCCCAGTTCCAAGAAAAAGGGGCACATGCTAAAACTGGTCTACACCCAGTGCATCTACATCCTGCTACAAGCAGGAGGTCAGGTGATTCAGCATCTGCTGATGATGACCTGGGCTTCTTTTATGATGTTTGACCAATTCTTGAGGAAGAAGTCAGTAGACTACAAAGACTACTTGACCAATTCTCTCAAGACGCAAGTCCATCTGCCACCAACATAAACCCACAGATGGCACCTTCACCTGAAGGTCTCCCACACACTCAGCCACTCAAAACTCCAAAGCCACCGGCCTCTATTTCTGGCACTGCTTCTCAGGGACAGAACCCCTCTGAGCAAACAGTTGCTATCTTTCAGCAAACCCTACCTCTCATCACACCAATGATCACAGACATTGTGATCAAAACCATGGATGAGAGGCTTCCCTTAATCATACAACCCCTAGTGGAGGAGATTGTGAGCACAAGGCTTTCTGCTACTCAAACCCTTGCAACCAATGCAACCAAAAAGGGGGGAGTCAGTCAGTGAAAGCAAAGAGGGAGCGCAAACTGAAAGAAAAGGAAACTGATAAGGAAGAGGAGTCTGTGAAGGAAACAAAAATGATCAAGTGAGTGAAAGTCATAAAAACTTTCATGTCACATATAAGAAGAGGAAGGGTGAAGGAAAAGAGAAAGAGCTCCAACTCGATGAGATGATCAAAATGGTAGATGCTACTCATAGTAAATCAATGGATGCCATTATTGATCAACTCTATAGACAAGGGTTCGATATTGCACAACTTGACTCAGAGATCAGGAGACTTGTAGTTGAAGAAATTAACTCAAGATGGGCAAGTTATGATGAATTAGAAAGAGAGAGACTAGAGATCATGATCAGATTCATTGCAAAATATCTTCGGAGATCATTGATCGAGATTAAATCATGGACCAGGGACAGTATATGGCCATAACCTCCAAGATCTGTTCGTCTGAGGCATACACTAAGGGGTTAGTAGTCGAAGCTTTGAATGAAGCAGGAGCAGGGAGCAGGACTGAGCTAGCCAAATACTCAAAAGCAACACTCACCTGCAAAATGCTAACTCAGCCTGTCAACATTCCCTCTCCAAAACAACCACAATCACAACCCACAAAACCAACTCCCTTACCCTCTAAACCAATAGCCGATGATGCACCTAAGAAGAAGAAGAGAAGGGTGTTGAGGCTAGAAGAAGAAGAAGAAGAGGATGATGTGGAAGAAGATAGGCTGCCTCTGTCTGCAGTCCTAACATTGGCTAAAGCCAAACCCATGCCAATCACTCCCACCTCACAGATGGAAGCTGTGAGAGTAAAGATTGAAGAAGAACAGCAGCAAAGGCTTCATGATGATGAAATGTTGAAAAGCATCGACAAAACTTATGATGCTTCGTCATCAATAATAAGTATGAAGAAAGAAGCTCTGAGGTTGTACACCCTTGCCAACACATTTCAATATCAGAAGGAAAAGGTGAGAGTATGGCCTGATCCTAGGGTGGCTCACAGGATTGTAAAGAAAGACATTCTCGAGATACAAGGGCCAAGTAAAAAGGATCGTAGATGAAGAGATCACAGTGGTCCTTGTAGTATCTCCCTGGGAGATTGTAGAAGACTTCAAGAAGGCCTATGAGACTAAACAGCCACCCCAAAAGATGTTAGAGAATAGAATTATTAAAAAGGGGTTAGTCTACAAGAGGCTTGAGAACTTCAAACAAAATGAGCTAAGTCTGTTACTTGAAGGGACTCATCCTGATGAGTTTGCATACAGACAGATTACAACAGTTGAGCTCAAAAATGGTAAACAGGCCAAGTACATCTCAGAGCTGTATGGGCGTGAAGGATTGTTTGATGGTGAAGCCGAGAACCTGACCATGGAAGAACAAATTATGTTTCTCAGAGCATACACCAGAGAATCCTACAGGCTTATACATGGGAAGTGAGTCTCATGGATGGGGGAACGGCTCAGTGTCCAATTCCCCAATACGGAGCTCCCATCCATACATTGCCAACCAAATCATCAGAGACTCATTTCCAGGCCAGTGCTTATATGGGTCATCTTCTCAACTGATCAAGAAGGAAGAAGACCAACCATTCTGCCAACAATAAGTGGGACCTCAATAAAGTTAAAGGTTTTGGCTGCATTGGTTCAGGGGGAGTTTGTTGGACCAAAAGAACCAATGAGCCGGATCAGAAAAACCTTTAAGTCCCACAGACGTCACAACAACTACTGAAGACCACAACAGCTGAAGACAACAGCTGATTACAAAGTCTGAAGACAAGTGCTGAAGACAAAGTCTGAAGACAAAGTTTGAAGACACAGGTGCTGAAGACAAAGTCTGAAGACACAAGTGCTGAAGACCAAAGTATCAGACGTTGTCACAACAGCTGAAGAGGTCTTCTTCAGTAGTTGTGACGGTTTACCTTTCAGTAGTTTTATGTTTTATCTTTTGAGTAGTTTGACACAACAGCTGAAGAATACTTCTTCAGTTGTTGTGCTCATCAGAAGTTTTATATTTATCAGTAGTTTTGTAAAACGACTGAAGAGCTTGTTCTTCAGTCGTTGTAGTTTCAGTAGTTTCCTATCAGTAGTTTCGTATTTTGTACTTAACACTCTGATATGTTCTCAGTAGTTGTGAACATTTCAGTAGTTTGTTAAGAGTTAGTTATTTTTGTAATAGATCTGCCAGTTGTCACTTTTCCGTGATAACAGCAGCGATTGCACTCTATATAAGGAGTGTCAACCTATTGTAATAAATGAATGATTTGATCAGAAATATTCAATATTATTGAAAATTCCTTGTTACAGAAATATATTCTCTCGTTATAAACGTATTTGTTCTTAATGCATATGAGTATCAAATTCTTGCTACAATTTGTCTAATTCTTGTTCTTATTCCGCTGCGTTATGCTCTATTACATCAAACTTGTGATCACTGATCCTGACAAGTATCTAGAACCGTTTGGCGCACCGTGCATGCTATAAAGATGATAGGATCAAATGAATCAATCTGTGATAATTTGTGAACACAATTCAATGAAAATCACACAATGTAATCAAATCAAAACAAGATATCAGCAAAATTCAAGTTTTCATTAATATCAAGCTAAGACAATTACAAGTATGAAAGCAAGTTCAATTCTCTCTCTATCTACCTGCAAGTCTAAGCTATTTATACTGAAAACAAAAAGTAAAGGAAGTAACTAATTACACAAAAGTCCCTATACTATTACAAATATTAAAAGACAAATAAAAACAACATGTTAATCTTTCTTAGAGCACTTAACAATACTCCCCCTAAGATTGACATGGTCTTCTGTCTTCAAAATCTTCAGTCTTTGTCTTCTTTTCTCTCTTCATCTTTATCTTCAACCTTTATCTTCAATTCTTTGTCTTCATCATTCAAAGAAATCTTCTGGTTCTTCTTTGACTTTAAACATCGGCTTCTGTTGTACATATCTACATCTTTCAAAGCATTTGAAATTGCAGACTTGAATTTTCTTGAAAGAATGCCTTGTTCGGGTTTAGCTTCATTTGTTTTAATTTCCATCTTGTTCATTCTCTCCAACGTGTCTTTTGAAAGACATAGAATATCAATGTTAGCATATAACTCAATAGGTTTGTTACTTTCCTTTGAGTATACTTCTAATACTCCTTTCCTTGATATTCTCATGAATTCAATATCTTTAATATCTTTCTTGACAATCTTGGCATAAGCAAGAGCCTTTCTCAGAGATATTCTTTTAATGGCAGCATTCATCATATTAATAATGGAAATGAAATATTTCTTATCTTGCTCTACTATTTCAGGAGATACTTTCTCAAATTTTTGTATAGACAAAAATGAGAAATAGCTCGGATGTAAGAGTTTTAGCTCAAAAACTCCAAATAAAGTAATCATGTCTTCATTCCATCTTTCTAAATTTTGGACCAACTTCAGCTCAAATGTCTCAGTGTTATAAAACATCAGAGGATTGGCTTTTAGTTTTGATTACCATCTATCACTTTCAACCAGGAGTTGTAACTCTCTCAAAATATTTGTCACAAAATTCTATCATAAAATGTTCCTCCTCTGAATGTAATCCCGTGAGCTTTTTATTTTTCTACGAAGTAGCAAAGTACTCTTATCTTTTTGATCACATCTCGTGTTAAGAAAATTACTTGATCTATCTAATCCTCTTCTTAATAATTCTACAAACATCTTGCTACATTTTGAATCAGAAGGATTGATCAGAGGTAATCTATTCAGCTCTTTAAATCTTGCACTCTAAGTTTTATGATACTAGAGTAAAAGTGATATACATCACACATAGCATTTACTCTCTTTATCAAAAATGCATCGAATATTTCATCATACTTCCATGCAATAATCTTTACTTGGTCGGTAAAATCTGGAGCAATCATAGCATTCAGCAGTTTAGCAACTGATTGTCCTCTTTGCAATACGTTTCTTACTAAGTCTCCAGTTGTTCTGAATTATCAAAAATATGTCTTTGTTTAGTAGATGCTTTGTAAGTTTGTCTTTCTGGAACAACAAACATTTCAATCAACTCTTTTCTGTGAACATGTGCATCATCAATTCTTGACATTTGTTTGATCTCCTGTGGCTTTAACATTCTTGTTCTCTTTGTTATTTCAAGATATTGATGATTATCTGTATCAAGTACTATCATTTTCTTCAATTGTTTCTTAGTCTCTTGAAAACTTCTGACAAGGTTCCTCAGTGATACAAATTGTAATCTTTTTAGTTTCCTCCAAGGGTAGTTTCTAGATTGCAACCATGATCTTAGAGCTGGACTACTCATATCTTCTGGATTAGGATGGTGCAACTTAGAACTAGATAGTTCTTCTACATTGATCACTTCTTTTGCTCTTGTCCATTCACCATGCTCAACAATAATCTCATTTGGATCTATTGATGCAACTGACTCTGCATAAATACATTTCTCATATTCATCGTTAATCTGAGAAATAGTCAGTCCGTCCAAATATACACGATTGTATTTCATCTTCACAAGATAATTGTATCATTCATCAAAGTCGTGTAGTACTTCATCTTGTTCTTGATTATGTTCTTGTGAAGAGAAGTGTGATACAAATTGAGCTTCATCAATATCTTCGTCATATAGGACTTCATCATACCAATCATCATTGTATACTTCCTCAATATCTTCTAAAGCCTTAATATGTTCTTGTACATTCTGTTCTTCAACAGTTTCTTCAGTTCTTTGCATCTTAGAAGATGATTTAGTTAGAATTGTATCTTCTACTTCATTCACTTTTCTTTTGCCTTTTATCTGCTCAAGATTTTCATCAACATGTATGTGAGTACTTATCACATGTACTGGTGAGATAAGCTTTTGAGCTTCTTTTCTTTTAGCAAATCATCTTTGAGTTTTTTATTTTCTTCGGTTAGTTTCTTGAACTTCTCTTCAAGAATGTCATAGTCTTTGATCATAACTTCAAAATTCTTGATTACATCTTATTTATCTTTAGCAAACCTTACAATCTTTTCATCTTTTAAGGCATTTTCTTGAGACAACTTTAATTTTCATCCTTAAGAATTTGAATTTCTTTTTCAAGAGATATTTTATCTTTTTCATCCTTTCATTCTCCAATTTTAACTCTTCAATCTCTTTCTCTTTACTCAAATTTTCTTCTTTCAGTCTGTAAATCTCATCAATGTCCACTATCTCCCCTGTTTGTATAGACACATTGTGTGACATACTAAAAGGAATTTCTTCTACTCCTTCATTTGTATCAAATTCAAATACTATATTGTATGATATATCATTCATAAAATCAGAATCAAAGGTTTGATTTTGTTAATCCATTTCTTGTACAGCTTCATCATGAATGACATCAACATTTCCTTCATTCATAGTTTGTGGTTCATCTCCAGTATCTTCTTCATTTCTTTCCTCAGATTCTTCTTGATGTGCTTTGGTGGCACCATCATTTACATTATCATTATCATTGTCATCACTTTCTTCACATGATGAGCTTTCGGAAACATCATCCTCACTTTCTTCATCAACTTCTACATCCTCAATTAGATCATTTGGATCTATTGGTTCTTCTTCAGTTAGATACATTCCTTATATATTCAAACACTGGAATGTTTTGAGCACCAGTGATCATTGATAGTCTTTTATATACAGATTCAGACATATGCTCTAATGGTATCTTTTCACGAGTAACTCCTTCAGCATACAAATCTGGATTTGCTTCATTAATGAGAAGTTGGATGAATCTTGGGTACATCAAGTATTTATGCCTCACTCCTCTTTCAAGATTGAAAATGAAACCATTCATTATCCACTTAGACATATTGAATCTTCTGTTTGTAGATAACACAATAATAGGAGATGCAATGTCTACAGGGAATAAATCCCAACCAGCACTTTGTTTAGACATGCAATGTTGAAAAATATAGCATAAAAGCTTCCAATGCTTATATACTCGAGCTTTGAAAAATTGCTTTTTGGGAAAATGATCTGGATGACCCATTTGTAGAAAAACCTCTCTACATTCATTGAAGGAATATTCTGATAAGTCTTGAGGGTCATTGACACCAAGTCTTAGAGCTATTCTGATTGCTTCTTCAGATACTTCAAGCATTCTTTCCATTGTAATAAAAGCTCTTAGAACTTTGTTTCCTTCATCATCTCTTTCAATCTATGCAGTTCTCCAGAATTTCTTATCATTCTTCCATTGATCATTGGTCTTGCACACATAGCATATACATACTTTGTTTTGAGTAGAAATCTAATAATTTCTTCATATCCAATGGCTTCTCTGTTTTCATCATTTAAGAAAGTAACAACATTATGATTTGGCTCAACTTTTAATTCTGCCATCTGCAAAATACAAAAAAATATTATGAGAACATTTAATATTGATTAATAAACTCTATTTCTACATATGAATTATCAATTTTAATTGCTTAAATTTTTTTATTTATATATTTATTCAAAATTAGGACAGACTATTCTTCTTCGGCTATGAAAAAACTGACTGATTTAACAATCATCAAATCATTTTCACTTTCAGATTAAAAACATTACATCAACATACTCGCAAACAGATTCTTATCAAAAATCTAGTGTCAATTTTTTATATGATACACATTTGATCAGTTTAAACTTGAATTATATAGGGTTCGAACTCCCAAATAGCATTCAAACGCCTATATCAATGCACTGATTTAACGCAAAATTTATAGATTTGAATCACAAACTTACATTTATATATTCAAATACTATCTATAATGAACAGGATTTGATACGATTTCAATTGAAATGAGGATATGATGATAATTGACAGTCGCAAGTTCAGGGATTTTTTTAAGATATTTTAAGTGCAAATGAGAAATATGCATAAGTGTTCAATCTATATAAGTGAAATTTTAGGTGTATGAGCCCTGTTTGGGCGTATGATCCCTGTTTAGGCCTATGAAACCCTAAAATTCACTTATTTTGTTAGACACATGAGCACTGTTTGTGCGTATTGACTCAGACGCATGGGAACTGTTCAGACGCATAAGCATTGTTTAGGCGCTTTTGCACTGTTCAGTCGCATGGACTTTTTGAAACATCTAACACTTGAAATTATGAAACTTACTATGTAGACGCATGAGACATGTCAAATATCTAACACTTAGACAATCAAACTCATTCACTATTTAGGCGCATGGGATTATCACAAACGCCCAACACTTGTAATTTTCATAGATGTATTACAACTGTTTAGACGCATGGGATGAATCAAACGTCCAAACACTTGAAAAATTCCTGAAAATTTCATCATGCTCCTATTGAGGCGCATGTGCACTGTTTAGGTGCATGAGATGACTTTCATGATTTAAACACTTGTGATTTCCAATTTCTTCACCTGCACACTTGAAAATTTTTACCTTTTAGTTCCCCAAATTTTGAACTTTTTGCATTTTGCACTTTTAATTCACAAAAATTTTATTTTCTATTTATTTTTATTATTATTTTTTTAAGTTTATTTTGTCCCTTCATTTTAGTCTTAACATAAAATCAAATATCGTTTGATTTTCAACTTATGAAGCATTTTATTTGCAAATTTATGTAGGATCATATTATACTTTTCAAAAAATACATTTTCAATTTACACAAATACTTTGAACATATAGCATCATCCTTTCAATTCAACATTTTAAATTTTGATTTTGATTATGATTATTTTCTGAGAACAACTCTTTCATTTATTACTCCCCCTAAACTTTTAAGTTTGAAAAAAACATATAAGTTTCTTAGGAAAGAGAATAAGATCACACATCACATTGTGACATTGCCTTCACACACAAAAACATCCATAAAAGCAAAATGAAAATAGAATCGAAATCTAAGATAAACAAAGACTTAATGTCTGCAGTGAGATCATATTAATGAGGATTAGCACATTAAAATAAAATAATTGTGGATAATCATAGACAATGAAAAAATCCTCATCAAGTGTGTTCCGGGTCAGTGATATCACAGCAAAGGATAGACATGATCTAAGGACAGACAATGAGTGTTTTTGACAAATTTATCAACTCACTTACTTTTTCAATTCTTGAATTGATTAGAGTAGATTTAGGTATGACATGATGTAAAACATACAGAGACTAAGAGAGCTCAACCATCATCATGATATGCAAGAAAGAACACATACTCAACTTATTACCTGAAACATGTATATCACTAGAGTTCATGTTACTTAAATTAATAGAGGATGATCATGGATAACCAGTTGATCAGCTCTGACTATTCATTTGAATAGTTGTGCACATTGGCATTTTTTTCATCAAAAGATAATCCAGGTCTATAATCACTTACAACAGAGGATATCTCAGCACTTCAGGCCTATGATCACTCATAACAGAGAAGTGAAATGATGCTTGTAACAGATCTCATATTTCACACAGTATCAACAGGTGTAACTTAACAGACATTCAATCTGATAAGCTAAAACAACTCAAAAGTACTCAGATGAATACACACAAGCATGTATGTTTAGTTTGATCACAAGAATTTACTTTTTCAGCATAATAGTCAGATATTGTCTACATAGCATATCTGATCATGTCTAGACTTTATTAATGAGTGAAGTATGCAGCTGATCTCACTAATGTATTATCATTTCTCACATGTTGCAAAACATAATCCTTTCTAAAAGACTCTATTTTTGTTGTTTTGAAATATATTTTTGTATTTGATTTTTCTATGGAAAACAAGAATCACACACACACACAATATAAACAGGCAATTAACAATGAGAGTATCACTTATTATGATCTTTTGATTTAGGGAGATCACATATGATTTATAAGACCAACTAATTCTACTAATACTCAAACCGTCCTGGTAGGAAGGCTCTAGTAAATAGATCTGCCAACTGTTTTTCTATTGCAATTTGAATCAAAATGATCAATCCCTTTTCAGAGTTATCTCTCAGAAAATGATATCAAATTTCGATATGTTTTGTTTTTGAGTGTTGAACAGGATTAGCTGTAATGAACATAGCTGCAGTGTTATCAATGTAAATAGGTGTTTTAAGAAAATTGAACCCATAATACTGTAGTTGATTTTGCAACCAAAGGATTTGAGAACATCCTGCTAATGCAGTAATGTACTCAGCTTCTGCAGTTGAAATAGAGACATTTGTTTGTTTCTTACATTGCCATGAGACTAATCTGGGATCGAGAAATTGACATCCACCCAAAGTAGATTTTCTATCTTCACAACAACCACCATAATCACTATCTGTATATCCATTAATTCAAAGTTACCCTCGTAAGGATACCAAAGCCCTAAGGCTGGTTTACCTTTGAGATACTTGAATATTCTTTTGACAGCAATTAGGTGAGATTCTTTTGGGTCTGATTGATACCTGGCACATACAGAAACAACATACATAATGTCTGGTCTAGATGCAGTAAGATACATCAAAGAACCAATCATTGATCTGTATAACGTTTGATAAATAGATTTTCCTTTTGGATCAGGTTCAATCTTGGTGTTAACATCTGCTGGAGTTTGTATGGACTGACAGTTTTGCAACTTAAATTTCTTCAAGAGTTTGTCAACAAACTTCTCTTGATTGATGAAAATTCCATCATCATTTTGCTTGACTTGAAGTCCAAGAAAGAAATTAATCTCTCCCATAGAACTCATTTGGAATCGAGATTTCATGATTTCTTCAAATTCATTGCACAACTTTGAGCTTGTAGAACCAAATATGATATCATCAACATACACTTGTACACATAAGAGATCATCATTATCCTTCTTTATGAATAAAGTTGGATCAATTTTCCCTGTTGTGTATCCATGTTGGATTAAGTGTTGTGATAATGTCTCATACCAAATTCGAGGGGCTTGATGAAGCCCATACAAAGTTGTACTTAGCTTATACACTCGATGTGGAAATTCTGCATCCTCAAAGCCCGGAGGTTGCTTCACAAACACATCAACAGTGATAGGACCATATAAAAATGCACCCTTTACATCCATTTGATACACTTTAAATTTCATGAATAAAGCATAAGCTAGGAAAACTCGAATGGATTCAAGTCTTGCAACTGGTGCAAACACCTTATCATAGTCTGTCCCTTCTTTCTGTGTGTATCCTTGTGCAACAAGTCTTGTTTTGTTCCTTATTACTATACCACGATCATCAGTCTTATTTCTAAACAACCATTTCGTGCCTATAGTATTTTCTCCTTCAGGTAAATCCACTAAATTCCACACTTCTTGTTTGCGAAATTAAAGTAATTCTTCTTGCATAGCTTCTATCCAACCATCGTTCTTTAATGCTTCGGTAACATTTTTAGGAACAATTTGAGAAAGAAAACAAGAGTATAAGCACAAGTTTGCTTGTTCTGATTTACTCCTTGTTGTTCTCTAATTCAATGGACCAATAATCTGAGAAATTGGATGATTCTTATGAATACAAGATGTTGGAATCTCATCACATTAAATATTAACATCCAGATTTGTTTGGTTTAAGTTAGAGAGCTTATGTACCAAGTTAGAAGAATGTGGATTAAAATTTGGAACTTGAGTTGGTGAGTTAATAAAGTAATCAACGTTACCGGTATCAACTACATCACCACAGATGGATGATGTTCCAGACTCAGGTTGCACGCAATTATTACCATCATTAGGAAAAGGTTGTGATCCTTCCTGATCAATTGAGACTGAATGATTTGAAGCTGAATTAGCATGATCATTGTCATTTAATCGTATTGATGAATCCTTGAAAAATGATAAAAATGGGTAGTCTGAGCTAGAATCATCTGGGTCATCAAAATCTGAGTCCTCACTGGAAGATCCAAGATCTCCTCTTGAGTTCGTCTAAACTGTAGAATCAAGACAATTTGGTTGATCAAACAAGTTAGATTGAAAAGAGTTTGATAATGAATCTAAGTCAAATAACCATGCAAGACCATTTGAAACTGATGGAAAAGAATTTTCCAGAAATTTAACATTGAATGTTTCAAGAATTATATTTGTCCTAGAGTTGTATACTCGATAGGCTTTTGAAACAGATGAATATCCAACGAAAAATCCATTATCAGATTTTGCATCAAATTTTCCTAACTTATCATTTGAATTAAGAATCATAACAGGACAACCAAATGATTTTAGAAAATTTATGTTCGGTTTCCTGCCAAACATTAACTCGTAAGAAGTTTTCAATTTATCTTTCACGATTAAGATTCGATTCTGAACAAAGAACGAGCAGTTTCAATCAGTGTTCTATGTTTCCTTTGAGCAACTCCAATTTGTTGAGGAGTTCTGGGAGCACTAGACTGATGAGCTATCTCTTTCTGAGCACAAAACATTTCAATGTTGGTATTTATGAATTCCGTTCCATTATCATTTCTTATTATTTTCACTTTATTGTCTAATTGATTTTCAACTTTAATGATAAATTCTTTTAGTAAATCGGTTGTTTCAGATTTGGCATAAAGAAGAAAACCCATGAAAATCTTGTGTAGTCATCAATGATGACTAAACAATATGATTTTCGTCCAATACTCGGGACGTTTGTTGGTCCAAAAAGGTCCATATGTAACATCTAAAGAGTTTTGGATGTTGAGTTTATAGGCTTGGACTTATAAGACGCTCTGTGTTGCTTTCCCTTCAAACATGCTGAGCAGTGATCATTTGTTGCAAACTTCTTAGTTGGAAGTCCAATGACATGATTCCCTGCTACAAGCTCGTTCATATTCTTGAAATTTGAATGACCGAGACGTCTATGCCAAAGCTGGCTTTCATCATTTGATGCCTTAGCAATTAGGCATGTTGTTTCAGTTGAAGGATCAACTTGAGACATGTCCAATTTGTATACATCTCTGTCTCTCTCAGCTGTAACAATCACCCAATCTTTGCTTATTTTAAAACCTGGCTTCAAAACATAACAGAATGAATCATCAAATAGAACAGAATATGATTTGTCACATATTTGAGATACACTTAAAAGATTAAAGTTCAACAGTGAACAGAAGTTGACTTTATCAAAACTTATTATCCCATTTGATACTGTTCCTTCTCCGGTTATTTTTCCTCCAGCATCACCACCAAAGGCACATGAGTTCCAACTTTTGACTTAAAGTTTTGTAACAAGGCAGTATTGCCTGTCATGTGCCGACTACACCCACTATCCACATACCATGTATTGATTGGTCTTTTTGGGCGTACCTGCACTACAAGAAAGTTAAGTTGATATCTACCCAAGCCGAGATGGTCTTGGGCTTTCCAATTTATCGACAATTGTAAATTATTTATAATGAAGATTATTCAAATCAGGTTTATTTTTGATGAATTTACCAATTTTATTTTGAAAATTGCTTGATTTATTTTTGAGAACATTCATATCATTTAATTGATCATCTTTTGAAATGTATTGATGACTAACATTTTTATTAGTCATGCTTACAGATCGTGGTATGAAATGTTCTTGCATGTTATGTTTTGATCTCACATAATTGTTCTTTGGAAAAGATCTCAAACCTAAAGTAGATTGATTGGTGACTTTTTGAAATCCATTATTTTGATTTCTCAAATATTGTGGATTAACAAATCCTTTGCTCATGTTTAATTTTGCAAAGTTTCTAGTGAGAGATCTATTTCTAAAGTAACAATTTGTAGTATTGTGAGTCTTTTCATCACAATAAGTACAATATTTGTTAAAATAACAATGTACTGCCGAATGATTTCTCATGTCACAATATGTGACTGTACTTGTTGAAGTAGCACTCAGCAGCATTGTGATTTTTCATATCACAAATTTCACAGTACTTTTGTGGAGTTAAAAACAGCTTTTTGTTCACTTTTGACATTGATACAATGTTTGATTTTGGTGTCAAATAGTTAAACTGTTGTCTTCCATTTTTCACAGTTTGATTTTGTGTCAGATTATTATTCATTTGTTTAACATGAACTTCCTTCTTGAATGTATTAGGAACAAATCTTTTTGCTACAGCAGAGTCTTTGAATCTGAACTATATTTCAGATCAGAGTTTGATTTGTTCATAATATTTGCTTTATTATTTGGAAGAGAATTCATATTTAACATACCTGCTCACACAAATTTTATCGGTTTAAGTTTTGATGTTTGATTTGTTGCTTTAATCAAATTTTCTGAACTTTTGTTATGTTCAGATGTTGCTTTTGCTGATTTCTTTCTTCTTCTTTGATTCTTTGATTTAGAAGAACTTGGTTTATTTTCAGATTGAACATCATCAGAAGAAGATTCCTCTTCTGATTGACTTTATTTCAGATTGATGGTGTTTGAATCTTCTAATGTTCCTATCTGTTGTTTATCCTTGTTTTGAACTTTCACTTCTTCTATTACATCATGAATTTGATTAGAAACATTTTGTTTTGGTTGTTTTGGTTCATATGATTTTATCTTGATTGGATGACCATTTTTGATTTTTTCTTGATCTTTTTCCACAAACACTTGAACATTTTCTTTTTCTTCTTCTGCATTCTTGTTTTTGATCTGGAAGGCTTTAAGTTTAGCTTTATTTTCAGGAGAATGATCATGAATATTGAAGTTCTCCCGTAGTGTGTTTGTAATAGATCAGGCATAGGCTCATGAGTGAAACCTAACCCTGTTTTTTGTTTTTCTTTCCTTTCACTGATAGTTTTTTTACTATCATTTTTGAACTTTTTACTTTTGCCAGATCCATTTGAGTAGCAGCATGTGCTATTTTCTCCTATTCAAGATTCTTGGTCATCTCTTCTCATTGTTTAGAAACAATTTCTAAATCTTTTAATGTTTTGTTCCATGAAGTTTGGGGAGAGATAAGCTTTTGATCTGCAGTTTTATCATCAGATTTAAGTTGGTTATGCATAGATTCTTCTTGTTTTAGCTTTTCAAAAATTTTGAATGAATAGGTTGTGTAGTGTTCAACATGTTCATAGCATGATTTGGTGCAAAGTTTTTCTCTCACTTCTGATAGGATTTCAGGAAATTTTGGAACTCTATTTTCAGAATCCTCTGATTTCACCATTCTTATATTTTTGTTGTTTTAGATTTTGAATTTAAGAAAATAAATGCAATAGTTTTTGAAAAATTTCTAAGTATCAAGATGATACGTCTAAACAGTGGTTATACTCCCGAACAATTGATGCGCCTGAGTTGAGAAACGTCTAAGGGAATGCCTTAGAAAATATTCCAAAAGTCTAAGGATTTATGAGTTTGAAAAGGTTTCAAGCGGCTAAACAGTTGTCAAATGCCTGAATAGTTGTCAAGCGCCTAAACAGTTGTCAAGCGTCTTAATAGTTGTCAAGCGCCTAAACAGTTGTCAAGCTCCTAAACAGTTGGTACTTTTTCTCAACAAGTCTGAGATTCTTCTCTTCAACAGTATTCAAACGACTAACTAAAAACGTCTACACAATGTTAATGCGCCTAACACTTAGAAAATTTTCGAGTCAATCTAAGCTCATGCGACACATTCATCATTTTCATATGGATGTAACAAACTCAAATCTTCTGAATTCTTCAAATGTTGATGAATTCGATTGAAACTTTCCAATTAAGTGAGTTTTATGCCGATAAACATTCTTCTAATATCAATTTCATTCAATTTCAACAACAAATCACTCATTTTTAGATTTTCAGTTCGAAAACTTCAAACCTTTTTCAAACAACAAATTCAACAAATTGACTTGAATTTGATGAATTGAACTGCTATTTGTGCTTCAAATCATGTTTCTAATGATGAAACACAACTGAAATTCACAAATTTTCAATTGAATTGGATCTCAATCACAGATTCAGTGAGATTTTTGAGGTTTCATGTTCGATAAACTTCAAAAATCAATCACTAACAGCTTACGAACAACTCTCATACCATTTGATAGGATCAAATGAATCAATCTGTGATAATTTGTGAACACAATTCAATGAAAATCACACAAAGTAAACAAATCAAAACAAGATATCAACAAAATTCAAGTTTTCATTAATATCAAGCTAAGAAAATTACAAGTATGAAAGGAGGTTCGAATCTCTCTCTATCTACCTGCAAGTCTAAGCTATTTATACTGAAAACAAAAAGTAAAGGAACTCACTTATTACACAAATAGTCCCTATACAATTACAAAATATTAAAAGGCAAATAAAGATAACATGTTAATCTTTCTTAGAGCAGTTAACAAAAAAAGACTCAAATCGGGAAGTTTTGTTAGAAGGCAAAAGAAGGTATCTTTCTCGGATATATTATATGAAACAAGAGAGTTTATAACAACTCAACAAGTCAGCTAGAAGTGTGGTAAAATGTTGATGTATAAAGATATACCATCACCCTGCTAGAAAAGGACCTTCCTTCTTCTTTGATTATGATGGATTTTGGAAGTCCTTCAATCTACCTCCTTCTCATCTGATAATGAGTTATCTGCTACAATGATGTACGATGTTCTCAACACTCCTCCACCAGACTTGACATCATCGGCTCCATTAGATGATACTTCTAGCTCTTCAAGGGAAGAGCTTGAGGTAAGTGAATCTTCCTCTGATGATGAAACAGTTGAGACTACAAATATGGATCTGGAGGAACAGGTTCCCACTAATGCAAGTACACAAGCATCTGACCTTGATTCCACTGACACTTCTGAACCTCATACTCCAACAGCCACAAGAATTGAACCAGGGATTCCAAATCTGGATAATAAGGTAACTGTTCCCACCACTCCTAGAACTCGTGTTAATGTGCATCATCCCCTAGAAAATGTTATTGGGGATATTCTATCAGGAGTTCAAACACGAAATCAGCTATACTCAGCTGATTATGCTGCGGTCATGGAAAAAGGATATCTTCATGATGGTGCTTATCGATGTTTTGTGTCTCAATTTGAGACAAAATATGTAAGTGAAGCCCTAAACGATGAGGCATGAGTTAGTGCTATGCGAGAAGAACTCCTTCAGTTTAAGAAGTTAGGAGTATGGACTCTTGTGGATAGACCCAAAGGCGTTAAGGTGATTGGCACTAAATGGGTTCTTAAGTGCAAGAAAGACTACCAAGGGGTCATAATTAGAAACAAGGCTTGCCTTGTTTTTCAAGGGTTTAGACAAGTAGAGGACATTGACTACAATAAAGTGTTTGTACCTGTGGCAAGGATGGAAGCAATATGTATATTCTTGGCCTATGCATCCTACATGAAGATCAAAGTTATTAATTGGATGTGAAAAGTGCATTCCTTCATGATGAAATCCATGAAACGGTGTACGTCATTTAACCCGAAGGATTTGAGGATCCTTATCATCGGGATAGAGTTTAGAAACTAGACAAGGCTCTTTATGGGCTTTATTAAGCTCTACGAGCCTGGTATGAGAAACTCTCTACTCATCAGGTGAAACATGGATTTCGTAAAGGGGTTATTGACTACATGTTGTTCATCAAAGAAAAAGATGTTGATTTACTACTGGTACAGATATATATGGATGGCATAATCTTCAGTTCCAAAAATGAAGAACTGTGTAAAGAATTTGAATCGGTGATGAAAGCTGAGTTTGAGATGAGTGTCATGGGAGAGATGAAGTTCTTTCTTGGGTTACAGATAGATCAGATACCAAGCATAATTTTCCTGCATCAGTCCAAATATGTAGGGGATATTCTCAGTCATTTTAACATGGAGAATGCAACAACTACCGGAACTCCACTTGCCATGAACCATGATGTGGTACCCGACGAAAATGGTGACCTGCTAGATGCCACTATGTATAGAGGAATGATCGGATCTCTAATGTACCTCAGCCTCTCATCCTGATATTATGTGTGCCACATGTCTTTGTTCCAGATATCATGCTAAACCAAAAGTAATCATCTAACTGGGGTTAATAGGATATTTCGTTATCTGAAGGGTACTCCAACACTCGGGTTGTGGTATCCACATAATGATGACTTAGAGCTTACAATGTATAGTGACTCGGAATATGGTGGTCGCAAGATGAATTACAAGTCAACATTAGCGGGATGTCAGTTCTTTGAAAGATGACTAGTCACCCGGCAGTGTAAGAAGCAGACATCTATTGCTTTGTCAACATGTGAAGCTGAATATGTTGTTGCTACAAGCTACTGCACCCAAATCATTTGGATTCAACTGCAAATGTGATACTACGGTTTGCAATTTTCTAACACCCCTATCTTTGTTGATAATTCTGCTGCAATTGTTGTCACTAAAAATCCGGTCCAACACCCAAAAACTAAACACATCGGTATTAAATATCACTTTATACATGACTGTTTTGAAAAGAAATTAGTCGATGTTGTTAAAATTAATATGGATTTTCAAAGAGCAAAAATCTATTCAAAAGCGTTTGATAAACCTCAGTTTTTATATCTTTAGAGGTTAATGACGTGAAAAAGAAAAGTGATGTGATTCAAGACAAATAGAGTTCTTAGTCCGACAAATTTTTGTTATTTATTTGTTATTTTCTTTTATTTTCCTCTCATTAAAAATCCAAAAACACAAAAACATTTTCCGTTTTAGAATTTTAGGGGGAGAATAGTTTAGTTTCAGTATTTAATTACTTAAAAACGAGGGGGGAGAGCAAATAAGCTGAAAGCAAAGAAATCATATCTGTGATTTTGATTCAAAATTTATGGAAAATGATAGTACATAGGGAACAAATTGTTTGGGACATAAAAAGGATTTAATTGTTCAAAATGCTATGTTCAAATTACAAGTCTGAGAAGTCTAAGTAACATTAAGGAAAAATGATAGTACACTGGTAGGCTACTGAGGTAACACAGAGAAAGTAGACCTAGGGGCTGCTAGTTCATTATATGATGTATCGGTAGACGAGTAGACTTCATTGGTGAATCAAATTCAAACTAATTTGTTCAACTAGCTATGGGTTCTGATCTTAACCCTGGTTAACACAATCAATGCATTTCCAATAAGGGGTGACGAGCAAGATAAACACCACAAATATATGCGGATGACCATAAAAAATGAGCAAAGCACATGAAAAAAATGATCAAGTGCAATCAAGCTCATGACTAAAGTAGTTGGTGAGTTATGTGCAAAAAAAAACGTGCTCTAACAAGAAGATAGGTTGTGTGCCTCTCTGCTGTGCGATGGCATTGACCTGAGGATAAGCATAACCTAAATATTCCAGAATTTATTGTTGTTTGCGCCTCTTTGCTGTGCGGTGGCACTGACCTGAGGCTTGGCATCTCTTTGAAAGCTCTTAGAATAGTTTCTTCTTATCAAATACCCGTAGACCGCTAAAAAATATCCTGAGCAATGTTGATTACCATATAAGTGTGGGATCCACAAATGCTTGTTGAAATAATATAACCTAACTTATCACCAATTTTAGTCAAAAATCTATGTATGGATTTAAGTGGGAAAATATACTGACAATCATCGTGGCTGTAACTCTCGATAGTTAAAATCATTGTGTGCATCTTATAGCTCTAGTATGATTTCCTAAAAATGCGATTGACTCTCTGACAAACAAGAATCTAATATCAAAGTACTTATAAAAAATGTTAGGGTTTGATAGAACAAGTTTCATAGTTTAACCATTTAGACTTTGTGTAAACGCAGCGGAAACAAGTTTTTATTACATGGTTTGTAAACTGAAATTTCAGGTTGCATCTAGATTTTAAAGTTACAAACAAACCCAAGAACAAAGGACCTTTTTATGTGAATCAAACTAGCTATGTTAACACAAACAAACATTATGGACATCCATAAAGATGCTGCCATAAACTACCTTTCAGGAACCAAAAACGAAATGGATGAGGATGATATGGATCAAGAACGAACGACCAAGGCACCAAAAGAAGGTCCTCTCAAGCTTGCATACCCCAAGCTCTAATACAAACATCTTGATGCTAGGATTGAACACCAAAAATCTAATGATAGGACTGCTCGAACCTTTTCAGCCGAGAATCCCTTTAACCAAACAAGAAAACCCTTTTTCTTGTGTTGTGGTTTTGCATGTGAGAGAGAGAAGAAGATGGAGTGAATGTTTTTACAAATGTGTGTTTCCAAGACACTTAAAACAACCAAGAAGTGGTTCACCCAAATAGGGCGGCCGAAACTACTTGGGTTTGGTTTCCCCCAAAAAAATTAAAACACAATTGAAAAGTGATTATATAAGTTATTCATATAATTAACATTTTAATTGGATAACTCATACACACTCACTTATTGTTTGAAGTTATTTAAGTAACTTAAATAAAATTACAAACAATATCTATAAACAAAATATCCATATAAATTGTTCAATCTCATATGCAACTTATTTAGAAAACCCATTTTCTAAATTAGTGTTTTCATTTAATTGTATGATCATATCATCAATTAAATATTATTTGGTGTTTGCTAAGCTTGTTATTGGGTATGACCCAACTTGGATCATAACGTACTAACCACATCAATGTTCTATGTGTCTGGGCATAAAGAATTCAACAATCTCCCACTTGCACAAGATTCATAGAAGAATGATGCAAGCAATAAATACCGCCTAACAATGGTTTACTACACAATTACACATGAATTAAAGCCATTCAATAACATCATCCCCTTCAAGTATCCAACTTGAAATGTTTTAGGTGAATCAATCATTTATCCTTTTGTTACAGATGTCATGTTAAATCCAAGGACATAGAATGATCATTCCTTGTTGATTTAACTTAATCAGGCCTAGACATCTTGCTCTCAACAAATAAGAGGAACAAATTCCATCTTGAATACATACGTTTCTCACAAACACTTTGTGTCACGCCTGAACATAACCTTACGTATTGTCCATTATTTCAGGGTAGTGAAGAACTAGCTCAAGGTATAACACTTGTGAATATCAAAACCCAATATGTATCTTAGGTCAGAGGATATCAAATGATACTCAAATTTACTTATGATCAATCTAGAAGATTCCATGTAGTAAAATTTGAGATGCGGGTCAGTCCAATATTTGTATCCCACAAATATCTACAACTTTGGCAGCAACCAATTGCTCTATATTCATTCCTTATGAATATCCACCAATCCAAATTCATAATAATCTTACCATCATACTTGCTCCCACAAGTATGAACGATTACGAACATTTAGAGTAAACAATTTACCCATGGATTAAACATGCTAAATTGGAACATTTATAGAAATATTATAACCAAATAATTTTATTCAAGTAGTAAGATAGTTCCAAATATTCAAATACGAAATCACAGATCAAATCCAATCACTAGAATATCGAAGTCCTATGGCACACGTATGACCTTCATGCTTTGCGTTTTCTAGGAGCTGCGTAAGAGGAAACACAATATTTTGATGTGTGTGAACTTTGCGAATACATATCTTTCCTTTCTCAACTTCATCTCGTATGTAGTTGAATCTCCGCTCAATGTGCCTAGTCTTTTGATGAGCACGAGGTTCCTTGATTTGAGCAATCACGCCCTCGTTATCTCAAAAGATCTCTAAGGGGTCCTGAATGGAATGGACAACCCCTAGATCGGCAATGAATTTCTTCAACCATGCAGCTTCTTGAGCTGCCAATGAGGCGGTGACGTATTCTAATTCTGTAGTTGATAAAGCCACCACATCCTGTTTAGAGCTCTTCCAAGAGACGGCTCCTCTATTCAGAATGAAAATGTATCCAGATTGTGATCGTGGATCATCACGATCAGTTTGGAAACTCGCATCCGTGTAACCTTTTACAATGAGTTCCTCATCACCAGATCCATAGATTAGAAACATATCTTTAGTCCTCCTTAGGTACTTAAGTATGTTCTTAACAACCATCCAATGACTGCTTCCAGAATTTTGCTGGTAACGGCTTGTCATGCTTAAGGCGCATGAAACGTCCGGCCGAGTGCATATCATTGCATACATGATGGATACAATAGCAGATGCGTATGAGGTTCCTTTCATTTTATCTTGCTCATCCTTTAAGCTTGGACATTGAGTCGTACTCAATATCGTTCCTCTATGAATAGGTACCGTACCTTTCTTACAGTTCTCCATCTTGAACCTTTTGAAGATCTTATCAATGTATGCACTTTGATTTAAACCAATCAACCACCTTGATCAATCCCTATAGATCTTTATTCCCAGAATATAGGCGGCTCACCAAGATCCTTGATGGAAAAACAACTTCCAAGCCAGGTCTTTACACCTCCAAGGTTGGAATGTCGTTTCCAAATAGTGTATGTCATCAACATACAATACTAGGAAAGTTATTGTGCTCCCACTAGCCTTCTTATACACACAAGCCTCATCAGCGTTTTTGATGAAGCCAAAGTTAATTACTTCTTCATCAAAACGGTGATTCCAAGTTCTCGATGCTTGTTTCAATCCATAGATTGATTTTTTAACTTGCATACTTTGTTAGGATGTTTTGGATCGACAAAACCTTTAAGCTGAATCATATAGACATCTTCCTCAAGATATCCATTTAGGAAAGCCGTTTTGACATCCATTTGCCAAATCTCATAATCATAATGAGCAGCTATGGAAAACAATATCCTAATAGACTTTAGCATTGCAACAGGTGAGAAAGTTTCATCACAATCAACCCCTTAAGTTTGAGTGAAACCCTTTGCTACAAGTCTTGCTTTATAAGTATCCAGGTTTCCATGCATATCGGTTTTCCTTTTGAAAACCCACTTACATCCAATTACTTTGGTGTTAAGAGGTGGGTAACCAAGTCCCATACTTGATTTTCATACATGGATTGCATCTAACGTTCATGGCTTCAAGCCATTTGTCACAATCCGAATTGGACAATGCATCATGGTATGTGATTGGTTCATCAGAATCTGTCATATAGCATCCATCAGTGAAAAATCCATATCTTTCAGGTGGATTACTAGTTCTACCAGATCTGCGAACGTTTTGTGTGTATTGATCAACTATTTGATCACTTTCAACATCCTCATGTTAAGTGCTAGTGTCAACCAAACGTGTATCGAGTTGCGGTTCTTGATCCTCTTCAAGATCCACAGTTCTACTACTAGTTCCTTCCATAAGGAATTTGGTTTCCAAGAACTCACCCTTTTTGGCAACAAACTCCTTTTGTTGTATTGGATCATAGAAATAATATCCCATATATTCTCTTGGATATCCAATAAAGATACACTTAGTGGAGCGGCTTTCTAACTTGTTGAGGTGGGAGTCTTCACATAAGCCTCACACCCCCACACCCTCAAATATGAAAATGATGGAACCCTTCCATGCCATATTTCATAAGGTGTCCTTTCCACTTTCTTGGTTGGGGCCATATTCAAAATACGGGCCGCAGAGAGCATAGCAAAACCCCAAAATGATAGAGGTAATGAGCTTCTAGCCATCATAGATCTAACCATATCCAATAGAGTTCGATTTCTCCACTCGGACATGCCATTATGTTGTGCTGTTCCCGGTGGAGATAGTTGTGAGACAATCCCACAACTTCTAAGATGGTCCCTAAAAGCATCATTCTGGTATTCACCTCCTCTATTGGTGCGGAGAATTTTAATTGACTTATTGAGTTGATTTTGTACCTCATTTTGGAAGATCTTTAAAATTTCAAAAGCTTCATCTTTGTGTCTTAACAAGTACACATACCCATATCGACTATAGTCGTCAGTAAAGGTAATGAAGTATCTTTCATTGTACCTTGTCATAGGTTTAAAAGGACCACATACATCCAAATGTGTGATACTAATAAGTCCTTTGCCCTTTCGGCTTTGCCACTAAAAGGTGCCTTGGTCATTTTACCTTGTAAACAAGACTCACATACATCAAATGAATCACATTCATTCGTTTTTAAAAGACCATTCTTTTGTAATGTTTGTATTCTTTCTTGTTTATATGACCAAGACGGCAATGCCAAAGATAAGTATTACTCAAATCCGATTTGAGTTTCTTGGTACTAGTTTGGTACAATAAGCTATCATTCAATGTATTTTCACGAACCAATTCATAGATACCATTAATGGGAATAGCTTTAAAGTAAAACATGTCATTCAAAGTAACATGGATTTCATTTCCAATAAATGATAATACATATCCAAAATGTTTTAATAGGGCTACGAAAAAATGTTCCTAGTCAAACTAGGAGCATACAAAACATTGTACAAAATTACTTCCAAACCATTTGGATGTTTCAAGATGTAGTCACCACGGGCTTCAACTTGAACTTTAGCCCCATTGCCCATATAGAGGCTAACATCCCCTTTGTTGAAGTTGCTACTTCTTTTGAACCCGTGCAACAAATTGCAAATATGAGTTCCACATCCGGTATCTAATACCCATGTGTTGGAGGATATTAAGTTTAAATCAATATGGATCATGTATGTAGTACCTGAGGTCTGCCCGGCATCCCTCTTGGCTTTCAACTCTTGGAGATGGACAGGACAATTTCTTGTCCAGTGTCCAATCTCCCCGCACTTGAAGCATGGGTCATTAGAAGAAACCTTTTGCCTCTTATCCTATGCTTTGGGTGGCACCCTTACCACCCCTTTCCCTTTTCCCATTACGGGTCCCTTACCCTTGGCAACTCTTGCCTTGGGTGTGGGATGAGTCCTTTTCTTATTCCCACCTTCATGGATGGTGAGAACGGGTAAAACCCTTTTACCCATGGCCGCCTCGGCCGTTTTGAGCATAGAGTGAAGCTCACCAATGCTTTTGTCCCAAGCATTCATGTTGTAGTTCAACACGAACGTCTCAAACCTTTTGGAACGGCCATTGAGGATCAAATCCGTGGACAATTCCTTTGAGACGGGACAGTTTAGCCTTTCGAGGCGGTCAATGTGACTTTTCATCTTAAGCACATAAGATGAAACTGATTGGTTGTCGTCCATACGACATGCATGGAGCGCTCGAACCGTTTCGAAGCGCTCAACCCTCGCTTGCTGTTGGAACGTTTCCTTTAGTTGGGTTATCATGTCATAAGCTCCGTGATGCTCATACTCCATTTGGAGATCCGGAGTCATGCTTGCCAACATAAGGCAAGACACTTGGACAGAGTCCTCAGTGTACTTTATCCAATCATTATAGGCCTCCTCATCATCCTCACTATGTTGATCGAGGACAGGGTCGTCTAAAACATATGATCGTATCTCTTGCTTGAGAAGGATTCTCTAGTTTCGATACCAATCGATAAAATTGTTATTATTTAGACGTTCGTTTTGGAGAATGGCCGTAAAGATTGGGCGGACGTGGATGAATAATCGTGATTATCGTAATTATTGGTGGCCATCTACAAAATTTAACAAAGATAAATTTTAGTATTTTCGATATTGTTATTTTAATAATTAATACCTTTTAAGGTCATTTTCATATAAAAATCTAGAATCCAACATTACATTTAAATGGTGGTTAGGTGACCTTTATCCCACGATTTAAATTAAGAAGGTGGTCAACGATTGACGTTTGCAACCATTCGCAACTTCTAGAGGTATGGGATCCACTTGAAACATCATATGTAAAGTCGGCATGTTAATCCCATCAACACCATTTGGAAACCATATCGTAGGTGATCTATTTGACATGGTTTGCAAATCAAGACACCTACTTACACACACGTGTGAGTTTGCCAAAATAAGAGGTTAGGTGACTTTATCCCACGAATATGGCATTCTCACCTCAAGTCACAAGTTCCCTCAAAATGGTTAGGTGACCTTTATCCCACTAAGAGTTCCCAAGCGATTCAAGTGTTGTGTAAAAGGACGGTGTTGATCTTATTTAATTTTACAAAAGGTATAGAGATATTATAATACAAGTTTAGAAAACTTTATATTTACATATTTGTATGTTTTCAAAACAAGATACCATATGGTACGTTGATTAAAACCCCTTTTAATCTTTGAAATCATTAAAAAATTTTAATAACCTTTTATTACCTTTTAATGATTAAAGCCCATTTAGATAGTTGTTATGATCATGGAAAGGATAGTTAAGCAAACATCATATGTAAAGTCATCAACCACAATACCATAATCAAACAACCATGAATCAACCAAATGTAAGTGCCTAACCATAGCATCTAAAGTGGCCACACTTTTTTGCCATCACAAGTGTGGACCATAGGACATTCCTAAGGGTTAAAAACACACAAAAGTTCCATGAACCTCCCACTTGAAACCGCATCCAAATGCTCCATGTTTCTTGTGTCTTCCCTTTGTGCTTCTAACACGTACATCTTCATATTACAAGACATTATGTGCTAATACAAGATTTCTAGTAATATGAAAGGTACCTAATCTATTTATTACAGCCCAATAATAAATAAATTACACTTAAACAAAGCACAAACAATGATTATACAACCCAATTGAATGAATGAATACAACCATTACAAACATCCAAACAACTCAAGGTCAAGGGCTAGGTTATGCACCATAATGAACAATGATCATATCATCCAAACCAACAATGAATCCCCACTTAAAACCCACTAAATTTCAGCCAACATAAACTGAAATTTCAGATTTTATGATGCCCAAATAAACAACAAATATAACATACATGTCTTTCAAAGTTTAATCACAAGCATGTGTGATATAACTTTGAAAGTTGGGGATTCATAAAACATGAACATAGCAGCCCCTAAAAGGGTTTCAAAGTCCCATAAAACGAAATATAACAAGGACAAAACAAGCTAGCTATCCACATAACCGGCTCTAGATGCCAATGTTAGGGTTTGATAGAACAAGTTTCATAGTCTAACCATTTAAACTTTGTGTAACGCAACAAGCTTTTATTACATGGTTCGTAAATTGAAATTTCAGGTTGCATCTAGATTTTAAAGTTACAAACAAACCCAAGAACAAAGGACCTTTTTATGTGAATAAAACTAGCTATGTAACCACAAACAAACATTATGGACAGCCATAAAGATGCTGCCATAAACTACCTTTCAGGAACCAAAAACGAAATGGATGAGGATGATATGGATCAAGAACGAACGACCAAGGCATCAAAAGAAGGTCCTCTCAAGCTTGCATACCCCAAGCTCTAATACAAACACCTTGATGCTAGGATTGAACACCAAAAACCGAATGATAGGACTGCTCGAACCTTTTCAGCCGATAATCCCTTTAAGCAAACAAGAAAACCCTATTTCTTGTGTTGTGGTTTTGCATGTGAGAGAGAGAAGAAGATGGAGTGAATATTTTTACAAGTATGTGTTTCCAAGAGACTTAAAACAAAACCAAGAAGTGGTTCACCCAAATGGGGTGGCCGAAACTACTTGGGTTTTGGTTTTCCCCCCAAAAAATTAATACACAATTGACAAATGATTATATAAGTTATTCATATAATTAACATTTTAATTGGATAACTCATACACACTCACTTATTGTTTGAAGTTATTTAAGTAACTTAAATAACATTACAAACAATATTTATAAACAAAATATCCATATAAATTGTTCAATCTCATATGCAACTTATTTAGAAAACCCATTTTCTAAATTGGTGTTTTTATTTAATTGTATGATCATATCATCAATTAAATATTATTGGTGTTTGCTAAGTTTGTTATTAGGTATGACCCGACTTGGATCATAACGTACTAACCACATCAATGTTCTATGTGTCTTGGGCATAAAGAATTCAGCAAAAAAGGGGTCCCAAATGATTATGATATACCTGTATGATTCCATAAGAATCTTTCAAGAAATGATTAAAATTAATTGAAGCTATTCTGCTCAGGAGGTAAAATCTGTTAGATAAAGTCTGAAAGGTTTCAACCACCTCAAACCAAAAACACAAAATATGTCTTCTTTTGTTTTTATAAAAGTTGTCTTTTCTATTATTTTTTTTCTGCGTTGCGTAAATGTCGGATTAGGTAACTAAATGAACAGTATGAATCACAAGTTAAAAGGATCACGTCTGAGGTGATCAAGTCAATGTTTTCAATTAAAAAGGTCACGTTTGATGTGATCAAATGATATTAAATTAAAAAGGTCTCGTCTGAGGTGATCAAATGATGTTAAGTTAAATAGGTTACGTCTTAGATGATCGTCGTTCATAATGTTATATATCAAAGGGTAAATCTTAAGTGTTTGGACGTGTATGATGTCAAACTCATAAGTATGTCCCAATCGCACGATTGAATCATAAGTATGAGCCATCATACAATTGAATCATAAGTATGAGCCAGTCGTACATAGGAACCATAAGTATGAACCACGCACACGATTGGACAATGAGTATGGATCAGCTATGCGATTGGATCACAAGACTCAACCATCATACAAATGGTTGAAGGAGTATGAGTCAGTCATACGACTGAACCCCAGTCGTATGATGAATCATGCGTATGGGTCTAGTCGCATGACTAAAACTCAAAATAGTATAAATAGAAGGTTAGTCGGTCGTATTTCTTACCACCTTTAAGGCTCTCAAAAACCGTCCATACAGAGACACTCTGCAAAAATTCCCAATCATTGTAATTACTCTTTGATTGTGATACTGATTGATTTTCTACTCTTCTAAGGTACTTAGCAACTGAAATCGGCTCAAATGAGTGGATTAATCAAACCCTAAATGTCCAAAAATGCTAAGATAAATAACTAGGACAATGCTTAAAAAATAGACCACTTAAATGAACATAAAAGTTGATTTAAATGACACTAAATGCTATCAGTAGTCCCTGCGAATCTAATGAGTCGAAACATGAAGTGTATTATAACATTCTAACAAAGATTCTGATTTAGAGTGTCAAACAGAGCATGATGCAAATAGACACTCCATATGAACATCAGTCGCACAATTGAGCCATGCGCATGATTAAATCGCACGAGTGAATCAATCGGTGACTCAGTCGCACGACTGACTAAACTGCATGGATCAGTATATGACTAAGTTCAGTCGAATGCTCAATTGCAGACTGAACTCAGTCGCAGGCTCAATCATACAATTGAACTCAGTCGTATGGTTCAATCGCACGATTGAACCAGTTTGATTAAAATCAATTTAAATTCAACTGTCATCTCTTATTCACAAATCTAATGTATTTGTTTCTTGTGTTGCAGCAATATGGCTAAGACATAGACTATGAGCATTAAGCACAACATCTGTGTTCATCTGGATGCTACATCCCAGAACGCTTCTGAGTTCACTGGGACCATAGCCTTCCTGCGTAGATTGAGGATCTATAAGGCTATTTTTACACCATGCACGCCATACAGATTTATTCAGCAGACCTTCTACGAAAGTGTTGTGGTTGACCGGTCTGTTGAGCCCCATTGGATCCGGAGCTCTATATTAGGACTGGAGATTGAGATTATTGAAGACGATCTGAGAAGGGTCTTGGATTTGGGTGAGGACGGAGCCTACCCAACCAAGCTTCATCCCCTAACTATTCGGGGATGTTTCCTAAAGATCAAGTACGCTGGGGACATCAATGTTGGCGTCCTGAACAAGAGCAACATGTGCCTCCAGTTCAAGTACTTGGCACATGTGATCCTCAAATGCATAGCCTCCAGGCGTGGAGGATTTGACAAGATGTCCGACCAAATCCAGAATGCATATGTTGCACTGCAACTGAACCACAGGTTCAGTTTCTCCCGCATGTTGTTCTCCTACTTGATAAAGAACATTAAGACCAAAGGCAAGGAAGGCTTCTGCATGTATCCATGTTTCTTGCAAATGATTATAGATGAGAAGCTTCTTTTGCTACCGAAGGAGAATGATGATGTTATTATTCTAGAGGTGGTGGATGACACTACTTTGGAAAGAATGAAAGTGTACCGGGGGAAGCAGGTGAAGCCCCCGGTCAGGAGATTGTTTGGCCATTTGGAAAAAGATGATTAGTGGTTCCCTCTAATGAAGAGGACGATGATGATGATGACCTTTATGACAGTCAAGGTGGTGAAGATGCACGTCCTAGTCAATCAAGGGCCATTGACACGTCTACTATCTCCACCAACTCCATATGGTACTTCTGATGCACCTGGTGGTCTGAGCAGGCGGTCTTCCACGAGGACTTTATGTTAGATGAAGAAGAAGAGTCTGATGATAAGCCTCTCATCAGGCAAGTTGGTAGCCGGGTCGTGGCTACTGAGAAAGGGAAAGAGGCGGTTGGTGGACACCAAGCTGGGTCTAAGGATGGTGATACTGATTTCCCTCATCGAACATACACACTTGACCAGCTGATCAGCTCAGGGGGGACCAAATTGCAAAGGGTTCAAGGAAAAAGAGGATGGCTTAACCCCATGATAAAAGAGTAAAAGACCAAGGTTTACATTGATTACTTCTTCCATCGCCACAGCCACCACCACTACCACAGCCGCCACCACTACCACAACCACCACCACTACCACATCCACTACCATCTCCACAACCACTGATTCACCTCATCCACAATACCCCACACAACTGCACCACAATCCATATCCATTCCTCCTCCCATCTACACCACATCCACCACTATCCCTACTACTCACCAAGCCGGCACAACCACCCACTTCCCACCTATACCAAGATCTACTCTACCTACTGTCAGGTTAGAGGAACAGCTTCAAAACCTCAACAAAATGGTGTTGAAGCTGCTAGCCACAAATGAGCTGAGAGGCAATCAATAAACCAGTTGGTAGCAGTTAATGCTACCAAATCCAAGCAGATAGCTCATCTCACTAAGAAGAACGTTTCCTACAAGAGCGCATTAGGTCAAGCTCACCATGCACTAAAGAGTCAGAATGATTTGGTGATGGCTTCTATGAAAAGGATTGAAGGATTGGAGAAGAAAAATAAGAGGATTATGCTAAAGTTGAAGGGGAGAAAGGGTGAGCCCCTAAAGATCAAAGGTAATGGTGACGATGAAGGAGATGATGATGATGATACTTCTAATGAAGAATCAAAAGAAGATGATGATGAGGAGGAAGTTGGAGGTAGTGGGAAGATAAAAGAGATAATGATGACGAGGAGGATGATCAAGAAGGTGATGCATGTGCATCAACCTCAAGTAAAGCTACACGAGAGAGGCGTTCAAAAAGAGCCTCGTCGTCTGCAGCTCTAGCTGAAGAATCTCAGGAGCAGGGAAAGACTGATGCTCAACAGCCTGAGGACTATGATGTTATTCCCCTTCAGCAAGTCAAGACTTAGCTCACTATGATTCTTGACTTGCAAGGGAAGTAAGAAGGTCTGTGAGCTATACACCTGAAGAAGGAGAGATCATCCATGATCTGTCAGATGAGTAGCTGGCTGATATATTCAGATTAAATCCAGAAGAAATTGTCAAAGATGCTCCGGAAGTTGAAGTCCTAAGTGATGAGGAGCTACAGGATGTGGATGAAATAGAGATTGAAGATGTCACAGCTGATCACTATCCTGAGTACACTGACCCCAAGGGCAACGTCATCCCCATCTTGGGTGAAACTTTTGATAGTGATACTTTTGATAAGCTGGAGGAGATGGAGAATGAAAAGGAGGAATATGAAAGTAAAGCCCAAGCTTCAGATGCAAATTATGATATCAAGAAGGCTGAATAGGCAGTTTGTTTTGCTGAATGGAAGCCCAACGCGCACCTCCAACGCAAAATGCCTACACCAAACTTTACAGAGTCAAGAGACATCAGAAAGTGTCAGGAAAGTTCATTGCATAGGAATATTTTGAAGACTTGGGAGTCTATGCTGTAAATGGAGAAATGGATTGAGTACTTCAGATATCCACATGATCTGAAGACTCTTCCTGGTTTTGAGATCAACCGACTAGCTTGCTTAGATCTTTTGTATACCCACCCAAGAAAGATGTCAAGATGTTTGAGGCAGCATTCAAGAAAGAATACCACACCAGATGGGTAAAGTTCAGACCTCAACAACCTAAGAGGTTCATTCATAAGTTTGAAGTTGATCCTATATCTGGAAGACCAAAGGTGGTGTTGAAGTGGAGTTCCCCACGCACAATGTCTAAGATTCCCTTACGGGAAATGCCTCAGGACTTCACTCCACACTTCTAATGGTGGTATTATGATTGGAGGATGGGGGAAACGATCATAGTTTTGAATAGAGATGGGAAAATAGAGACTATCATGGTATTTGACCTAATATGGCTTACTAACTTGTCTGCTGATGATGTTTACACCTTATACAAGTAGCCACTGTTCTATGACATGCAAGATATTGTACAAGCTCTAAAGTTCCAACATGTTATACGACTCTACTTTGCATTCGAGATACATGCAGGAGTCACCAGAGAAAAGAATACAAGAAGTTTCAAGAGCATGTGAAGAATGTTAGAAAATAGGCTAAACATATTGGCTTCAGAGGAAGATCTCACAAGCTTATGGACAACAGATTGATCCATAATAGAGCCAAAAGCTTGTTAATGTACTAAAGATCCTAGAAGAAGGTGATGACCGTGAAGTTAAAACTAAGCTTCTGGTGCATCTGCAGTTTGATAAATTCAGCCTGATTTGATTTTAATATTGGAGCAATTACATGCCATGAGAGCAACAACAAAAGAGAGATAGAAGAACTTGGAGAAAAGCATGTCAGGCAATAGGATAAACTACGAGAGCAACAGCAGAGAGAGAGATAGAAGAACTTGGAGAAAAGCATGTTAGACAATAGGATAAACTAGGTCCAAGGGGGAGTTTGTTGATACATTATGTTCCTAGTTTATGTTCTTAATGTAAAAGTCTTTCATTTCTTGCACATGTGTAATGTATTCATTCAATGAAATATGATATGTGTTTGATGTTTACTTATCTTTGATTATTTCATATGTATGAACTTCATAATAGGTTTGAGGTTATTGTACATAGTTGTTAGTCAATCCACCTCAAACCAAAAACACAAAAATATGTCTTCTTTTGTTTAAATTCAAGTTGTTTTATGTTTTCACTATCTTCTATGTGTCTTGGTCGGGCTATATAACTAGATGAACTCTGTGAATCACTAATAAAAAGGATCACGTCTAAGGTGATCAAATAATTTTAAATTAAAAGGATCACGTCTAAGGTGATCAAATGATTTTCTGCTAAAAGGGTCATGTCTGAGATGATCATCTGTCAAAATGTTATATATCAAAGGTTAAGTTTTGAGTGTAAGGAAATATATGAGGTCAAACTCATAAGTATGAGCCAATCGCATGATTGAATCATAAGTATGAGCCAATCGCATGATTAAACCATAAGTATGAGCTAATCACACGATTGGACCATGAGTATGGGTCAGCCATATGATTGGATCACAAGAATGAACCAATCGTATGACTGGATGAAAGAGTCTGAACCAGTCGCATTACTGAACCCCAGTCACACAAATGAATCATGTGGTTGGGTCTAGTCGCACGACTAAAACTTAAAACATTATAAATAAAGGGGTTAGTCTGTCGTATTCTTTACCACCCTTTAAAACTCTCAAAAACCGCCCATACACAGACACTCTGCCAAAATTCCGATTATTGTCCCTTTGATTGTGATACAAAATAATTTCCTACTCATTTACAGGTACTTTGCAACTGAAATCGGTTCTAATGAATGGATTAATCGAACCCTAAATGACCGAAACTGTTAAGATCAATAACCGGGACAATACTCTTAAATTAGACCACTTAAATTGACATAAAAGTTGATTTAAAAGACACTAAGTGCTATTTCGAGTCCCTGCGAATCTAATGCGTCTAAACATGAAGTGTAATATTAATTTTTTACAAAGATTTTAAGTTAGAGTGTCGAACAAAGCAAGATGTGAATAGACACTCCATGTGAACCTTAGTCACACTATTGAGCCAGGTGCATGATTCAATCGCACGAGTGAATCAATCGGTGACTCAATCGCACGACTGACTCAACCGCAAGGCTTAGCATACGACTAAGTTCAATCACAGCCTCAATCGCACGACTGAACTCAATCGTAGGCTCAATCGTATGACTGTACTCAGTCGTATGGTTCAATCACACAATTGAACAAGTTGATCAAAATCAACTAACATTCAGCAGTTAGATCGTATGCACAAATCTAATGTATATGTTTCTTGTGTTGTAGAAATATGGCTGATAGATGAAGTATGAGCACTAAGCACAACATCTATGCTAATTTGGATTCTACACCCCAGAATGCTTCTGAGTTCACTAGGATCATAGCCTTCCTGCATAGATCCAGGATCTACAAGGCTATTTACACACCATGCACACCGTATAGATCTATACAGCTGACTTTTTGGGATAACGTTGTAGTGATCGGTCCGTTGAGCCCCACTGTATCCTGAGCTGTATATACGGACAGAAGATTGATATAACTGAAGACGACCTGAAGAGGGTCTTGGATCTGGGTGAGGACGGAGCCTACCCAACCAAGTTCCATCCCCTAACTGGTTCGGGGATGTTTTCTGAGGATCAAGTACACTGGGGACATCAATTTCGACATGCTGAACAAGAGCAACATGTGCCCCTAGTTCAAGTACTTGGCACATGTGATCCTCAAGTGGACAGCCTCCAGGCATGGAGGATTTATTGAGATATCTGACCAAATCCAGAATGCATACATTGCACTGGTACTGAACACCCATTCAGTTTCTCCACATGTGGTTTCTTACTTGATCAAGAACTGTTAGGTCTAGGATTAGTAAATCTACTGCCTATTGTATAGGCTTAGTACTTGAATTAATATTTGTAATGAATGGTTTTAATTCATTATTGTGTATGCATTAAATGAATAGGTTAACCAATATATATATATGTGTGTTAATTATGTATGTTTGAAGGTACAAACAATATACTTAATCAATTTGTGAAATTGATAAGTGTAAGAAACATATACGGATGAACATTTTGTTCTTCCGAAGATATGTTTCTTACAAGTAACAAACATTCAAAGATCATCTGCGGATGAACCATCAACTGGAGTAAAGTGAGAATTCCAAGTCAAGATTCCTGCGGAAGAACAACTTGCTTCAGAAGAAACAGTTTGCTGCAGAAGAACAAGATTGCTTTGAAAGAAACTGTTTGTTGCGGAAGAACAAGATTCCTGCAGAAGAATATTTTCTTTGGAAGATCAATCATCTACGGAAGACAATACTTCTGCGGAGTCCAAACACTTGTACACAAACAATGTAAGGTTACATGTCAACAAATGAGTTATGCGAATCCCAACAAATCCAGAGACTTCTTAACAGAAACAATTCAAATCCCAAGAGATACGGTGTTTCCTTAGCAAAAACATCATTGTCTATATATATGGATCCTAGGTTTTGAATCAGATGATGGCTTCAACGGCTTCAACAACAACAGCAATACGACGAAACATCACACAATCAAACCCTAGCAGCCGTCACATCATTCAACATAATTTTCAATATCGATCATTAGTTATTTGTAATCATTAACGTGTTTTAATGAAATACAATTGATTTAAACATATTGTTAGTTGTGTTTCATCAATCGTGTTCTTACATATTTATTGATATTGATAATCATTTAATCTGAACAATTAAACCAATTCAATGTTGATTCCGCAAACGTTGAATTGACATCAAATAACACTGATAATTCCTGATTGTGATCCTTGGATTCACAGGTGGTATCAGAGCAAAGTGCTCATTGATTTAGATCAATTGATCTATCAGTGTTAGTTGTGTTTAATTGTTCTTGAATCTTTCGATTTATCAGTTTTTACCGATTCAATCTATTGTTTTTAAGCAAAAGTGTGTGTGTGTGTTATTTAATCTGTCGTTTAACTTTGATTTATATTCAAATCAATTGAATAGCAGATCTTAGTTATTGATTAAATCAGAAACTTGTTCATATCTCTTGAACAAATACATTAGTTAATATCTTAGATCTTAACTAATCATGAGCAACTTTGGTGGATCATCTTATCAACTGCCAAAGTTGGAAATTAAAGCAAATTTCAAATCCTGGAAAATCAAGTTCAAGAATCATGTAAACTATACAGATTCTGACTTATGGGTTTCCATAATAGAAGGTCCTTATATTCCACTGCCCCTTGGGCTGGATTACAATGATAATAACCAACCCATAAGCACTAAAGATTTATCACGTCATGATATTAAAAAGGTTAAAGTTGATATCAAAGCATATAGCTTGCTTAGTATGGCTTTACCTAAAGAAATATTGATCAGATGTGAAAATTAGAAAACAGCAAATTGCTTGTGGAAGATTCTTCATACACTCTGTGAAGGGAGTGATGAAATCCGAAGCATTAGGAAGGACACCCTGGTTAAATATATGAAGCATTCCATCATAGCGAGGGTGAATCAATTCCACAACAACTCCACAGGTTTATGCAACTTGTTATAGAAAGGAACACTCTGGAGTTGAAATACACTAATGAGGAACTGAACAAGAAAATGCTCCATACTTTACCAGAAAGTTCTAAGAAAACTGTATCCATGTTCAAGAACACTATAGATCTCAAAGCAGTCAGACTAGATACTTTAGTGGCTAAAGTTGAGGCACTTGAAATGGATGAGAAATCAAGAAATAAGAATGTAAGAACTCATGTATCACCATATCACATCAAAGAAACAAGAAGTGCTAGACGTGCTTTCATATCCAGTAATGATAGTGATAACTCTTGTACTTTGAGTGAAGATGAAGAGGAGGTAAGTTTCTATGCTTCAAAACTCCTAAGAAATCTACTCAAAGTAAGTGAAGAAAAGAGAAAGAAAAAACAGAAGATCAAAGAGATAAATCATGAGAAGAACATCAATTAACAATCAATCAGAGTCTATCACTGTCATTGTAGACTCTGAAGAACAAAAAACAGCTTTTGTAGGTTTCAGTTCAAGCTTTTAGGCTTACCTAAGAAGTTCATGCCCACTGCCAACATGTGTCAACAAGATTTAGAAGAATTGCCTCTGGATGTAGTGGAGGAGATGGATCTGCAATGGCAAATGGCAATGATTGCCTATAGAGCCAAACAATATCTAAGGAGAAATAAGAATTTGGCAGCTGCAAGTAAATCATCAAGAATTGGACTGTTAAGTCTATGGTTAGATGCTTCAAGTGCAATCTCTATGGATACTTTTCAAGAGATGCAACCAACAAAATTCTGACTCAGCACAACATAGAATCATCAGGCTAACCAACCTCCATCAAGTCAAAGATTCTTCAGATAGCCACAACTGGCCAACTCATCCCCACTAGCCACCAATACACCAGCAGGAACCAGCAGCTCAAAAGAATCTGGGCTGATCATTAAGAATCTGGGCTGATCATTCTTCAAGATGGAACCTGTGACAGGAGTTTGTATGAGAAGGAAGTCCTAGAAGAAAATCAAGCTCTAATGGCCCACATCGAAAACAAAGTTCCACCCATGGCAAGTGAGGTAAGAAACAGGTTATGTTCATCAATATGTGTTGAGGAAGTAGAAAGATACAGAGTCCATACTAAAGAATTAGCTGATAAAGTTAAAGAAACAATGATTTTGAATGAATCGCATGTAGGAGAACATAAGTTATGTCAGATTAAATATAAAACTCTTTACAAAGGGATTTAGACAAAGTGTTTCTAAAAATTATAGTTTCAAAGCACAAGTTGAGCGTCTGACCACTTCCTTAACAAAATCCATGGCTGATCATGCATCAACTGAACTGAAACTTTAGAAGTTTCAGCTCTCATCTCAGCAATATGAGAATTTACTAAATTCTCATATTGAATCATAGAACAAGTCTGAGTTGGGTTATAATGTTGTAGCACCTCCTATTAACAATAACTATGTTCCTTTGTCTGAATCAATGACAAATAATTTTTCAAAACATTTTGTGCCAAGCACTAATATAGGAACTAACTCTAATCAACCAAACATTCATAATAAATATGAGGTGAATGAAATTGAGTTTTCTGAATCGGAAAAGATTAATCAAATGAATTCAGAATTTGACTTTGATGAGTGAATGACAAGGATGATTCTGATGAACATGATGATGATCTTGTCAACAAGGGTAAGAATATTGTATTTGAAACAAAAATTCCAAAAGTGCTTGAAGAAACAAAGTTGCCATACCCTCCTAAACAAAGAAACATGTTGAAGACCATCTATAAGAGAATAGCTCAATTAAATGAAGGACTTCAATAGCTATCTCATCAACAAAATTCTTCCATGAAGGAAATGCAAAGTGTGCCTCTACTGAGGAAAGGCACAAGTCATTAGTTGAAAAAGAAAAGAAGAAGGAATCAGTAGATCATCTGTGGAAGATGAACCTTTCTTCAGTACCAGATCTACGGAAGAAGAAAAAGTCTTTAGTAGAACTTAATGTTGATTCAGTAGATGATCTACGAAAGAGGAATTCAGCAACAAACAAACAAACGGTGCATAAGGTGGAAAGAAAGAATCTACTCCAAAGCTGAAGAAGGATGAAAAGCCTTAAAAGTTGGAAAACCATAAGAAAATAAATGATTCTAAGAAAGAATCAAATGAGAAGTACTACAAATGGTGTGACATGAAAAACCATAATACTGAAGATTGTTACTTTAGTAGTTACTGCTCTATTTGCAATATGAACAATCACATGACTGTTGACTGCTACTTCAACAAACATTGTGCTATCTGCAACAAAATTAACCATTCCACTCAGGAATGCTATTTTAACAGAAAGAACAAGAAGAAAGGCATAAAGAAGAAAGAATCAGATAAGTCTGAATCAGACACTCAATCTACTAATTTTGAAAAGGATTCTAAACTGAAGAAGTTTGAAAAAATTCAAAGTCAAAATCAAAGGATAAAACATCCACAAGTGATCATCCATCAAAGAAAAGATCAATTTTCAAGCATTCAAAAACACCTCACAAAAGGGTAGATTTGACTAATCAGGAAACAAAGCATGATGATGTATTCTTTGATAATTTTGAAAAGGGAATTCATATACCTCATTCAAAACAAAAGATTGTGAGACATTAATCGTAAAGTTTCATTATCAAAAACAAAGTCTCAAATGAACATACATAAGCTGAATCAAGAAGAAATTAGGAAACAAGAAGCTAGTTCATCAATATCACCTTCAACGGAATCATCCTCATCTGAAACAAATCAGAATGAATCAAACAAAACTAAAACTGAAACTTCAAGACTTATTCATGAAGGAGTAACTATTTTCGACACTGCTCGCAAACCTAAGATCATTAGGCTTGGGTTGTTAATTCTAACTGATTTAATTTTGAATGCAGGAGCAATATTGGAGAGCTGACAACAAGTGGTATGTTGATAGTGGTTGTTCCAGGCATATGACAGGAACTGCTCACTTCTCTATGATTTCAAACATAAAAATCCTTCTGATGTGGCATTTGGTGGGGATAAAGAAAGGAGGAAAAGTTATGGGTGAAGGAATGGTAACAAATGGTGTACTTAAGTTTGAGAAAGTAAATTACTGTGAAATTTTACAATATAATTTACTTAGTGTATCTCAAATTTGTGATCAAAATTATACCACATTTTTTGATAATGTTAACTGTTACATTCTTAAGCTAGGTTTTTTTGTTCCCGAAGATTGGATCCTTCTAAAAGCATCAAGAAAAGGAAACACTTATGTTTTGGACATGAACAACCCCTCAGTCACAAAACATGAAACATGTCTTCTATGTAAGTTATCAGAAGATGTATCTCAATTGTGGCATAGAAGGCTTGTCCACTCTAACATGAAGAAGATGAACAAATTGGTGACAAATGACCTAATCATTGGTTTACCAATAAAAGAGTTTTATTGCTCAACTCACTGTTCTTCTTGTTACAAAGGAAAACAACATAGAGTGTCACATAAATCTAAAATTATCAAGACTAATACTATAGCACTCAAATTGCTTCACATGGATCTGTTTGGTCCTACCAATGTGTTGAGCATTAGAAAAAGGCAATAATGTTTGGTGATAGTTGATGATTTCACAAGATTTACATGGGTCTTTTTCTTAAAACAGAAGAGTGAAACATCAGAAACATTAATGGACTTTTGCGATCAAGATTGAGAATCATCTTGATACAAAAGTTAAAAATTTTAGGAGTGACAATGGTACTAAATTTGTCAAATTTGACCTGGATTCATTTTGCAGGAGCAAAGGCATTGCAAGACAATTTAGTGCACCAAGAATTCCACAACAAATGGAGTGGCTGAAAGAAGAAAAGAACTCTCACTGAACCAGCCAGAACAATGCTAGCTGATTCATAATTGCCCATCACATTTTAGGCTGAGGCAGTGAATACTGCATGCAACATTCAAAACAGAACATTAATTGTCAAGGAACACAACAAAAGTCCTTATGAGCTCTTGTATAAAATAAAACCATAAATAGGATATGTTAGAGTTTTTGGGTGTCATGTATCTATTTTTAAACATAAAAGAGTCATTGGGAAAATTTTCAGAAAAGGCATATGATGGTTTCTTTAATGGATATTCTTCAACATCTAATCTTATAGGATTTATATTCCAAAACATAACATTGTGGAAGAAACTCCTAATGTATCATTTTATGAATTTGTATTCACTAAATCAATTAAAGGTTCATCATGGTTGTTTGACATAGATGCTTTGACTAAATCAATTAAATATGATTATTTGAACACTGTAGGATCTAATGAAGTATGTTATCCATTTGTTCAACCTGATATGAATGAAGTAACATTATCTGCTAATCCTCCAAGGATACTGTTAGGATCTCAGCATCTAGTTTGATCAATTAGATTGGATTTGCAGCAGAATGAGCCCACGAATTAACAAATTTAAACAAGAACACACGAAATTTATCAATGAAACAGTGTTTGTTATAGAGAGAGAGAATTTCTGCCTAAAGGAATATATTCATTCAATACACGCTTCGACTGGCTTCCGCCTCGTTACAATTAGGTCATCTTTCCTTTTATAAGGGAAGCTAACGTCAGCTGATGTCACTTGACAATGACATCTAACTGTTATTTAACTACTGAAAGTTAACACAACTACTGAAGATGTCAAATAGCTGACATCTTCTTACAAAAATACCAAGTGTTAACTATCACTACAACTACTGAAAAAGAAACTACTGAAACAACAATGACTGAAGAACATGCTCTTCAGTCGTTTTACAAGTACTAAAATAGAAAAGAAAACTACTGAAAGGAAACCATCATAACAACTGAAGAATGCTTCTTCAGCTGTTGTGACAAAATCTGAAGGGTTCAGTACTTGGACTTCTTGAACTTCAATTGTTGTCATCAGCTGATGTCTTCAGATGTTGTCTTCAGTCTTTGTACTTCAGCTGTTGATCTTCAGTACTTTAGTCTTCAGCTGTTGATCTTCAAACTTTGGTCTTCAGCTGTTGAAGTCTTCAGTACTTTAGTCTTCAGCTGTTGATCTTTAGACTTTGGTCTTCAGCTGTTGAAGTCTTTAGTACTTTAGTCTTGAGCTGTTGATCTTCAGACTTTGTCAAACAGCTGATCAAGTCTTCAGCAGTTGTTGTGATGTTTTGTGGGACTTAAAGGTTTTTCTGATTTGGCTCATTGGTTCTTTTGGTCCAACAAACTCCCCCTGAACCAATGCAGCCAAAACCTTTAAGCTTATTGAAGATGTCCCACTTATTATGGCAAAAAAGTTGGTCTTTTTGTCTTCTAGATCAGCTCAGAAGTGACCTTGCAAGCACAGGCCTTGGAAGAAGTCTCAATGATCTGTTTGACAAAGGATGGATGGGAACTCTGTGTTGGGGAACTGGACACAGAGCTGTTACCCCATCCATGAGATCTACTTCCCAACTATGAGTCTGTAAGACTCCCTTGTATAGGCCTCAAGAAAGATTACTTGTTCCTCCATGGTAAGCTCTTCTGCTTCTCCTTCAAAGAGTGACTCTGGCCCATAATACTCAGAGAGGTATTTGACCTGCTTCCCATTTTTTAGTTCCACAGTTGTTATGACTCTATATGCAAATTCATCTGGGTGAATACCCTCTAAGAACAACTGGAGCTCATTCTTTTTAACTTCCTCAAGCCTCCTATACACTAACCCCTTTTTCACCACTTTATTCTCCAGCATCTTTTGTGGGGTCAGTTTAGCTTTATAGGCTTTCTTGAAGTCATCTAGGATCTCCCAAGGTGATACTACAAAGGCCAGTGAGATCACTTCATCAACAATCTTCTTTACTTGGCCAATGTATCTGTGTGGAATATTTTTCTTTTGAATCCTATGAGACACCCTGGGATCAGGCCAAATCCTCACTCTCTCTTTTTGATATTGAAAGGTATGTCTGAGAGTGTATAATCTCTGAGCATGTTTCCTCATATTGATGATTGAAGATGTGGCGGCGTATGCTTTGTCGACTCTTCTCAACAGTTCCTCATCATGTTGTTTGTGAAGATCTTCTTCTTCTAACTTTACTTTCACTATTTGCCTTTGAGATTCAGGAGTAATTGTTGGAGGGTGACTCATGGCCTTAGGCAACTGTATAATAGCTGAGATTGGCAGCCTGTCTTCATCTTCATCATTATCTTCTTCTTCCTCTTCTAGCCTCAGTACCTTTCTCTTCCTCTTCTGGGGTACATCATCGGCTATTGGTTTTGTGGATTAGGGAATTGGTTTAGTGGGTTGTGGTTATGGTGGTTTTGGTGTGGGAATTTTGACAGGCTGTTCTAGCATTTTGGATGTAAGTGAGGCTTTAGATTGTTTGACCAGTTTAGTCCTGCTCCCAACACCAGCTTCATTCAAGGCTTCAATGACCAGCCCTTTGGTATATACTTCAGACGAACAGATCTTGGTGGTTATTGCCAAGATGCTGTCCCTGGACCATGACTTAATTTCAATCAATGATCTTCCAAGATACTTAGCTATGAACCTCATCATGATTTCCAGCCTTTCCTTTTCCGACACATTGTAACTTGCCTATCTTGCTTGGATTTCTTTAATCTCCAATCTTCTAATTTCTAAGTCAAGTTTTTCAGTGTCATGACCTTGCCTAAACAGCTGATCAATGATGTTATCCATTGATCGGTTGTGTTGGGCATCAGCCTCCTTCACCATTTTCTCCAACTCCTTCTCCTTCTTTCCACTCTTTCTTTTCTTGTATGTGACATGAAAGTCTGTAGTACTTTCAGTCACTTTCTCCATTTCAGCTTCCTTCTCCTTCTCCTTCTCCATCTCTACACCCAACTCCTTCTCATTTTCCACCTCTATCTATTTTTCTTTCTCTTTCCCATCTTCAATCCTCTTTAGTTTTGCTTTCACTGACTGAATCTCCCCCTTTTTGGTTGCATTGATTGCAAGGGTTTGATTGTCAGAAAGCCTTTTGCTCACAACTTCCTCTATCAAGGGTTGGATAACCGAGGGAAGCCTCTCATCAAGGGTTTTAATCACTATATTAGTGATAATTATCTATAAACCTCACAAATTAATAAACCACAGGACGAAAGATATCCATGTGTAGTAATTGCAAGCAGGAAATGGACTTAGGTTCTTCAATAGGAGGGAATGAGACTTTGTGTTGTTTTCCTTTCAAACAAGCAGTGCAGTTGTCTTCACATCTGAACTCCTTCATAGGCAATCCCCTTACTAAACCATGATGTATCAGTTGATTCAAGTTTTTAAGATTCACATGACCCAGCCTTCTATGCCATCGAATAGATTCTTGAGGAGAAGCCTTGGAAAATAGGCTAGGATGGCCTTTGAGATCTATTTTCTTGGAAAGATCTAAGGCATACACTCTTCCTGTCATATTGGCCCTCAGGAGAGTAAGATCATCCAACACCTTATCAATCAAGCTCAGAACTTTGGATGACAGAATCCTGCAGTCTTGACTAGTGAAAAGAGAAACATGGCCTTTATCACACATTTGACTGACACTCAAGAGATTGTACTTGAGATTCTTCACATGGGTAACATCATCAAACCTTATTTCCCCATTGGAGACAAAGCCTTTGCCAATGATGTAACCCTTAGCATCATTGCCAAAAGAAAAAAACTCCTTTTTTCTTTGAGAGTAATAATGAAGAAGAGAGTTGTTCCCTATCATATGCATAGATCCTCCACTGTCTACATACCAGATGCTACTGTGGCATGCTGAAGAACCCTGCAATCATAATAAATTAGTTAGTTTTTGAGACCCAAAACTTTTTGGTTTTGGGTCTGTTCACATCAACAGATGGTAAACTAACAGATTTGCTATGAAGAACAGCCTGAGGGGATGGAGATGGTGAAGAAGAAGAATCCTTTGGCATGGATTTTCTTCTCTGTGGTTTCAGCATAGGAGCATGTAATTGGTTGACTCTCCCCAATAGATGTTGAACCATCATAACAAGTTGTGTCTGATTCTATGATAAAGCCTTCAGCTCATCAGACACATTAGTGCTTGAGATTGATGGATTTCTGTGTTGTACCATCTCCCTTGAGCAACCTCAGCTGTTGCCTGATTAACCCCTTCTTTTTGGATTTCTTTTTGGATTCTGGGGTTACAGGTTTTGATGTTGCTGGTACAAACTTGGTTTCAAACTCAGTTTTCATTTTATCCATTTTCTTTTTAATGTTCTCATTGTGTTTGAGTTTGGAGCCCTTTTTATACCAGCAATCATAAGTAAGATGATTGAATAAGCCACATATTTCACATGGCTTTTTCTTCATCTTAAGTTGATCATCTGCTCAAGAAGATGAAACTACTGAAGACTTATTCTTCAGTAGTTTGCGACCAGTACTAGCAGTTTTCTTCCTTGCAGTACATGCTTTCTTGATATCTTCTTCAGTAGTTTTCCTACCCTTTCTACTGGTAGTTTTCTTTCCTTTAGTACATGCAGTAGTTGGGTTTGCTCTTTAGTACTTCAGTACTTTGTGAAATACCACCTGGAGTGATCAACCTTTTGATCATGTGAGTGTCAGCATTTGAACCATCAACATTAGCTGATAGGTTTTGGAGGAATTAATGCTGACTCATGGTGTTGTATCAGATAGTAGATCACATGATGAAAAGGATTGGTTATTGCTTTCACCATCAGATTCTACCTCTGCTTTGGGAGTAAAATTTGTAGGAGGAGCAGTGTGATTATAACCAATGCCAAACTTCACATTGGAAGCAGACTGCTTACTGAGAAGCATTTCAAAACCCTTGCAGGAATGTACCCATTGATCACACTCTACCTGGGTAGCTGCAAGTGTTTCTTTGAGGTCTCTGTACTTCTCTAGAAGTACCTCTTCCCTAGACTTATCATCAGTGATTTGGCATTTAAGTTTGTAAATCTCAGCATTCTTATGATAAGCACATACTCAAATTCAGCTTTTCTTTTGGATATTATTTGTTCTAGCTCAATGTTCTTTTTAATTAAAGCTACATTTGCTTCTCTAATAGATGCAAATGTGGTTATGCATGTTTTAGAACATAGCTTGGCTTTGGCCTCAAAGGATACCTGTGATACCTGAGGTGTGGAGGCATTATAGGATGAGGTATCAACATACTCCAGGGCCATAAGAGCAAAGTTTTCAAAAGGATTGTCACCACCATGTTGACCAGCACCAGAGAACAATTGTTCATTACCAGACATATCATTTGGTAAACTACTCCAGTCAAAACTCCTGGGGTGAAAAAGCTGTGTTGTTGAGGTTGAGATTGTTGATGAGATTGGGAAGGTTGAGGCTCAGGAAAGCAGGTGGTTGTTGAGCAATGGTACTTGAACTTGACTGGTTTGTGGCATGTAATAGCAGGGATATGGATATGACATTGGACCCTGAGGGACAAAATATGCAGGAGATTGATGACCAGAACTAGCAGAATGTTGCCATCTGTTTTGTTGAATATTACTTGGAAAAGTCACAAAGGGTGCAGAGGAGTTAGATCCAGATGATCTACACTCTCTTGTAAAGTGCCCAAGCCTGTGGCATTTGTGACACCTCAACTTACTCTTGTCAAAACCAACTTTGGTTTTGCCAGAGAGTCCAGGGAATTTCCTACCAGTTGTCTTGTAGAACTTCTGAGATCTGACATTAATCAAGGCCATTTGGCTCAGAATATCCATCTCTTCAAAGTCATCATCAGCTATACCTTTCAAATCATCCATAATGAAGCACAAATTGTCACTATTACAGCCTAACTGACTATCAACACTCACAAATACATGATGAGAACTGTTTGAAGAGAAATCTATATGCACATCATAATTACTTTCTCATGCAACATATTCTGACTCATGACCGACCAAGGCAGTGTTCCCTGGTACAAAGTCTTCAGTGTGCTTTCCTGATGATGCCAGTTTCCATTTCTGCTCTATCTCTCTTTCAAATGTAAGCAGTTTCCCATGAACTTAGGTGAGAGATAGGCTATCCAGATTTACATTAGAGCGTAGGACAATTGTATATGTGTCCCATCTCTCAGGCAGTGATCTGAGGAATCTGTGGTTCATCTAGCTATTAGTGTATTCATGTTTGACCATTTTCAGCTCAGAGATCAAACATGAAAACGCTCAAACTGTTGAGTCAGAGTCTTACCCTTCCTATGAGCAAATGTCTCATATTGTTGGGCAAGTATTTCCCTATTGTTTCCTAAGACCTCATCAGTACCACCAAATTGTTCTTTCAGTGCCTTCCAGAGGTCATGAGCAGTTTCATGATGCATAAGCCCAGAATAGATTTCATTAGGTAGTGCCATGGCCAGAATACCATAGCTTTAGCATCAATCTCAAACATTTTTCGATCCTCATCAGAGTATTGTTCCTTTTTCTTCGGAAGCATTTGGTTGGTTTCCGGATTGTTCACCGTAGGCTTATATGGACCATGTACCACAGATGTCCAACAACTTGAACTGTTAACAGACAGGTGATGGAGCATTCTTCGTTGCCATATGTTATACTCAGTCCTAACCAGCATCGGAGGCTTGGTTGAGGAACCAGTATTGTGAGGGTCATTAGAAGGAGCAATCATATTCTGAATTCAGACAAATCAAGGTAAACAAAGTAAATCTAGTTCAAAACCACATAGTTACTCAAACAAAATGGGGAGAAGCAACAAAAACTCAATCTCTATAACCGATTTTTGCAAATTTGCTAATTCGATCAAACGTAGATAGCAAAAGAACAGTTTCAATGATCAATTGTTAAATGATCAATGATTAACCCGTTCTGATACCATTTGTTAGGATCTCAGCATCTAGTTTGATCAATTAGATTGGATTTGCAGCGGAATAAGCCCACGAATTAACAAATTTAAACAAGAACACACGAAATTTATCAATGAAACAGTGATTGTTATAGAGAGAGAGAATTTCTACCAAAAGGAATATATTCATTCAATACACGCTTCGGCTGGTTTCCGCCTCGTTACAATTAGGTCATCTTTCCTTTTATGAGGGAAGCTGACGTTAGCTGATGTCACTTGACAGTGACATCTAACTGTTATTTAACTACTGAAAGTTAACACAACTACTGAAGATGTCAAACAGCTGACATCTTCTTACAAAAATACAAAGTGTTAACTATCACTACAACTACTGAAAAGAAAACTACTGAAACAACAACGACTGAAGAACATGCTCTTTAGTCATTTTACAAGTACTGAAAGAGAAAAGAAAACTACTGAAAGGAAACCATCACAACAACTGAAGAATGCTTCTTCAGCTGTTGTTACAAACTCTAAAGGCTTCAGTACTTGGACTTCTTGAACTTCAGTTGTTGTCATCAGCTGATGTCTTCAGATGTTGTCTTCAGTCTTTGTACTTCAGCTGTTGATCTTCAGTACTTTAGTCTTCAGCTGTTGATCTTCAGACTTTGGTCTTCAGCTGTTGAAGTCTTCAGTACTTTAGTCTTCAGCTGTTGATCTTCAGACTTTGTCAAACAGCTGATCAAGTCTTCAGCATTTGTTGTGATGTCTTGTGGGACTTAAAGGTTTTTCGGATCTGGCTCATTGGTTCTTTTGGTCCAACAGATACACACATCCTCATGTGGAAACACTTCAGAAGAAGATACTGACACTACATGTGGAAATGATGACTTATCATCCGGAGAAGTTCCTGTAACTCCTACGGAGGAGATAAATGATTCGGAGAAGTTCCTATAACTCCTATAGAAGAGCAAACTGATTCTAGAGAAGCCAATGCAGCTCCTGTAGAAGACAATCATAATGCTACTGATAATCAGCCACTGAAGATAATTCAACACAACATGTTGAATAGTTTGACTACTTCCTACACTCTTATCCTGGTTTAAATCATTCTGCACCAATAGATATGACTAAACTAGAATCATCTATTGCATTTGAGTCAACTCCATCAACAAGAATAAATAAGAGTCATCCAGTCAACAACATCATTGGAGATCTTATGAAGAGAACTACAAGAAGTCAAAGTGGTACTGGCAACATTTGTCTTTTTAGTTGTTTTCTTTCTCAAGTGCTTCCTCAAAATATCATTGTTGCTTTCTCAAGTGGTTCCTCAAAATAGCAATATTGAAGCTATGCAAGAAGAGCTTAAACAATTTAGAAAGCAAAACGTATGGTCTCTTGTTGATTTACCATAAGGCCAACATCCTATTGGTACAAGGTGGCTATACAAAAACAAACTTGAGGATAGAGGGATCATTGTAAGAAATAAGGCAAGCTTGATTGCACAAGGATACCCATAAGAAAAGAGAATAGACTATTCATCAATCAAGAAAAATACATACATCAAAGTTTGAAGAAATACAATCATGCTAATCTATCCTCATGCAAAACACCAGCATCAATAATTCATAAGATTGTACCTCATCCTTCAAAAAATCTATTGATAAACAATTATATATATCAATGATAGGATCACTTATGTATCTAACTGCCAGTAGATCTGACATTAAGTTTGCTGTGTGTGTGCGCTAGGTACCAATCTGATCCAAAGGAGTCTTATCTGAATGTTGTGAAAAGGATTTTCAGATATCTCAAAGGAAAACCAGGACTTGGTCTTTCGTATCCAAAGGATGGTGACCTTACACTCTACTCATACTCAGACAGTGACTATGGTGGCTGTAATAGTACAGAAAATCCACAACTGGTGGATGTCAATTCATAGGACCAAGACTAGTATCATGCCAGTGCAAGAAACAAACCATTGTCTCTGTATCCACAGCTGAGGCTGAGTACATAGCTGCTTCAGTTGGTTGCTCTCAAGTCCTTTGGTTGCAAAACCAATTGCTTGACTATGTTTACAACTTCCTTCAAACTTTAATTTACATAGACAATTTTGCTACTATGTTTATAACTACTAATCCTGTGCAACATAGTAAAACAAAACATATTGAAATAAGATATCATTTTCTGAGAGATTGCTCATAAAAGGGTTTGATTAAGTTAGTCAAAGTGGATACAACAAATCACCTTGTTGATTTATTCACTAAAGCCTTTAATTCGGTTAGATTTAATTTTCTAATTGAGTCGCTGGGCATGAACAAACAAAATACTGTGTCTAATGTTGCTTCAGCATGACATTTGCTTGGGAATGATAGTACACTATATCTTTGCTTATTCCTAAATTCTTAAATATCATTAAATCTGAGAAAGTTTCTTGATATGTGAGTAGGTTCATCTTGAGTAGAAACTACTCTTAGTGCATGCCAAACATAATTCAAAGTGATTATTTGTGGGAAACTTCATTTTGATGATACAAAGTGAGTCTTATTTTGATGTAATCAAATCACTCATCAAAGCCCACTATGTACCGACACTTTATAATATCTATCTTTGCAAAACATACACCCTCTGTTTTGTGTAAACAAAGACCTGGTTGTATGATCACTATATTGTATATCAGTTATCAAAGGTGAAAAGATCATGATCCTCATCATCCCTATGTTTTGTGTAAACAAAGACCTGGGTTGAAGGCACCTCTGTTTTACGTGAGTAAAGACCTGGTGACCTGATGATGATCATATCTAAGCTCTCAAAAGAATCCTATGTGATCAATTGTACATTTATCTAAAGCTTTTATATCAATGCATTAATGAGATGTCAAATGCATCTCAAGATAGAACTTATAACTTAAAGTACATAGTTATCAACTGTGAAAAGTGATGATTTGACTTGCAAAGGGAGGACAAAATCTTCGTAAATTGAATGTGAAGCCCATAACAATTATTTCCTAATCAATATGAAAACATGATAAACAGCATGCCTACATGATACATTAGCTCTTGTATGGATTTAAGTGGATAATATACTTGCAATCAAAACTATGTTCAGGTATCAATTCAACAAAATAACTCATGAGGAAGAGGCATAGTGTTATAGTATGATCCCATCATATGTGTATACATGTCTAAGCATCATCATACAGTTAAATTACACTCATGATATTCTTCTTAGAAATTTATGATAAATGCATACTGTCATCATTAATCACAAATTTCGGGCGAGTAGAATTCATGAAAATAAGTTTATCAATCAACAGCTTTGTCTATTTCATTATCAATTTGACGGAATTGGAATCTGAACACCAAATCAAACTTTCTGCTATTCCTGTAATAGTTGAATCCAAGATCAACACAAAGGCAAAGACAAACTGATCAGAGAACCAAGAGCAGTCATTCCTGGAAAAGTGTGACCACTAGGGACAACTGTTAGAGAAATCACTGAATTGAAATCAACTTTGATAGAGCTATATGATCATATCAGAACTCCCAGTTCTGTGAAAGAAAACAGGATTATGGCTTGGAAATATGATCCAGACAGGGATTGTGCAATTATCAAAAGAACCTCCGAAAGAATTCAGTGGTGCAATTATCAAAAGAACCTCCGGAAGAATTCAGTATTTCCATAATATAGAAGCATTGCTGAGGCTTCATGAGAAAGATATCAAGGACCTGCAAAGTCTAATAATATCTAACTATCCAATTAACTCAATGGGAAGAGATTTCTCTATGTTGGTGCGAAAACTGAAGACAAAATTCATAGATGATGTGCTCAAGGAAGCTAAGAGACATGATGATGATCATAGGAAGAGAATTCAAAGAATCAAAAGAACAACAAAGCCCTCTTCACTTGTTGATGAGGAAAGGTTGAAAAAGGTATGATACAACCATGAAAATGCAACATCTATCCAATGCTTCAACGGAAATCAATACACATCTCCCATAACAGAATGGGGTTATGTTGAGAAAACAAAAGAGCTGGTGCTACTGAGGAATGTTAAGGAAAGAAGGCTGAGAAGATTCGAATTTTTAACCCAGTGGAGATCAAGCTGCTTTACCCAAGCTATACTTCATATCTTCATGAAAAATTCTTTCCAAAGCTACTGGTGAAAAGCATCAGAATGACTTGTGTCTATATGTGCATATGATTCAAGTTGTGGATAAGCTGCATGCCAAAGCATACAAAAGAAGAAGATATAATGTTGGGTGCTAAAGGGAGCCAACATTGAAGATATATCGGAATTGAGAATCTCAGAAGAAGATGAGCTGGAAATTGTTCATAATCAGTGTGTTATGGAAACCCTCAGCATAGAAGAAGATGTATTAGGGCTGACTTTTGAGACACTCTAAAGGATATGCAGAATGGAGATGAAGTACAAATACGATGATCAAAATGATGCAGTATCATATTTCAACAAGAAGATGGTTTCAAGATTGAAGGAGTTTCAGTTTTGAAGAAATGATTACAAGTAGCTAAGCCTAAGGGGGAGTATTGTTAGGTCTAGGATCAGTAGATCTAGTCCTTTTTGTATAGGTTTAGTACTTGAATTAATATCTATAATGCATGGTGTAATTCATTATTTTGTATGCATTAAATGTATAGGTTAACCCATATATATATGTTTGTTGATTTATGTATGTTTGTAAGTACAAAGAATATACTTAATCAATTTGTGAAATTGACTAAGTGTAAGAAACATCTACGGATGAACATTTTGTTCTTCCGTAGATATGTTTCTTACAAGTAACAAACATTTGAAGATCATCTGTGGATGAACCATCAACTGAAGTAAAGTGAGAATTCCAAGTCAAGATTCCTGCAGAAGAACAGCTTGCTTCGGAAGAAACTATTTGCTATGGAAGAACAATATTGCTTCGGAAGAAACAGTTTGCTTCAGAAGAAACTGTTTGCAGCGAAAGAACAAGATTCCTACGAAAGAATATTTGCTTTGGAAGATCAATCATCTACAGAAGACAATACTTCTTTGGAGTCCAAACACTTGTACACAAACAATACAAGTGTTACAAGTCAACAAGTGAGTTATGCGAATCCCAAGAAATCCAGAGATTTCTTAATAGATACAATTCAAATCCGAAGAGATACGGTGTTTCCTTAACAGAAACATCATTATCTATATATATGGATCCTAGGTTTCGAATCAGATGACGGCTTCAACAACAGCATACGACAAAACATCACACAATCAAACCCTAGCAGGTGTCACATCATTCAACCCAATTTTCAATATCGGACATTAGTTATTTGTAATCATTGACGTGTTTTAATGAAATATAGTTCATTTAAATAGATTAGTAGTTGTGTTTCATCAATTGTGTTCTTGCATATTTATTGATATTGATAATCATTTTATATGAACAATTAAACCAATTCAACATTGATTCCGCAAACATTGAATTGACATCAAATAAAGCTGATAATTCCTGATTGTGATCCTTGGACTCACAAGAACAATGAGGCCAAGGACAAGGAAGGCTTCTGTATAATTCCACGTTTCTGGCAGATGATTATAGACGAGAAGCTTCCTCTGCTGCCGAAGGTGAAGGATGATGTTGTTGTATTAGAGGTGATAAATGACACCACTTTAGGAAGGATGAAGGTGTACGAGGGGAAGCAGGTGAAGCCCCCGGTCATGAGACTATTTGACCATCTGGCAAATGAGGACTATGTGGCACCCTCTGGTAAGAAGTGGCATCATGATGATAGTGATTCTGATGTTGAGCCCGTATTGATGAAGAAGATGACGATGATGATGATGACCATAATAACGGTCAAGGTAGTGGAGATGTTGGTCCTAGTCAATCAAGGGCCACTGACACGTCTACTATATCTCCACCATCTCCATACGGTACTTCTGAGGCACCTGGTGGATCTGAGCAGGCTACTTTTCACCAGGATTTCTTGGTAGAAGAAGTGGATGAGTCAGATGATGAGCTTCTCAGCCAAAGGTCGGTAGCCGGGTTGTGGCTACTTAGAAGGGGAATGAGGCGGTTGGTGGACGCCAAGCTGGGTGTGAGGGTGGTGATACTAAAGTGACAGATCCAACATACACACTCGACCAGCCTATCAGCTCAAGGGGAGCCTCTACAGCCAAAGGCTCTAGGAAGAAGAGGATTGCCCATCCTTATGGAAAAAAGGGGTGTAAGAGACAGAGGATCACCTTGATCTGTTCTTCCACCACCACAACCACTATCACTACCACTGTTCCTCCCACTACCACCTCTATAGCCACTTATACTCCCACCACCACTCATACACTCACATCCACCTCACCCTCAATACCCAACACAACTCCACCACAACCTACTTCCATTCCTACTCCATCTTCACCACATCCACCACTACACCCACTACTCACCAGCCGGAACATCCACCTAATTCCCACCTACACCTGGCTCTACTCTACCCACTGTTGGGCTAGAGGAAGAACTAGCTAACCTCAACAAAATGGTGCTAAAGCTGATAGCTATAGATGATCTTAGAGCCAACCAGATGAACCAACTGATGGCAATCAATACCGCCGAAGGCAAGCAGATTGCTCAGCTAACAAAGAAGAACACTGCTCACGAGAGAGCGTTAGGTCAAGCTCGCCATGCACTAAGTCCCATAATGAGCTGGTGATGGCATCTGTCAAGAGGATAGAGGGGTTGGAGAAAAAGAATAAGAAGCTATTGCTAAGATTGAAAGGAACTAAGGGTGAGCCCTTAAAGATTAAAGGTGATGGAGATGATGGTGGTGATAATGATGATGAGCTTACTGAGGATGAATCAGAAGAAGAATATGATGATTATGATGAGGAAGTGTGACCAAGTGAAAGGGAAAAGGGAGATGATAAGGATGATGATGATGATGATCAAGAAGGTGATGCATCTGTATCTACCTCAACTCAAGCAGCTCAGGAGAGGCGCTCCAAAAGAGCCGCATTCTATGTAGCTCTAGCTAAGGAGACATATGACTAGGGCAAAGGCAAAGCTCCACAAGCTAATGATTATGATGTTCTCTCCCTTCAGCAAGTCAACACTTAACTAACTATGATTCTAGACTTGCAAGGGATTGTTAGAAGGTTAGTGAGCTACACTCCCGAAGAAGGGAAATCATTCATGACCTGACCGATGAGCAGCTCGCTGAAATGTTTAGACCGAATCCAAATGAGCTTGTTAAGGATGCTCTAGAAGTTGATGTTTTCAGTGATGAGGAGCTACAAGGAGTGGATGAGATTGAGGTTGAAGATGTCACAGCTCACCACTATCCTAAGTACACTGACCCTGAGTGCAACGTTATCCCCAACTTGGGTGAAAATTTTGGCAATGATAATTTTGAGAAGTTTGAGGAGATGGAGAATGAAAAGAAAGGATGAAATTAATCCCAAGCTTCAAATGTTAATGTTGATATTAAGAAGGCTCAATAGGTAGCTTGTTTTGTAGAAATGAAAGCCCAACACGCACCTCCAAAGCAAAATGCCTACACCAAACTTTAGAGAGTCAAGAGACATCAGAAGTGTCAGGAAAGATCATCGCGTGGGCCTATTTTGAAGATTTGGATGTTTATGCTGTGAAAAGAGAGAAAGGGATTGAATACTTCAAATATCCACATGATGTGAAGACTCGTCCTGGTTTTGAAATAAACAGACTGGCTAGTCTAGACCTTTTGTATGCCAACCCGAGGAAGATGTCAGGACGGTTTGAGACAACGCTAAAGAAAGAATACCACACCAGATGGGTCAACTTCATGCCTCAACAACCTAAGCGGTTCATTCATAAAACTAAAGTTGATCATATATCTGGAAGGCCTAAAGTAGTGTTGAAGTGGAGTCCCCCACGCACATTGTCTAAGATTCCCTTATAGGAGATGTCTTAGGACTTCACTCCACACTTCAAACGGTGGTATTATGATTAGAGGATGGGGGAAGCTGTCATAATCCTGAACAGAGAAGAAAGATTGAGACTATCAGGGTATTCGACCCAATGTGGCTTACTAACTTGTTTGCTGAAGATGTCTACACTTTATACAAGTGGTCACTGTTCTATGACACGCAAGATATTGTACAAGATCTATAGTTCCAACATGTTATACGACTCTACTTTGAATTTGAGATACACGCAGGAGTCACCGGAGAAGAGAAGTACAAGAAATTTCAAGAGCATGTGAAAAATGTTAGAAAATAGGCTAAACTTATTGGCTTCAAGGGAAGATCTCCCAAGCTTATAAAGAACATATTGATTCATAACAGGGCCAAAAGCTTGCAAAAGAAGTACTAAAGATCCTCGAAGAAGGTGATGACCGTGAAGTTAAAACTAAGCTCCTGGTGCATCTGTTGTTTGATAAATTCAGCCCGATTTGGTTTCCATATTGGAGCAATTGCTTGCCACGAGAGCAACAGCAAAAGAAAGACAAAAGAACTTGGAGAAAAGCATGTTAGACAATAGCATAAACTAGGTCCAAGGGGGAGTTTAGTAGTTTATGTTCTTAATGTAAAAGTCTTTCATTTCATACACATGTGTAATATAATTATTCAATGAAATATGATATGCTTGTGATATTTATTGGTCTTTGAATATTTCATATTATTATTGTGTTTGGTATAATTTATATATGAACATCTTATATAGGTTTGAGGTTGTCATACATGGTTCTAAGTCAATAATGATTGAGAAATGTGTTCAACCTATTCGGGTGGTTTTTAAGATTGATTCAGTCGCACGACTGAACCTTCAGCCGTGCATATGAATCATCCGCATGAGTCAGTCGCAAGACTGAACCATACTAATGGTTTAGTTCGTACGAATGAAAACTACAAAGCTATAAATACCACATAATTCATGGAAAAATAGAGACTTCGAATATTTACATACGCTAGTCGTCTAAAGCACCCTAAGCAGCCAATCCAACTTCATAGTTCGTTCCTGATCGAGTTCTACTCATTCGTAACGTTTGGTTTATCATTAGATCGATCAGGTTGTCATTCTCACTAATTGTATCGCCAATCAAATAGAATTTTGCACTATTTGATCTGGTCACACGCAGAATCCGTTAGTACTCCATACAAAAACGGTCCAACACCCAATCAATTGGTCATTCAACCCCCATAACACTAATGACAATTAAGCTATTTATAGTGAATAGAATATTCACTAATTGCACTTAACTCCCTAGATTTAGGCTAATTAATACATATGAAACATAAAATTGACTAAAACAAGATAAAATATATTTTGTTCACACAAAATATATTTATTACAATAAAACTCCTAGTCATCTAAAGCTTCAACGTCTTGTCTCAGTTCTTGGGTTTGACTTTCACGTTGACTATGAGCGTGATGTTGACTTTTGTTGACTTTGACTGTGTTGATAATATAGACTATCTTGTACAGCTCCAACAATACTCCCCTTAGTCTATCATTAGTAACGTCTTTATACGAATTCAACCTCGAGTAGTCATTAGTAGAAAGATCTTCATTTTGAATCTTCCTGAATCTGATGAGAAAGATTATTCATTTCATAAGCTCCCCCTATTTATATGCTCTCCCTTTTCGAGTGCGCCTTTGAGAGGATGTCGGAATAGCTTTACCAAATCTCTAACCTTGAATGTTTTAGAAGATGTAGGAGGAGGATTTCTAGCTTGGTATCTTCTACAAACTTGATGAACAGGTTATCTGATCATGTACACTACACAACTGATGATCGGGCATCACTTACAGCAAAACTCTGAAACACATTCACAAACACAATCTCGATATTTCTAATTAGATCATTTCATTTTAACAAAATAAACCCATGTTTATATGTGTTTTAAAACAAGCAAACCCGTGTTCTTTTGTGCGCAATTTCTTTGAAATGCATGAAAAATGATTAAATTATAACAGCATAATATGGAAGACCTAAAACAATTTTGAAATAAAATTTTATTATAGTTTTTATTTTTGTTTATATACATTTATTATAATATACTTTTTGATCTATTTATATATATATAACCCAGAACTGAATTGGTCATCAGATTTCATGCTGAAGATATACTTTAGCACAAAGATTGTTAGGATCATGTACTGGACGAACACTAACAGATTTACGTGTGTACCGAATCAAATAGTGCGGAATTCTATTTGATTAGTGATCCAATTGGTGAGAACGCACGTAAAGTCAATTAAAGATTGAATCTAAATGTTAAGAACAATTAGCAATCGATCTACTGCGATCTATGAAGTTGGAACAGGTTGCTAGAGGTCTCTGGACGGCTAGGGTACATGTAGGTATCGAATTGTTCAAAGTGGCCTGTTTTTCCACAAATTAAGTGGTATTTATAGGTTAGGGTTTATCAATCGTGCTACTGGACCATTTGCATGGTTCAGTCATACGATTGAGTCATGCGGTCGATCCATTAACACGACTGAGAGTTCAGTCGTGCGACTGAGTCAATCTCATGTTATAATCATGCGACCGATCCAGTCTCCTGGTTCATTTGTATGACTGGTTCATTAGCATGAAGTTGTTCATGCGTATGGTCCATTAGCATGGGCCAATCACATATGAAATTCATATGATTAAGTTTGAATATATTTCATAATCATTTTTTGACTTTGATCTATTCAAACAACCACAACCTATATAGTTAGTTCAATAAGTGTTATTACATACCAAGCAATGAAATATTTAACATTATAAGCACAACCACACATTGCATTTCATTAAGTACCCATTTAGTTACATATGTGTAAGACAATAATGACATTTTACATTAAGTTCAGAACTAGGGACACGTGTACCTACAAACTCCCCATTAAGATCAGAGATCACAAGTTTGATGTATCAGAATACAAAGCAGCGGAATACAGACTATAATTAGACAAATTGTAGCAAGCAATCGATACTTGTAAGCATTAAGATCGCATACGGTTATAGGAGAGAATATGTATTTCTGATTTCTAGGATGTTTATAGATGTAGAATATTTCTAATCAAATCAATCATTCATTCCATTCAATTACTCATTCCACATTGATTACAATAGGTTGTCACTCCTTATAGAGTGCAACAGTCACTGCTGTTATCACGGAAAGTGACAACTGGCAGATCCAATACAAAATAACTAATTCTTAACAAACTACTGAAATGTTCACAACTACTGAGAACATATCAGCATGTTAAGTACAAAATATAAAACTACTGAAACTACAACGACTGAAGAACAAGCTCTTCAGTCGTTTTACAAAACTACTGAAACATAAAAATATAAAACTACTGATATCACAACTACTGAAGAAGTACTCTTCAGCAGTTGTGACAAACTACTGAGGCTTCAGTACTTGATCTTCAGACTTTGACCTTCAGGTGTTTCATCAGCTGATGACTTCAGTAGATATCATCAGCTGATGTCTTCAGTCTTTGTCTTCAGACTTTGTACATCAGTTGTTGATCTTCAGTACTTGTGAACTCTTCAGCTGTTGTACTTCAGTACTTTGGTCTTTCAGCTTCAGCACTTGTGTTCTTCAGCTGTTGTACTTCAGCACTTTGGTTCTTCAGCTGTTAAGGTCTTCAGCACTTGATCTTCAGCTGTTGTAGTCTTCAGCACTTGTCAAACTACTGATGAGGCTTTCAGCAGTTGTTGTGATACCATGTGGGACTTAGAGGTTTTCTGATCTTGGCTCATTGGTTCTTTTGGTCCAACATAATGTCTTACATCCTTCATAAACTCCTCATACTTCTTGTACTTCTCTTCTCTTGTGACTCCAACATGTATTACAAAAGCAAAGCAGAGTCGTATCACATTCTGAAATTGTGGAGCTTGTACAATATCTTGCGAATCATAAAACAGTGGCCACTTGTATAATGTATAACCTCATTAGATGGCAAGTTAGTAAGCCACATGGGATCAAACACCCTGATAGTTTCCATACTACTATTCTTATTCAACACTATGACTGCCTCTCCTGTTCTCCAATCGTAGTACCACCACTTGATGTGTGGAGTGAAGTCCTGTGGCATTTCCCGTAGAGAGATCTTAGACATTGTGCGCGGAGGACTCCACTTCAGCACTATTTTTGGTTTTCGAGTTATGGCATCAACCTTAGATCGTCTGATATACCTCGTTGGTGTTGAGTTTTGAAGTTGACCCATCTGGTGTGGTACTCTCTCTTTAGAGCTTCTTTAAACCAGCCTGACATCTTGCGAGGGTCAGCATATAGCAATTTCAATTTTGCTAACTGGTTAAGCTCAAAACCTGGAAAAGTCTTCAGATCGTGTGGGAATCAAAAGTACTCAATCCCCTTCTCACGTTAACTGCATAAACGTTAAGATCTTCAAAATATTCCCACACTATGATTTTGCCCAACACCTTGTGATGTTTCTTTACTTTGTAAAGCTTGGTGTAGACAGTTGACTTAGGAGCGTTGTGTTGGGCTCTTATTTCTTCAAAGCATCCAGTCCATTCAGCCTTTTTGATGTTGACTTTGGCGTCTGAGACTTGGTCCTGCTCTTTATTCTTTTCCGACTCTTATTCCATTTTATCGAGAGTCTCAAAAGTATCACTGACAAGAGTGTCTCCCAGATTGGGAATGACATTTCCCTCATAGTCAGTGTACTCTGGATAATGTTGGGCAGTGACATCTTCAATCTCGATCTCGTCAACATCGTTTAGCTCATCGTCACTTTCCACATGGACTGTAGGAGCATCTTTCACGATCTCGTCAGGATTGAGTCGGAACATTTTGGCGAGTTGCTCGTCGGTGAGATCATGAATTATCTCTCCTTCTTGAGGAGTGTAATTCACCGATCTCCTGACTATTCCTTGTAGATCAAGAATCATGGTAAGTGAGTCTTGATCTGTTGGAGGGGAGCAAAAACATATTCATCTACTTCAAATTTGGATTTTTCCCTTGAATAGCTGGCGCATCAGTAGGATCGACAGAAGATGATGGGGCTCCTTGGTCTTGATTTCTCTTTGTGCGCCTTTCTTGACCTTGAGCTGATGTCGATGCAGCTACATCTCCTTCTTCATCATCATCACCGACATCATCATCGTCTCCTCCCTCAGTATCAACACCTTGATCATCATCATCAACATCATTATCATCATCACTGTCATCATCATCTCAATCACCTTCTTGGATCTTTAGAGGCTCATCTTTGGATCCCTTCAGTCTCAACATAAACTTCTTGTTTTGGGCCTCTAAATCCTATATACTCTGTACTGAGGATGTATGCATCTCTCTTAGCTTTGTGATCTCTTGGCTCTGAGCCTCAATCCTCTGAATGGATGAGGCTTGTGTCTCATGCAACTCCTCAATCTGTTGGCTCTGAGTCTTGATCCTCTGGGCTTGGGAGACATTGAGCTCCATCAGCTGATTAAGCTGAGAGGCTCTATGTTCATCTGTCGCCAGTAGCTTCAGCAATAACCGGCTAAGGTTAGCCAACTTCTCCTCCAACCCGCCACATTGGTAAGAGGATCCAAAAATAGGTGGGACCTGTGATCAGGTCCCTACTCTGTGAGTGGTGGTGGTAGTGGATGTAGAAAATATTAAGGGTTGTATAGATGTGGATGGCTATGGATGAGCTGTAGCGGTGGGATGGGAAGTGGGTAACCGGTGGAGTGGGTGTGGTAGTGGTTTATGAGGTGGTAGTAGTGGAGGGTGGAATGCGGTAGCAGTGGTGGTGGTAGTGGTAGAGGGTGTGGCTGAGGTAGTGGCTGTGGTGGTAGAAGAGGTCAAGGTAAACATTAGTCGCTTCCCCTTCTTACCATGGGGTTGTGGCATCCTATTCTTCCTTGAGCCTCTAGGCATAGAGGCTCCTCCCTTGGCTACTGGGAGGGTCCAGGGCATATGTGGGATCTGACTAAGCAACAGCATCCCCGGACTCCCTTGGGCGTCCACTAACCGCCTCAAACCGCTCTTTGTGGCAACCACTCGGCTGCCTACAGACCTCGTGAGAGGCTCTTCATCACTATCTGCTCTTCATCTGGAGGACAAAAGTCCTGGTGAAAGCTGGTAGTAGTGGCATGAGTAGGTGGTGGAGAAGTACATGAGTAGTGGTCCCCTATTAGGAGCGGGCCTAGAGTCACCGCCAGTGTCACCATCATCGTCGGAGTCGTCAGATGGAAGAGCAATTTGCTCAACATCTGAGTCACTCTCCTCATGGGCCACTTTCGCCTTCCTGGAGCTACGTAATCAACCTTGGCTAGATGCCTGAAGAGTCTCTTCACAGGGGCTTGACTTGCTTCCCCCTGTAGACCTTCATGCGGCCCAAGGTCGTATCATCCATAATCTCTAATGCCATAGCATCGTGGCTCTCCTTGGGCAGAGAGGGCAGCTTCTCATCAATGATCATTTGGAGAAACCTAGGGTACATGCAAAACCCCTCTTTACCCTTAGCCTCCAGGTTCTCTATCATTTAAGAGAATATCATGCTCGAGAAGCTGAAAGGGTGGTTTAGAACCAGTGCCACGTAGGCATTTTGAATCTTGTCTGAAAGATCATTAAACCCACCCCTTCTCGAACCAAGAACTAAGGAAGACATGTGCTAAGTACTTGTACTTGGACACAGGTTTCTCTTGTTAAGCACACCTGCATTAATATACCCAACGTACTTCATCCTTAGGAGCACCCTCTCACTGTCAGAGGGTGAAGCCTTGGTAGGGTGATCAGCATCATCACCTAAAGCAAGTACACGTCAAATATCATTAGTAGTCACCTCGATAGCCTATCCCAAAATCATACTGCGGATGCTGTAGGGCTCATGTGTACGATCAACCGAAGCCCCCTCCCAGAAGGCCCGTTGAATAGACTTATAGGGAGTGCACAGTGTGGATATAGCCCTGTAGATCCTGGATCTCTTAAGGAATGCGATAATCCCCGCAAACTCCGCATCATTCCAAGTAGTGGCATCTAAATGAGCACATATGTTGTGCTTGGGTTGATGGACCACCTGAAAGCCATAGATCTGTAATACAAGACACATAGACATTAGATCACCACATATCAAAAATCAATTCTAATTAGCTTGATTGCATTCAGTCTGGTTCAATCATGTGATTGAACCATGCGACTGTGTATAGTCGGCTACCTGGCATGTGACTAGGTTCAATTGGGTGACTTAGCAGGCGACTGAGTTCAATTGGGTGACTGAGCCGCGATTGGTTCAGTTGGCCGACTGAGCTCATTCATATTATCCATTCGGCCGATTGAGTCATTCCACCAGCTCAATCGCATGATTGGAGTTCATCGTGGTGTCCAGTCGCATGACCCATTGTTCGGTCAACTGAAATTTGAATTTGAACCAAATCTTGAAATTAGATGTCGTTTATTGGTTCCTTAGACTCGCAATCATTATACTAATAACCTAATAACTTTGATTTTAACATTTTGCTAGTTTAGTTAGGTTATTTATCCATTTTTAGTGTCGGTTCTTGTAAAGGCCGAGAATCAGAAATTAGGGCTCAAATCAAATAAACGTCGGTAACACAATGCCGCATTGTACCTATATAACAAGTAGAGCTCGTCAGAATATCAAAATTAGAGTGAAAATTGGTCAGTGAAAATTTCGGCAGAGTAACGGTACAGTGTATGATTTTAGGGCGATTAGGGGGTGATGAGTTTATGCGATAGACTATGGCCCTATTTATAATGAATCTGGTTTCAATCGGCCGACTGGACCCATTCGTTGTGTTCAATTGAGAGATTGGACCTCAGTTGTGCAATTGGTTCAGTCAATCACATTTAGTCGGCCGACTGGATTTCAGTCATGGGACTAACTTATTCGCACAGCTCCATTCGTCGACTGGCTCAATCTGATATGCCATTCGGTGAATGGTTCATACTCATGTGCCATTCGAATGTCTAGTGCATAAGTATGGTCCATTCATACAGTTTGTCCATACTCATGGTCCAGTCATGCGATTGGATCATACTCATGATTTTGACTTTATGACCAGTCCACACTTAAACCCTTTTAACCTTTGATTAGACGTTTTAAGCACTCGATAATCTCAGACATGATTATTTTAATTTAGGAAACTTTTGATCACCTCAAACGTGATCCTTTTAAAACAATTTGTCAACTCAGACGTGACCCATTTACATTTGAAAACACGTGTGGTCACCTCAGACGTGACCGCTTTAGGTGATTAAAGCCCATATTGAATTCCATGGCGTAGTCTAATATCTAACAAATTGAATTGATGAAATTTAATCAAAATAAAAGACTTAAAACAAAAATACAAAACTAAAACTTGTTTTTGAGGTTTTGTGTGAGGTGGAAATCCTAGGATAGACATCTTATAGATTCATTTCCTGAAAAGGCAGCTTCATTCATTTTGACCATAAATGGACCAATTCAATTTGGAATCATACAGGCAAGTCAAATCATTCAAGACATGTCATCAACACCTTTTGATGCTCGATTCTTGTTTTTCATCTATAGTCGTTAGCAAGTTTAGGAAATCATACTAGTACTATTAGATCCCCATATTGATTTGGACTTTCAAGAATTGTAGCCACGATGATTGTCAGTATACTGGTCCTCTTAAATCCATACACAGACTTTTGACACAGATTGGTGATACTTTAAGGTTTTATTATTTCAACAAGCATTTGTGGATCCCACACTTATCTGGTAATCAACATTCCTTAGGAGATTTTTGAGCGGTCTCAAGGTATTATTCAGAAGAAACTATTCTTAGAACTTCAAAGAGAAGCCAAGCCTCAGGTCAGTGCCACCGCACAGCAGAGAGTCGGCAAACAACAATGAATTCTAGAATATCTAGGTTATGCTTATCCTTAGGTTAGTGCCACCGCACACCAGAGAGGCACATAACCTATCTTCTTGTTTGAGCAATTTTATTCTTTTTGCACAAATCTCACTAACAACATATGTTGTTAGTTTGATTGCTTTTGCATTTTTTTCATCATGTGCTTTTGCTCATAATTTGTTCTTACGCTCACAATTCGTGGCGTTTATTCTGCTCGTCACCCCTTATTGGAATTTTGTTGATTGTGTTAACCAGGGATAAGATTATAACCCACAGCTTGTTGAACAACTTAGTTTAATCATGATATCACCAACAAGGTCTAATCATCTGTTGTGTTGAATCTACCGACATATCATCAGTGGTCTAGCAACATCTAGGTCTACTTTCTTTTTGTTACCTTGGTAGTACCTAGTTTTACTATCATTTTTCATTTTATATTGCTCAGACTACACAGACTTATACTTTGAATTTCGCATCTTATTCCATTTAAAATTTCAAAGTCCTAATTGGTTTGTTCCTGTGTACTATCATTTTTCAAAGTCATTGAATCGGTATCACAGATACGATCTAGGTTCTATTAGCTAGCCTCTCCTTATCCCTCATTTTTTTAAATAATGTTACTAACTAAACCTATTCTCCCCCTAAAATTCTAAATCCGTAATTGATTTACACTTTTTAGGATTTTAAGAGGCAACGAAATAACACCAATTTAATTATACTACTTAAAATTAAACAAATAAATAAAGAAAATAAAAATTAAAACAAATAGGGACTATACGCATCGGACTACACATGGTCATCTTTAGGAATACAGCACTTTTCTTTTTAACGTCGTTGACCTCTAACAAATATAGAAAACATGGTTTATCAAAAGCCTTTGTATAGGGGTCAGCGCGTTGAAAATCAGTATTTATTTTAACGACATCGATTAAATTCTTTTCAAAACAATCACATATAAAGTGATATTTTATGTCAATGTGTTGGTCTTAGGATGTTGGACTAGATTTTTAGTTACTGCAATTGCAGCAGAGTTATCAACAAAAATAGGAGTAGAAGAGAAATTCAAACCACAGTCCTGCATTTTCTGTTGAATCCATATAATCTGTGAATAGCAACTTGCAACAGCAACGTATTCGGCTTCGCAAGTTGACAAAGCAACCGTGGTCTGCTTCTTACACTGCCAGGTCACTAATCTGCTCCCAAAGAATTGACATCCTGCTAAGGTAGACTTGTAGTTCATCTTGCAGCCGCCATAATCCGAGTCACTATTCACCGTAAGCTCGAAGTCAACGTCATGAGGATACCACAACCCTAGTGTTGGAGTACCCTTCAGATAACGGAAGATCCTTTTGACCCCTATCAGAAGGTTAACTTTTGGCTTCGCCTCATATCTTGTACATAAACATGTCGCATACATGATATCAGGTCTTGAGGCAGTGAGGTACATGAGAGATCCAATCATTCCACGTACATGGTGGCATCGACCAGATCACCATTCTCGTCGGGTGCTACATCATGGTTTGTAGCAAGTGGAGTCCAAGCTCCGGAAGCATTCTCCATGTCAAACCGACTGAGAATATCACCTACATACTTGGTCTAATGTAGGAAAATCCCTTTTGGTGTCTGATCCACCTATAACCCGAGAAAGAATTTCATCTCTCCCACGGCACTCATTTCAAACTCAGCCTTCATTACTGCTTCAAACTCTTTACATAGATCTTCGTTCTTGACCCGAAGATTATGTCATCGACATAGATTTGGACAAGAAGTAATCACCATCCTTTTCTTTGATGAACAACGTGTGTAGTCAATGGCACCTCTGCGAAAGCCGTGTTTCACAAGATGAGTTGAGAGTTTCTCATACCAGACCGTGGGAGCTTGATGAAGCCCACATAAAGCCTTGTCGAGTTTGTAAACTCTGTTCCAATCATATAGATCCTCAAATCCCTCGGGTTGACTGACGTACAATGTCTCTCGGATTTCACCATGAAGGAATGCACTCTTCATATCAAGTTGATAAATTTTAATCTTCATGTACGATGCATAGGCAAGGAAGATACGGATGGCTTCCATTCTTGCCACAGGTGTAAACACTTCATGGTAATCTATTCCCATAACTTGTTGAAATCCTTGAACTACAAGTCGAGCGTTGTTCCTGATGATTACTCCTTGATCATCTTTCTTGCATTTCAAGACCCATTTGGTGCCAATGACCTTAGCACCTTTAGGTCTATCCACCAGAGTCCATACACCTAACTTCTTGAACTGAAGAAGTTCTTATTGCATGGCACTCACCCATGCCTCATCATTCAGGGCTTCACTAACATACTTTGGCTCAAACTGACACACAAAGCAACGATATGCACCATCGTGAAGGTATCCCTTTTCCATCACTGAGGCATAATCAGCTGAGTACAGCTGATTTCTGGTCTGAACTCCTCATCTCACATCCCCAATGACATTATCCAAAGGATGATAGACATTTAGGCGTGATCCAGGAGTGGTTGGAACAACTACCTCATAATCAAGATTGTGAACGTTAGGTTCTGGATCTGAGGCAATAGGAGTGTGAGGTTCCGAAGGCTCAGAGGCATCAACATCAGATGCTTGTGGACTTACGGTTGTAGGAACCTATTCCTCCTGGTTGATCGGATCATTCTCCACAGCTTCTTCAACAGAGGAAGAGTCACTATCTTCAAGTGCTCCCCCTGAGTTGTTAGATGAATGACCTTGTGAACCGGATGATGTTGAATCTTGTGAAGGTGTGTTCAAGACATCATACATCATCTTGGTGGCCAACTCTTCTTCAGAAGTGGAGAGTGGTATGTTGAAGGACTTGAAGAATCCATCATAGTCGAAAAAGAAGGCGGGTCCTTTTCCAGCAAGTGGTGTGGTGTATCTCTGAACATCAACGTTACACCACACTTCTACTTGACCCGTTAAGTTGTTGTAAACTATCTTGTTCCGTATGTTGTATCCTAGAAAGATACCTTAATCAGCCTTCTCGCTGAATTTTCCCTCCTGAGTCTTCTTCAGTAGGGTGCACGAGTGCCAAACGGCTCGAGATACTCTAGATCACGTTTACGTCATTGTAGTAACTCGTAACATGTCTTTTCCTGGCGTTTAACTACGAGAACTCTATTTAGCGTATAACACAGATTTGCAACTACTTCATTCTAGAATTGGATAGGCAATTTCGAGTCTGCTAGCATCGTCTGTGTTGTCTCTATCAAGCTCTGATTCTTTCTCTCAGCAATGCCATTCATCTGAGGAATGTAGGCGGAAGTGAACCGATGCACAATTCCCTTTTCCTTCCAGTAATCCTCCATCCATTGGTTCTTGAACTCGGTTCCGTTGTCTGAGCGTACTTGTCGTACCTTCAGCTTGTAGAAGGACTCCAATCTAGTTACTAATTCCTTGAATGGCTCAAATGTTTCTGATTTGGATTTCAGAAATATTACCCAAGAGAATCTTGAGTAGTCATTAGTAACTACATAGCAATACAAGTCGCCTGTGATGCTTCTTGTACTGACTGGACCAAACAGATCCATGTGAAGAAGTTCAAGAGGAAGTTCGATGGAATGAACTTTCTTTTCCTTATGAGACTTCTTCGTCTATTTGCCCTTCTTGCATGCAACACATAAATCAGGAAGTTGGAAGTTTTTGATATTAACTCCTCTCACGAGATCATTCTAAATCAAGTGATTCATCCTCCATGGATTAATGTGTCCCATTCACCTATGCCAGGAGATGGAATCCTTCTCAGTATCTTTTGACAAGAAGCACTGAACTTCGTGATCCATTGTGGAGGCCTTTGATAGATCCAAGACGTAAAGGTCATTATATCTTGAGGTTGACATTAAGACTTGGTCCTCCGAAATCACATAATCCTTTTTCAGGACATAGCACTTCTTATTGTCGAAAACTACCTTAAATCCATTAGGAAACAGAAAGCAAATTATTTTGAAGTTGTTGAACATAATTTACCTTGTCAAACTTCACTTTCTGATTCCTAACTTCCCCTTGAGCTATGATGTAACCTCCTTTGTTTCCATCAAATGAAACATGACCCCCTTTGATTTGTTTGAGTTTGATAGGAGTGCCCGATTTCCAGTCATGTGCCTTGACGCTCCGCTATCTACAATCCACATGTTGGTCTCAACATTATAGCGAACAACCAGCACATTCAATTGAAAACATTAGTTCTGGTTAGGGACCCAAGCCTTCACTGGCTTGGGTTTCCTAGAGGCATAACACATCATAAACTCAACCCATTGACCGTTCGAGGGTGAGGGAAGCTCAGATGTCTTCTTGTTCTCATTATCAGACAATGTGGTTGATTTTTGCTTTTATAAGCCAGCTTTGTGTAAGGCCTGTTTGTGATAAATAGGCGACTGGCTAATGTGTTGCACTTTAGGTTCACTATCCCTTTTAGGTTGTGTCACTGAGTTGCTCTTAAAAGAGCTAGGTTTTTGTTAGGATTAGTGATCTACGTTTGATTGATTAGAGAGTATAGCAGCGGAATTCTAACAAGAATTAGCCAATTCACAAGAACAAAAAGATATTCAATTTAAGAACAAAAACGGTTATAGATAGAGAGAATTCTGCAGATATATTTCACTCAATATTCGCTTTCGTGGTAACGGAATGTCACACTTACAATTAGGTCGACACCTCTTATATAAGAGATGTGACGTCTACTGATGTCACTTGATAGTGACATCTAACAGAATTATCACAAACTACTGATAGTTAACACAACTACTGAAGATGTCAAACAGCTGACATCTTCTTACAAAAATGCTAAGTGTTAACTATTTTTACAACTACTGAAAAGAAACTACTGAAACAATAACAACTGAAGAACATACTCTTCAGTTGTTTTACAAATACTGAAACAAAGAAACTACTGAAAGATAAACCATCACAACTACTGAAGAAGACCTCTTCAGCTGTTGTGACAACGTCTGATACTTTGTCTTCAGCACTTGTGTCTTCAGACTTTGTCTTCAGCACTTGTGTCTTCAGACTTTGTCTACAGTACTTGTGTCTTCAAACTTTGTCTTCAGCACTTGTGTCTTCAGACTTTGTCTTCAGCACTTGTGTCTTCAGACTTTGTCTTCAGCACTTGTGTCTTTAGACATTGTCTTCAGCACTTGTGTCTTCAGACTATCTTCAGACTTTGTGTTTTCAGACTTTGTAATCAGCTGTTGTCTTCAGCTGTTGTGGTCTTCAGTAGTTGTTGTGATGTCCGTGGGACTTAATGGTTTTTCTGATCCGGGTCATTGGTTCATTGGTTCTTTTGGCCTTCAGTAGTTGTAGTTGTTGTGATGTCTTTTGGTTCTTTTGTGTTTTCAGACTTTGTAACTTTATTGAGGTCCCACTTATTGTTGGCACAATGGTTGGTCTTTTTCCATCTTGATCAGTTGAGAAGATGACCCATATAAGCACTGGCCTGGGAAGAAATCTCAGAGATCTGTTTGGCAAGGTATGAATGGGAACTCTGTTTTGGGGAACTGGACACAGAGTTGTTACCCCATTCATGAGATCTACTTCCCCATGATGAGTCTGTACGACTCTCGAACATTGGCCTCAAGGAGAACAACCTGTTCCTCCTTGGAGAGTTTTCTACTCCTCCTTCAAAGAAGAACTCTGGACCATAGTACTCAGATAAGTACTTTACAGTCCTGCCATTCTTCAACTCCACAGTAGTTATCTCCCTATAGACAAATTCATCAGGATGAGTTCCCTCAAGAAGTAACTAGAGCTCATTCTTCTCAATGTATTCAAGCTTCTTATATAATAACCCCTTTTTGATCATCTTGTTTTCCAGTAAGGCTTGAGGGGTCATTTTTGATTGATGAGCCTTCTTGAATTCATCGATTATTTCCCAGGGTGAGACTACAATGGCTAACATGATAGTAGAGTATATTGTTTTTCTAACCTGGCCATTGTATCTATGTGGAATGGATCTTTTGTGGATTGTAGAACTCACCTTGGGGTCTGGCCATACTCTCACTCTCTCCTTTTGATACTGAAATGTGTGTCTGAGAGTGTGTAGCCTCTGAGCATGCCCTTTCATGGCTTGTATAGATGATGATTGAGGAAATTCCTTGTCAACCATCTTCAGTAGTTGCTCATCGTGCTGCTTCTGCTGTTCTTCATCTTCTATTTTAACTCTAACCGTTTCCCTTTTTGAGTCAGGTGTGATCATGAGTTGATTCCTGGGTTCTGGTAGCCTTAGAACAGCAGAGAGTGGCAGACTATCATCTTCATCCTCTTCTTCTTCATCTTCTTCTATCCTCAGCACCCTTCTCCTCCTTCTTGGTGCATCACTGGATGATGGTTGGGTTGGTTTTGTGGTAAAGGAATTGGTTTTGAAGGTTGAGGATGTTTGGATTTGGTTTTGAGATTGGTTTGGAGATTTGAGGGATAGGCTGTTTTTGAGTGGGTGATTGGGAAGGTTGTTCAAGCATTTTGGTTGTGAGTTTGGCTTTTGTGAGTCTTGCCATTTCAAAGCTTTTCCCAGCCCCAGCCTCATCAAGTGCTTCAATGATTATCCCCTTATGAAATTGCTCAGACAAACAGATTCTGGTGGCTATAGCCAGAATGCTGTCTTGGTCCATGAACGAATCTCCATCAGTGATCTTCCTAAGTATTTGGCTATGAATCGAATCATGATCTCCAATCTCTCTTTCTCCAGCACATTGTACCCAACCCATCTGTTTTGAATTCATCTACTTCCAACCTCCTGATCTCACTGTCTAGTGTGGCTGTATCAAAGTCTTGCTTGAAGAGTTGCTCAATGATTTTGTCCATGGATCGGCTATGTGTTTCATTGCATCTCTTACCAGCTCTTCCAAGGATTTTTCTTCAGCATTCGTTTGATCACCAGCACTTTTCTTTCTTTTGTAAGTGATCAGTTGTTGTTCCTTTTCTTTTTCCAACTCCTTGGTTTTCTCTTGTGCCTTCTTATCCTCAGTTCTTTTTCTTTTCTTTTCTTTCACTGCTGTACTCTCCCCCTTTTTGGATGCATTGGTGGCAAGGGTTTGTACCGCAGAAAGTTTCTTGTGCAAACATCATCAATGAGTGGTTGTAGACTAAAGGAGATCCTCTCATCAATGGCTTTATAAACAATGACATTGATGATGGGAGTGATAAGAGGTAGGGATTGTTGGAATACAGCAACCATCTGCTCAGGGGGGTTCTATCCCGGAGAGATAGTGCCAAAAACAGAGGCTGGAGGCTCAGTGAAGTGAGAGGGTAAAGTGTTTGGGGGACCTTCAAATGAAGGTGCCATCTGTGGGTTGGTGGGGGCAGATGGACTTACATCCTGAGACTTCTTGGCAAGTAGTTCTTGTAGTCTTCTTACTCAGCCTCCAGGATGGTGTTGTGGGCTAGAACGTCATCGAAAAAGCCCAGGTCATCATCAGCAGATGCTGAATCACCTGACCTCCTGCTTGTAGCAGGATGTACATGCACTGGGTGTAGACCAGTTTTAGCATGTGCCCCTTTGTCTTGGAACTGGGGACTTCCAGCCTCAGGACTGTGTCCTTCATCAGCTGTTGCCTCTAGTGAGGTCTTAGCTATGTTACCAGCCTCATTCTGATCATGTGCTGATTCAGAAGAGGTGGCAGCCTCACTAGATGTGCTAATCTCCCTATCCACACCAGGAGATAGAACTTGTAAACCCCGGTGCTGTGGGTTGTCAGAAGCATGGTGATCCTCTTCCTCAATATCTGTGGTTCTCCCCTTTGTGGTGGTTGTTGGGGAGGAGGAGAGGCATGCAGCTGATTCAACACGTTTGCAATGATTATGGTTGGACTTTGGGGGGCGGTTGCATGGAGAGATGGGGTAAAAGAAGTGTGCACCTGGGGAGGATGGTGCTCTTCAATGGCAATCTCCTCAAGTGAGGAAGATCCCAGATGTGTGGGTACCCTTTCTGTGGTGGCTGCAGCTCCTTTTGAGAGGAATCCTGAGCGGTTGTGGCTGGTAGAGTCTCTGATACTGCTGGGGGTTTAAATCAGCAAGTATATCCTGCCTGGGTGATACAGGAGCATCTTCAGGGGACTCATCTCCCTCAATAGCTGTTTTGGGGTGTTTTGGTTTTGGTTTAGTGGGGACTTTGGTTCTGGTGGTGGAAGCTGTGGGTTCCCTGTGCTTGGGCTTTAGCATTCGGGCAGCTTCTTTGAGAGTAAGGTCTGAGTTGTGCCTGGAGTATACCACAGCCAAAACAGCTGGTGCAGGGACTCCAAGGCCAACAAGGCCAACAGATTTTAATTCATCTAAAATAATGGCCATCAGAAACCTGGGATATAATGGCCATCGGTTTGCCACAGGTTTCTGAGCCAAGTTCTTTATTTCTAGAAACACGATTTCAGAAAAAATTAGCGGTTGGTGTTCTAGAATAGAATATAATACCTGTTGCCATTGGGATGACATTTGATCCCAAGAAGATGTCTTGGAGGCTAAGCAGACATGTACCATGTGAAAAATAAATTTCTCAGCATCATGGAAATGTTTCTTCAGAATGGTTGTAGCCCGAAGATAACCTTCATACCCATGATTGATAAAGGACATATCTGTTGTGCCCTTTGGGTATTCAGTCACAGCGGTGGAGTCGTGTAAGTGTAATGCCTGACGAATGATGTCGGCTGTAATGACCACTGGTTTCTGGTTGACAAGGGACCAAACAGAGATTTGGCCGGTAGACTCATCAGTATGAACAAAAGCATTTTACCAGAATTGACTGAGGGATTCAGGGTAGATGGTCGGATTCAAGAGAAAGGCTGTGCGATATGGGGAATCCACCATTAAGTCAATGGCATTATCATATTTGTTCGAGAAAGCCGACTTGGTAAGGTATGCAACGCAGTTATGTCGTGGTTTCAGACTCATGGTCGCCATGTTTGAGAGAGAGAAGCTCAGAAAATAATGGCTAATGAAACATTCGAGAAGAGGACAGGTATTTATAGGGTAGGGGTTAGAAAATTACTGAAGGGTTTAGTGTTAGTCATCAGTAGATTTAAACGATTGTTGACATGGTATTACCCTTTCAGGTGATGAAACAACTGAGGACATGGTGTTTGTCATCAGTAGTTGTGAAACTACTGAAGACAGTGGTTTTGTCATCAGTTGTTGTAAACAGCTGAAGACTTGGTGTTAGTCATTAGTAATTATAAAACTACTAAAGACATGGTTTTGCTTTAGTTTTTAGAATGAAACAGCAGTTGTAGAAACAACTGAAGAGAAAGTTCTCTTCAGTAGTTTTCGTCAATTCATAGCCTTTCAGCTGTTTCATACTGTCCTCAACACTTATCAGACTTTGCATCTGCTTTAGGTGTTTCATAGGACGTCAGTACTTATCTGTTTGTACTGATTTCAGTAGTTGTAACTACATCAGTAGTTGTAACTACATCAGTGTTTAGAACAGATAGTACTTCAGTACTTGTGAGGCATTTAGCCGTCAGTAGTTATAAAAACTACTGAAGGTGAAAGAACTCATCAGTACTTATATGTGACATGGTTACCAATGGTCACCAGTACTTTTACTGAAATCATCAGTAGTTGTCACTTATTCTAGCTGCAGCATACCAAGCCTTAACACAAGGTTTTGGAAAGTAGAACTATCCAAAGGCTTAGTAAAAATATCTGAAAGCTCATCAGCACTAGGCACAAACTTAGGATCAATCAGACCTTTTTCAAAACAATCCCGAATAAAGTGATGTCTGATCTCTATATGTTTGGTCCTAGAGTGCTGGACTGGATTTTTGACAATACACAGAGCTGAAGCACTATCCATTAATAATGGAGTCTTAGTCTCTGTAATGCCATAATCCAGAAGTTGGTTCTGAAGCCACAGTACCTGAGAAGTGCAACTTGCAGCAACAATGTACTCGGCCTCAGCAGTTGATGCAGCAACAGATGTTTGTTTCTTACTCTGCCAAGAAATCAAACAGTTGCCTAGGAATTGACAACCACCAGAAGTTGACTTTCTAGTTAACTTGCACCCTGCATAGTCACTATCTAAAAAAGCAACTAATTTGCAAGAGTGCCCAGTGGAATACCATAAACCCAGAGATTGTGTACCTTGCAAATATCTAAAGATTCTCTTGACTGCAATCAAATGAGACTCTTTAGGAGCAGCCTGAAATCTAGCACAAACACATGTAGCAAACATAATATCTGGTCTAGAAGCTATTAAATACATCAAGGACCCAATCATACATCTGTAAAGTGTTTCATCAACAGCTTTACCTTTCTGATCTGCATCCAGTTATGTGGTGTTGCACATGGGAGTAGAACAGGCTTACAGTTTGTAAATCAAACTTATTCAAAAGATCTTTTGTATATTTTGACTGATGATAAAGGTTCCATCAGCCTTTTGTTTAATTTGCAAGCCTAGAAAGAACTGTAATTCTCCCATTGCACTCATTTCAAACCTCGTTTTCATTAATGTTGTAAAATCATCACACAACTGTGGATCAGAGGATGCAAAAATGATATCATCAACATAAATCTGAACAAGTAGCTTATGCTGATCCACCTTCTTAATAAACAAAGTTTTATCAATGGAGCCTCTAGTGAAATTATTCTTAAGAAGAAAAGTGGAAAGTGTCTCATACCAGGCTCTAGGAGCTTGTTTCAACCCATAAAGAGCCTTATCAAGTTAATACACCCATTCTGGATGTTTATTATCCTCAAACCTGGTGGTTGACACACATAAACTTCTTCTTTTATTTTACCATATAGAAATGCACTTTTGACATCCATTTGAAAAACTTTAAGATTGTGGAATGCAGCATAGGCTAAAAACAATCTGATTGCCTCTAGTCTGGCTACAGGGGCAAAGGTTTCATCATAGTCAATACCTTCTTCTTGTGAAAACCCCTGTACAACCAATCTAGCCCTGTTCTTAACAATAAGCCCATTTCATCATCAGTTTTTATCCTAAACACCAATTTAGTGCCTATTGCACACTTACCTGGGGGAAGAGGAACCAGTTCCCACACTGCTGTTTCTTGAACTGAAGTAGCTCAAGCTGCATGGCTTCAACCCATCCATTGTCTCTCAAAGCAACATGGTAGTTCTTTGGCTCTAGCTGACTGATGAAGAGAGCATAGAAGCAGAAGTTAGACAATTGACTTCTTGTTGAAACACCAGCATTGATATCACCAATAATCTGAGACATTGGGTGATTCTTTAGTTCTTGACAAACAATGAGATCTGTGCAAGTGTTTGTAGGACCTTCAGCAGCAGCAGATGTTGATGCAGACTCTTGAAACCAAGAATTAGATGGTAACCCAAAAGATGTAGAGGAATCAGAGATCTCATCAGCATTTGTTGTGGATGCAATTGTTGAAGCTACAGGAACATAAAATTTAGCAGACACAGGCAGTTGGTCACTAAACTTGAATAGGTGAGTATTGATATTATCATCATCATCATCAATACCACCAGGTGGAAGACATGTTGCAGAAGATGAATTATCCACATGATCTGCAACTCTGGAGGTTGATAAGGAACATATTGCAGTATGTCCAAATCAACAACTCCACAGGGTTTTGCGGAATCTTGTCCATAGGAGATTCATTAAACTTCACATGCAAAGTCTCTTCAACTATCTTTGTTCTGCAGTTGAAGACTCTGTATGCCTTGCAAGTAGATGAATAACCAACAAAATACCCTGCATCCACCTTAGGATCAAATTTTTGGAGTTGATCCTTTGTGTTGAGAATAAAACAGGGACACCCAAATGCTTTGAAAAATGAATTAGAGGAGCCAAGTGATGGAGAACTTCATATGGAGTCTTCATCAACCTCTGATTTACTAAGACTCTATTCTGCACATAGCAAGCTGTGTTAACAGCTTCAGCCCAAAAGGTCAGTGGCAAACCAGAGTCAGCCAGCATGGACCTTGCAACTTCAATTAGGGTCCTGTTCTTCCTCTCCACTACTCTATTTTGTTCTGGAGTCCGTGGTATGCTAATCTGCCTTTTGATTCCCTTTGAAAGATAGAAGTCATCAAGTGTATGGTTTCTGATTTAGTTCCATTGTCACTCCTAATACACTTGACTGGAAGGGAATACTGCTTCTCAACATACAACACAAAGTGAATAATCTTCTGAGCAACCTCATCCTTTGAATGTAGAAAGAAAGTCCATACAAATCTGGAGTAATCATCCACATTACCAGATAGTATTTCTTCTTTGCCATGCTCATCACTCTCACAGGACCAAATAGATCCATATGCAGTAAGTGCAAGCAGGCAGTGGACTTAGGCTCTTCAATAGGAGAGAATGAGACTTTGTGCTGTTTTCCTTTTAAACAAACATGCAGGTTTCATCACAGTGGAACTCCTTTATTGGTAAGCCTCTAACTAAACTATTGTGGATTAGCTGATTCATGTTTTTGAAATTAACATGACCCAGCCTTCGGTGCCACAGTTTAGATTCTTGAGAAGAGGCTTTGGAAAATAGGCAAGGATTGCCTCTGAGATCTATTTTCTTGGAAAGATCTAAGGCATACACTCTTCCTGTCCTGTTGGCTCTCAGGAGAGTGTGATCATCCAACACCTTATCAATCAAATGCAGAACTTTAGGATGATAGAATCCTACAGTTCTGACTGGTGAAAAGAGCAACATGGCCTTTATGACACATTTGACTGACACTCAAGAGATTGTACTTGAGATTTTCCACATGATTAACATCATCAAACTTTATTTCTCCATTGGAGACAAAGCCGTTTCCAATGATGTAACCCCTAGCATCATTGCCAAAAGAAACAAACCCCTTCTTTCCTTGAGAGTAGTCATGAAGAGAGAGCTGTTCCCAGTCATGTGCATAGATCCCCCACTGTCTACATACCAGATGCTACTTTGGCATGTTGAAGAACCCTGCAATTATAAACAATCAGTTAGTTTTGGAGACCCAAACCTTTTTGGTTTTGGGCCTGTTCTCATCAACAGATGGTAAACTAACAGGTTTCATGGAAACAACAGCCTGAGAGGAAGAAGATGGTGAAGAAGAGGAATCCTTTGGCTTGGACCTCCTTTTCTGTGGTTTCAACATAGGAACATCTAATTGGTTAACTCTTCCCAATAGATGTTGAACCATCATAACCAGCTGTGCCTGATTTTGTGATAAAGCTTTCAGCTCATGAGACATATTGCCATTGGAGTTTGATAAGTTCCTATGTTGCACCTTCTTCTTTTGAGCAATCTCAGCTGTTACCTGTTTAACCCCCTCCTTTTGGATTTCTTTATGGACTTAAGGGTTACAGGATTTGATGTTGCTATACAAATGTGGTCTCAAACTCAGTTTTCATTTTAACCATTTTCTCTTTAATTTCCTCTTTATGTTTGAGTTTGGAACCTCTTTTGTACCAGCAATCATCTGTAAGATGATTGAACAAACCACATACTTCACATGGTTTCTTCTTCATCTTATGTTGATCATCAACTAAAGAGGATGAAACTACTGAAGACTTGCTCTTCAGTGCTTTGAAAGCATTGTTTGTTTTCTTGACTTCCTCTTTAGTAGTCTTCAAACTCTTTCTACTGACAGTTTTCTTCTTTTCAGTACTGGCAGTAGTTGGAGTTTGAACTTCAGGTTTTAAATCTTGCTCTCCAGTCCTTTCAGGACTTTCAGAATTAACTCCTGAGTTGATCAACTCTTTGATCATGTGAGTGTCAGCAGTGGAACCATCAACATCAGCTGATAGGTTTGAGAGGGCTTAGTGCTGACTTCTACTTCTGATTGTGTTGTATGAGAAAGTAGATCACATGATGAAATGGATTGGTTATTGCTTTCACCATCAGATTCTACCTCTGCTCTGGGAGTAAAATCTGTAGGTGGAGCAGTGTGATTGTAACCAATGCCAAACTTCACACTGGAAGCAGATTGCTTACTAAGAAGCATTTCAAAACCTTTGCATGATTGTACCCATCGATCACACTCTACTTCGGTGACTGCAAGGGTTTCTTTGAGATCTTTGTACTTCTCTAGAAGTACCTCTTCCCTAGCCTTATAATCTGTAATTTGGCATTTAAGTTTGTAAATCTCATCATTCTTTTCATTAAGCACAGACTCAAATTCAGCTTTTCTTGTGGAAATTGTTTGTTCTAGCTCAATATTCTTGTTAATCAAAGCTACATTTGCTTCTCTAATAGATGCAAATGCTGCTATGCATGATTCAGAACATAATTTGGCTTTTGCCTCAGAGGATACCTGTGATACCTTTGGTGTAGAGGCATTACTAGATGAAGTATCCGTAGAATCCAAAGCCATAAGAGCTAGATTTCCAAAGGGACTGTCACCACCATGTTGACCAGCACCAGTGAACTATTGTTCATGACCAGACAAATCATCTGGTAAACTGCTCCAGTCAACAACTCCTGGGGTGAAGAAGCTGTGTTGTTGAGGTTGAGTTTGTTGATGAGATTGGGAAGGTTGTGGTTCAGGCAATGCTTGTGGTTGTTGTGCAATTGGAGCTTGAACAGGATTTGGTTGAGGCATATAATAGCAGGGATAAGGGTATGACATTGGACCCTGGGGGACAAAGTATGCAGGAGACCTAGGATGTGAATAATGACCAGAACTAGCAGTATGTTGCCCTCTGTTTTGTGGACTAGTACTAGGAAAAGTCACAAAGGGTGCAGAAGAGTTAGATCCAGTTGATCTACACCCTCTTGCAAAGTGTCCCAGCCTTTGGCATTTGTGACACCTCAACTTACTCTTGTCAAAACCAACTTTGGTTTTGCCAGAGAGTCCAGGAAATTTCCTGCCAGTTCTCTTATAGAACTTCTGAGATCTGATATTAATCAATGCCATTTGGCTCAGAATATCCATCTCTTCTAGATCATCATCAGCTATTCCTTTCAAATCATCCATGATGAAGCATAGATTGTCACTATTACTGCCAGAATGACTCTCAATACCAACAAATGCATGATCAGAACTATTTGAAGAGAAATCAATATGCTCATCATAATTGCTTTCAGATGCAACATATTCTGACTCATGACCAACCAAGGCAGTATTCCCTGGTACAAAGTCATCAGTGAGCTTTCCTGATGAGGACAGTTTCCTCTTCTGCTCTATCTCTTTTTCGAATGTAAGCAGTTTCCCATGAAGTTGGGTGAGAGATAGGCTATCCAGATTTGCACTGGAGCGTAGGACAATAGTGTATGTGTCCCATCTCTCAGGCAGTGATCTGAGGAACCTGTTATTCATCTGGCTATTGGTGTATTCCTGTTTCACCATTTTCAGCTCAGAGATCAATAGGAAAAACGCTCAAACTGTTGAGTCAGTGTCTCACCCTTTCTATGAGTGAATGTCTCATATTGTTAGGCAGGGATTTCTCTGTTGTTTGCTAAGACCTCATCTGTGCCACCGAATTGTTCCTTCAGGGCATTCCAAAGATCATGAGCAGTTTCATGATGCATAAGCCCTGAATAGATTTCATTAGGCAGTGCCATGGCCAGAATTCCATGGGCTTTAGCATCAATCTCAAACAGTTTCTCATCTTCATGAGAGTATTGTTCCTTCTTCTTCGGAACCATTTGATTGGTTTTCGGATTGTTCACCAGAGGCTTATGTGGTCCATGTACCACAGATGTCCAACAACCTGAACTGTTAACAGACAGGTGATGAAGCATTCTTCGCTGCCATATGTTATACTCGGTCCTAACCAGCATCGGGGGCTTGGTTGAGGAACCAGTATTGTGAGGACCATTAGAAGGAGTATTCATCTCAGATTCAATCAAATTCAATTAAGCTATAACAGATTTAGAACAAAAACACAACAACCAATTGAACCAAAAGAGATCTCAGAATAAATGAACGAAAGCATCAGAAATTCAATAATCTATAACCAGTTCTTGCAAAATGCTAATTCAATCAAACATAGATATCAATTAGCAGTTTCAATGATCAATTGTTAGATCAATCAATGATTAACCTGCTCTGATACCACTTGTTAGGATCAGTGATCTACGTTTGATTGATTAGAGAGTATAGCAGCGGAATTCTAACAAGAATTAGCCAATTCACAAGAACAAAAAGATATTCAATGTAAGAACAAAAACGGTTATAGATAGAGAGAATTCAGCAGATATATTTTAATCAATATTCGCTTTCGTGGTAACGGAATGTCACACTTACAATTAGGTCGACACCTCTTATATAAGAGATGTGACGTCTGCTGATGTCACCTGATAGTGACATCTAATAGAATTTATCACAAACTACTGATAGTTAACACAACTACTGAAGATGTCAAACAGCTGACATCTTCTTACAAAAATGCTAAGTGTTAACTATTATTACAACTACTGAAAAGAAACTACTGAAACAATAACACCGAAGAACATACTCTTCAGTTGTTTTAAAATACTGAAACAAAGAAACTACTGAAAGATAACCATCACAACTACTGAAGAAGACCTCTTCAGCTGTTGTGACAACGTCTGATACTTTGTCTTCAGCACTTGTGTCTTCAGACTTTGTCTTCAGCACTTGAGTCTTCAGACTTTGTCTTCAGTACTTGTGTCTTCAGACTTTGTCTTCAGCACTTGTGTCTTCAGACTTTGTCTTCAGCACTTGAGTCTTCAGACTTTGTCTTCAGTACTTGTGTCTTCAGACTTTGTCTTCAGCACTTGTGTCTTCAGACTTTGTCTTCAGCACTTGTGTCTTCAGACTTTGTCTTCAGCACTTGTGTCTTTAGACTTTGTCTTCAGCACTTGTGTCTTCAGACTATCTTCAGACTTTGTGTTTTCAGACTTTGTAATCAGCTGTTGTCTTCAGCTGTTGTGGTCTTCAGTAGTTTTTGTGATGTCTGTGGGACTTAAATGTTTTTCTAATCCGGCTCATTGGTTCTTTTGGTCCAACAGTTTTGGTTCCGGAAGTTCAACTTTCCTCCTCGGTGTCTGATAATAAGGTCAATCAGACGCAATGTGTCCATACTCTCCACAGCTGTAGCATGATCTGCTTTCGACTTTACGATTTAACTGTTTTTATGGAGATGTATGTGATACACGAGTGACATTAACCTTTTTGGGTAGACACTCTTCTTGTTTAGATGTTTTATCTTGTTTAACAAATTTAATTTCTTTAACATTTTTAACATCTCTTCCATTTTGTTTACCTGGACTTTGACATGAAACCCGTGATTGGTTAACATTACTGGTCTTTTTAGATTTAGATTTGACTGTGGTTGACCCAGACTTAACCTAACCTAGTCAATTTTTTGTCCAAATTAACACTAGGCATTTTACTTTTCGCCTTTGAAGTGGCCTCCTTTTGTTTAGTACCAAATTCATTTGATTTACATGTGGAATCTGGATCGCTTACAAGAGGAGTGGAGACCACATGATCCTTGATTGGATTGTTATTGATTGGTTTACTTTTGGTATTCATCAAGATCTCATGTGGTGGTGGAACCACTTTATATCCCAATCCCTCCCCATTATTACGCTCTCTCACTAAGTGTTGGACTATGTGTGAAGAACTTGTCCAACTATGCAGTTTTTGCTTCAAGGATTAACTTCTAATTCTTAAACTGCCTTTGTTTCTTAGTGTCTTCTAGGGAGTTATGTTAGAACTTAATTTCATTTGATTGGTTAAAAGCTACAACTTTGGTTTCCCTAAGTTGTTTGTTCAACAGTTCTATCTTTTCTTTATAATTGTGCACATTTTGATCTAATAACCTTGCAAATTTTAAATCAATGCTTTCCCTAAATTTATTACAATCAGAACAAGCATGATTATTGAAAAGTTTGTCAATGGTACTTATGTGAGAGGGTTCTGACGAATGAGCCATCAATGCAGAGGCTGGTGTTTCTGGTGCTGGTGATTCTGACATTGTTGCAGTTTTCCTTTCTTCAGGCAGGTAATTGACCACTGGTGCAGTCTTTTCTGTTTTTGACATCGCGAGTTTGACTGCAATATCTCCTTCACTAGCAGACTCATCATCTATATCCTCCACACTAGCGATATTGGATTCTCCCGTGAGACAAACCAAAAGCTCCAGTCCTGTCTTTCATCATCATGAGCATCAAGGCTTTGGGATCCTTGCTTGACGAAGTAGGACTGCTAATGGGTTTATCCTGACGATTGAAGGAGGAGAAAGGATTCCCATTTCCAGTCTTCTTGGGCTTCACACACTCCCGTTTGAAGTGCCTCTTCTCACCACAGTTGAAACAAGTCACCTTGGTCTTATCGAAGCCAAAGTTAGTGTCCTTAGTTGCAACCAAGTTCTATCCAGTTTTCTTGACAAACTTCTTAGCTCTCTGATAACACTTGCTAAGGCCCACATTATATCTATCCTTTCCAGCTCTGTCTCGTCCACCTGCTCGTAATCGTCATCGGCCAAATGGCAGTTCCCATTTTTACCAGAAATTAGTCCATCATAGGAGTGGAGTACCACAACTAAGAGATCCATGTGCTCTTTAGCTACCTCAACTGTCACATTACCGAAATTCTCGATCTACAGTTTTGTTGCATTGGCTTCAGGTACGATGTATTGGGTAACAGACGACCCTAACGTTTCTAAACCTGAAGTAGAGGCTTGAGAAGGACCAGCCAACCTTGATACAAAAGCTGTCTGAAGAGGTGTTCTAGATGTTTTGGCTTGTGGAGTCGCGCTTTACAGTGTTGGATTCTGATCATAGGAAGACTTTTGTGCTCTATACTTCATCCTCAGCTCTTCCTCTCTCAGCTTGAGAATGAAATCATTTATATCTAACTTTGTTAGCATATCATTCTGTCTGAGATTGGAGACAATGAAACCCATTTCTCCGGCAGCCCATCTGCAAAGTTAGACATTTTCTCCTCCATTGACGTCGTTACTCCATGTTTGTGCATTTCACTTATCAAGTGGTAGAACCTATCGATAACATCATCCAAGCTTTCTTTTCCCATCGAGGAGAAGTTGTCAAACTCCTTCTTAAAAGCCTTAGCCTTTATGGCCTTCAATGATGCGTTTCCGTCATACCTTTTCTCCAATGCATCCCATAGTTTCTTTGCTTGTGTATACTCCAAGAATAGATGGAAAATATCCTTTGGAATTGACTGTGTAAGCAAAGCATAGACTTTCTTTTCAGCACTGTACTTGACTTTTTGTCCATCAGTCATGCCACCTAGTGTAAGTTTGACACCATGAGCTCCTACTGGCATGTTTTGCCCCATCTCTATAGATTCCCACAGATTGGGATCTACTCCATTTAAGTAGATCTCAAAACGTTGCTTGTGGGTGTATTCATCTAATGTGATTAGCTTTGGGGGTTTGTTATGATACCCCACTTCATTCTCAAGTAGCAGTAAGTTCTGAATACGTGAGTCTCTCCCTACTGTGAATGCTGAGTATTTGTACTCCATTGCTATAAACTTTAACTTTAAACCACCTGTTTTATTTATGCGAATGAAGGTGTGCGATTGGGATATTCGGGCGGTTGAACTATGCGGATGGTTCAATCGTGCGACTGAACTAATGTGGATGGCTCAGTCGGGCGAATGAACTAATGCGGTTGAACAATGCGAATAGACAGCTCAGTCATATGAATGGGAGTACGAATGAGTCCAATCGTGCGTATGGGGGATGCGTATGAACTCAGTCGTGCGATTGAGTCAATCGTGCGACTGAACCTGCTGGATTTAAAAAATTCATAGGTTTAGGTGTTTTGGACACAAAAACACGAATTTCTTGCTAATCCTAATTGTCGTATGCCGGAAAACTAAACTTTACGGTGAAGAGACGTCTAAAACCCAATTTGACACAAAAAATTGTGTTTTTGAGTGTAAAAACACAATTTTTATATCAAAATGATTGAATCACGTGTAAATCTAGAGCCAATGCTCTGATACTACTTGTTAGGATCGTGTACTGGATGAATACTAACAGATTTACACGTGTACCGAATCAAATAGTGCGGAATCTTTTTCAATTGGCGATCCAATTAGTGAGAACGCACGTAAAATCAATTAAAGATTGAATCTAAAAGTTAAGAACGATTAGCAATCGATCTACTGTGATCTATGAAGTTGGAACAGGTTGCTAGAGGTCTCTGGACGGCTAAGGTACGCGTAGGTATCGAATTGTTCAAAGTGTCACGTTTTTCCACGAATTAAGTGGTATTTATAGGTTAGGGTTTATCAATCGTGCAAGCGGACCATTTGCATGGTTGAGTCGTGCGATTGATTCATATAGTTGATCCATTCGCACGACTGAGTGTTCAGTCATGCGATTGAGTCAATCTCATGTTACAATCATGCGACTGATCTAGTCTCCTGGTTCATTCGTACGACTGGTTAATTAGCATGAAGTTGTTCATGCGTATGGTCCATTAGCATGGGCCAATCGCATGTGAACGTTATATGATTAAGTTTGAATATATTTCATAATCATTATTTGACTTTGATCTATTCAAACAACCACAACCTATATTGTTAGTTCAATAAGCGTTATTACATACCAAGCAATGAAATATTCATCATTATAAGCATATCCCACATTGTATTTAATTAAATACACATTCAATTACATATGTGTAAGACAATAATGATATTTTACATTAAGTTCAGAAACTATGGACACATGTATCTACAAAGATAAAATTAATCATCAACAAGCAATAAGATCATGTTGATAACTGAATCTAATCATAGTGTTAGAATGATTTTGAAATTCTCAAATAGATCAATAATGATTGCTCATATGTTTGTCCACTGAAACCCATGCCCTATCTTTTTCAACAAGCAGCAGATGATTCATTAAGGTTTGATTAAATACTTTAGAATTCTAGGATCCCATAATCATTTGGCAAAAACCCTCACCAACCTCAGGATATCTTGAATTTTGATACGATCTTTATAGAGCAAGGCTTGTGCATTAGTGTGCAAGTGATTATCATTAGAATATTGCATGCTATGATGAATTCATTGTTAAGATGACTTGACACTACTTAGACCAAAATTGTGAGAGCTCTAGGTCTATACTCATGTATAACAAAGGAGATGACCATTTAATCATGTACCGATAAGAGCTAAAGGTGAGTACTATCGTACAGCAAAGGAGATCATCACTCCAAGTTAGTACTTTTGTATAGCAGAGGAGATTAGCACAAACATAAGACACATAAATACACCAAACATGGCTCAAATATATGGCTTATATGATTTGTATCATGGTGGGTGAAATATCAATTCTCAATCCAATTTTTGTAGGGACTCAGTTTTCGTGCAGGCCATAATGATTGCGTAAATCCAGACATCCTTAAGCATATATTTTAATTTAAATCATTATGTCGCTGTCTACTTTATTCTTCAGGCTAAGTCTACCAAGCATATCATTAAAATCCCTGATTGTTTTTCTATTATTTACAACTAAAAATAAGATATAAATCGGATAATAGAATAAGTTACTATGATTTCTCATTTTAAAGAGCAAGTCATGCAAGAACAAGCATATCAAGAAGATAGACAATTATTTCCCCGACATCTCGAATCAAGTTCTTAGTTCTCTTTTCATTTTTTTTACAATACTCTCCCCCTAAATTTTATTTTTGCAAACCTATTATTATTATTATATTATTATTATTATTATTATTGTATTAATTTCTTTTATAAAACTGTACAAAAATAGAATTTATCAAAGAAGGTCTTCCAAACTACACAGATATGAAGATAAGAAATAAATTATCAAGAAATATGTAGTGATTGTTAAGTGAGAACTGTGTTTGTGCAGATAAAAATTCAAATTGTGGATAAAATACCATAACCTTAACTTGTTTGTTACGCCTTAAATTTGAATTAGAAACAATCTCGGTCAGTAAACCGGGTTACTAATAGTCCTCCAGAATTGTTCTTGTACTCATAAACAGATTAGTTTGAAAGGGGAACCCAGTTCATCATAGTCTCGGAAGTTCCTTTTTCATCAATATAAGAAACCTCCTTCTGCACACAACTGTTTAAACAATCGGGGATATCGTTATCCTTCTTTTTAATTTTCCAAATTTGTTTCGATTAAATTAATTTGGATTTGAATGAATTAAATTTGGAAATCATTTTCTATTAAAGACTAGAAGGAAAAGAATTTGGTTTTGAACCTTTGGTCATTTTCATCTTTGAATCATGTGAAACCGGCTTCATATGAAAAGGTTTGGATGGATGGATTTTCATACAACCATTCGAAGATGTGTGCTTTTTACCTCTTAAACCAGAGAAGCAACCCGTGTTGCCTTTACTGTCTAGAACATTCTTTATAGACTTACATCTAGAGAAGCAATTCAGTTTGCCTTTACCATTCGAAGCAAGTCTTTGAGGGCACTTCTTTACTACATGACCTTCTTTTCCACACTCAAAACAATCCTTGAAAGGCTTTTGATGCTTGACTGAACCGTGTGGTGCAGGTGGGGACAAGGATTGCTTTGATCTTGTAGCAAATTTTTGCTTGTTCTGAAGTTTCCCGTGCTGAATAGGGAATGAGCTCTTCACTGATTGACTAGGTTGTTTTGCAATTGGAGAAGTGATCCATATTGGTCTTGATTTAGCTTTTGCAAACTTTTTAGACTTGACAATGTCAGGATATATCTTGATCTGTGAGGAACCAACACGCTACTCTATGATTGATTTATCATCTGAGCTTATCTAGTCTCGTATACACAGATCTTTCTCCAATGGATCTTGATTGACACCTCCTATTGTGTCGGCGTCAATTATAGGATTTTGATTGACTGACGATTCGAAAACTATTCCTTCTTTAACAATCTTGAGAGGAACAAACGAAGGAATATTACCTATTTTGAATTTGCTGAAGAAGGTTGGAGAAGCAACTGATATTGGGTTTAGAGCATCAGAGGTGGAATTGTCATTAATCTTCTTATATGACCGCTACCTGAGGAATCCAAAACCTACAAGAAAATCCTGCACATCTCTAACCTCTTTAAAATTAACACTCCTTAAACCTGCATTTAAACAGTTAGTTTCTGCAGCTTCAGTCAAATCATTTGTTGGTGATTGGTGAATAACATAAAGTAGAAGGGGGTGGGACTGAATTAAATATAGTTTCACTATCATATTTATATCGAATCTCATGTTTTAGCCATGCCAACAGCCATTTCTCTTAAAATATTAATTTCAACGTTACGCTCCAAAATTGTTCTTCTCAAAAGATCATTTTCAGCCAATGCTTCATTAATTTTGCTTGAAAAAGCAATATCATTTTTCTTTAATGCCTGATTAATTATTTTTAATTCTTTTTCATTTTCCAATAATCATCTGTTTGCTTTATCAATCCAAATATGTTAAGTGCTCTAAGAAAGATTAACATGTTGTCTTTATTTGCCTTTTGATATTTTGTAATAGTATAGGGACTATTTCTGTAATTTGTTAGTTCCTTTACTTTGTGTTTTGAGTATAAATAGCTTAGATGTGCAGGTAGATAAGTAAGAATACACAAGATATTTGAATTTGTTTTTTCATGCTTGTAATTGTCTTAGCTTGATATGAATGAAAACTTGAATTTTATTGATATCTTGTTTTGATTTGATTACTTTGTGTGAATTTCATTGAATTGTGTTACAAATCATCACAGATATATTCATTTGATCCTATCAAATGGTATCAGAGATGTTGGTAAGCTGTTAGTGATTGATTTTCGTTTTAAGTTCATCGAACATGAAAACCTAAAATCTCACTGAATCTGTGATTGAGATACAATTCAAGTGAAAATTTGTGAATTTCAGTTGTGTTTCATCATCAGAAACATGATTTGAATCACAATTAGCAGATCAATTCATCAAATTCAATTAAATTGTTGAATTTGTTGTTCGAAAATGTCTTGAAGTTTTAATCTGAAATTTCAAAAATTGAGTGATTTGTTGTTGAAATTGAAGAAATTGATATTAAGAAGAATATTTATCGGCATAAAACTCGTCTAATTGAAAAGTTTCAATCAAATTCATCAACATTTGAAGAATTCAGAAGATTTGAGTTTGTTACATTCATTTGAAGATGATGAATGTGTCGCATGAGCTGAGATTGACTGAATTTGTCTAAGTGTTAGACGCATTAACACTGTGTAGACGTTTTCAGTTAAGACGTTTGATCACTGTTCGAGTGTCCAGACGTATCATTGTTGACAAGTTTTTGAACTGTTTAGACGTGTGATGACTGTGTAGGCGCATCAACACTATGCAGACGCATCAACACTGCGTATACGCGTCACAACTGTTCAAACGTTTTACAACTATTCACACGCATCAATTTTAGTCGTCTTGGAAAATTTTTCTAATGCATTCCATTAGACGTTTCTCAACTTAGACGCATCAACTGTTGAGACGTTTGAATACTGTTTAGACGTTTTAACCTTGATACTTAGAATTTTTTTTAAGAAAATTCTTTGAAAAACTTTTTCAAATTTTTTTTAAAATTCAAAATATAAGAAAACAACAAAAATATAAGAATGGTAAAATCAGAAGATTCTGAAATAGAGTTCCAAAACTTAAAAATCGAACTGATTTCAAAAATTGGTCTCTTAGACTAAAACAACATTTTATTCGATTGACACTGATCTCTAGAAATCTATAGAAAAAGGACCATACATTCCTATAATAACTGATGGACCAGACAGAGGATTTGTGTATACTAAAGATTCTCCAGAATCTTATCGAGAAGATGATATTTAAGGAGATGATCTGAAAAGAGTTAAGAATGATATTAAAGCCTATTCATTGATGTGTAAAGGACTACATTTGGAAGTTCTTACAAGGCTTGATGCATATCAAACTGGATATACACTATATAAAGCCTTGAAGATCATTTATGAAGGAGGTAAAGAGATTCAAAATTTAAAGAAACAAAAGCTTAAAAGACAATTAGAATTATTTCAACATTTGTCTGGAGAGACAATAAATCAAATGATGAATAGATTTGTTCAACTCATAACTGAGATGTCAACAGCTGGTATCAAACCTGATCTTGAAGATTTAAATCTCACACTACTCAATGCTTTACCTTCTTCATGGAAGTAAACTATAACACTACTAAAGCATACTGAGAAGTTTCCAATGGATCTAGATCTTCTTATTGCAAAAATAGAATTAATGGAGATTGATGAAATCTCAAGGAACAATGATAGAGCAGCATCAATGTCTCAATATCAGTTTGTTGCTTCACCTGCAACCACCATAGAAAATGCATTCATGGCAAAGAGTGAGAAAAGTCCTGAAGAAGAAGGAGACTTGTTTGTAGGAGCAGAATTTTTCACTGATTCATTATTTACCAGTGCACCTGCATATACAACTCAGTCTCATTCTCAATCTCCTCCTAAACCACAGTCACAATCATCAAATATTCAGACAGAGAATTCTTCATCATCTAACTCTGCTAAATCTAGCGAACTTAAAGATGTGATTAACATCCTATTAGAGGATGAAGAGTCCAAAACTGCATTTACTGCTTTTATGGCCAGCTTTCAAGCATATCAAGGTAGCATTTAACTCAACTAGATTTTGTTTTACAAGATTTATTTGAGATGGATCCTGAAGATGTTGAAGAGATGGACCTGAACTGGCAGATGGTGATGATTGCCTACAGAACTCAAAAACATTCTTATGTCAACAGAAATACAAGCTAGTGCAAACAAGACTGTTGGATTTGAGAAGTCAAAAGCTAGATGTTTCAACTGCAACAGTTATGGACACTTTTCAAGAAAATGCAAAGCTCCAAGGAATAATGGAGGAAGTGCTCATTCAAGCACAAATAATCAAAGGTTTCAACAAGTTCAAAAGACTTTTCAAAAGCCTTATCAAAGTCTTCCTATGTCAGAGCTTAAAGATGAAACCAAATCATCTGATGAAACAAAGAAAGCACTAGTAGTCAACATAAAAGATGGATATGATTGGAGTGCATATGCAGATCAATTTACAAATGACTTAACATCAAGTTTGTCTCTTATTGCAGAAATTCAAGAGGAAGATAGGTCAGAAAACAATGACCCGAAAGTAGAAAGTGATGAAGAGGAAGATAACTATGATTGGAGTGATAAGTCTGGTCCTAAAGAGGATACAGAGGAAGTAGCTCTAATGGTCCAGTCTGATCAACCAAAGGTTAAATCTTCTACTTCATCATCTGAAACCACAGTTCCAAAATTTCCTGAAATACCATCAGAAGTAAGAGAAAAGCTTTGCACCAAATCATGCTTTGAACATGTTGAACACTACAGAAACTATTAATTCAAAATCTGTGAAAAGCTAAAACAAGAGGAATCTATGCATAATCAACTTAAATCTGATCATAAAACTACAGATCAAAAGATTATCTCTCTTCAAAATTCATGGAATAAAACAATCAAAGATTTAGAAATTGTTAGAAAACAACTAGAAGAGATGACCAAGAATCTTGAACAAGAGAAAATAGCACATGCTACTACTCAAGTTAATCTAGCAAAAGCAAAAAGTTGAAAACTGATAGTAGAAAAACTAATCAGTAAAAGGAAAGATAAACAAAAAGCAGGATTAGGTTTCACTCATGAACCTATGCCTGCAGATTGTTACTTTAGAAATAGATCTCTCACTAGAAACTTTGCAAAATCAAACATGAGCAAAGGATTTGCTAATCCATAGTATTTGAGAAATCAAACTAATGGATTTCAAAGAGACATTAATCAACCTAATGTAGGTTTGAGATCTTTTTCTAAGAGCAACTATATGAGTTCCAAACATAACATGCAAGAACACTTTATACCAAGATCTGTAAGGATGACTAATAAAAATATTAGACATCAATACATTTCAAAAGATGATCAATCAAATGGTATGATTGTTCACAAAAATAAATCAAACAATTTTCAGAATAAAATGGGTAAATTCATCAAAAATAAACCTGATTTGAATAATCTCCATTATAAACAATTTACAATTGTTGATAAATTTGGAAAGCCCAAGACCATTTCGGCTTGGGTAGATATTTCAACTTAACTTTCTTATAGTGCAGGTACGCCCAAAAAGACCAATCAATACATGGTATGTGGATAGTGGGTGTAGTCGGCACATGACAGGCAATACTGCCTTGTTACAAGATTTTAAATCAAAAGATGAAACTCACGTCGCCTTTGGTGGTGATGCTGGAGGAAAAATAACTGGAGAATGAACAGTATCCAATGGGATAATAAGCTTTGATAAAGTCAACTTTTGTTCACAGTTGAACTTTAATTTGTTAAGCGTATCTCAAATTTGTGATAAATCATATTTTGTTCTGGTTGATAATTCATTATGTTATGTTTTGGAACCAGGTTTCAAGATAAGCAAAGATTGGGTTATTGTTACAGCTGAGAGAGACAGAGATGTATACAAATTGGATATGACTCAAGTTGATCCTTCTACTGAAACAACATGCCTAATTGCTAAAGCATCGAATGATGAAAGCCAGCTTTGGCATAGACGTCTCGGTCATTCAAATTTCGAGAACATGAACAAGCTCGTAGCAGGAAATCATGTCATTGGACTTTCATCCAAGAAGTTTGCAACAAATGATCACTGCTCAGCATGTTTGAAGGGAAAGCAACACAGAGCGTCTTATAAGTCCAAGCCTATAAACTCAACATCCAAACCTTTTCAGATGTTACATATGGACCTTTTTGGATCAACAAACGTCAAGAGTATTGGACGAAAATCATATTGTTTAGTTATCTTTGATGACTTTACAAGATTTTCATGGGTTTTCTTTCTTTATGCCAAATCTGAAACAACTGAATTATTAAAAGAATTTATCATTAAAGTTGAAAATCAATTAGACAACAAAGTGAAAATTATAAGAAGTGATAATGGAACAAAATTCAAAAATGCTAACATTGAAATGTTTTTTGCACAGAAAGGGATAGCTCATCAGTTCAGTGCTCCCAAAACTCCTCAACAAAATGGAGTTGCTGAAAGGAAGAATAGAACACTGATTGAAGCTGCTCGTTCTATGTTAGTTGATGCAAAAATACCTATCACTTTTTGGGATGAAGCAATATCAACTGCGTGTTTCGTTCAAAATCGAATCTTAATTGTCAAAGATAAACTGAAAACTCCATATGAGTTAATGTTTGGCAGAATACCGAACATAAACTTTTTAAAATCATTTGGTTGTCCTGTTATGATTCTTAATTCAAGTGATCAAATAGGAAAATTTGATGCAAAATCTGATAATGGATTTTTCGTTGGCTATTCATCAGTTTCAAAAGCCTATCGAGTCTATAACTCTAGGACGAATGTAATCCTTGAAACATTCAATGTTAAATTTATGGAAAATTCTTTTCCATCAGTTTCAAATGGTCCAACATGGTTATTTGATCTAGATTCATTATCAAACTCTTTTCAATCCAATTTGTTTGATAAACCAAATTGTGTTAATTCTACAGATAAGAAGATCTCAAGAGGAGATCTTGGATCTTTCAGTGAAGATTCAGATTCTCATGACCCAGATAATTCAAGCTCAGACTACCCTTTTTTATCATTTGTCAAGGATTTAACAATTCAAAACCATGAAAATACAGTTTCAGATCATTCAGAGTCAATTAATCGGGAAGAATCACAAAATATTCCTAATGATGGTAATGAGTTTGTGATACCTGAGTCTGGAACATCATCCATTTCAGGTGATGTAGTTGATACAGGTAACTTTGATTACTTTGTCAATTCACCTACTCATGTTCCAAACTTTAATCCACATTCTTCTACTTTGATACATGAGTTTTCCAACTTGAATCAAACAAATCTGGATGTTAATGTTCAATGTGATGAGATTACTACATCTCGTATTCATAAGAATCATCCAATTTCTCAGATTATTGGTTCATTGTATGAGAGAACAACAAGGAGTAAATCAGAACAAGCAAACGTATGCTTATACTCTTGTTTTCTTTCTCAAATTGTTCCTAAAAATGTTATCGAAGCATAACGGACAATGGTTGGATAGAAGCCATGCAAGAAGAATTACTTCAATTCCGCAAACAAGAAGTGTGGAATTTGGTGGATCTACCTGAAGGAGAAAATGTAATTGGCACGAAATGGTTATTTAGAAATAAAACTGATGATCGTGGTGTTGTAATAAGGAACAAAGCAAGACTTGTTGCACAAGGATACACACAGGAAGAAGGTATAGATTATGATGAAGTGTTTGCACTAGTTGCAAGACTTGAATCTATTCGAGTTTTTCTGGCTTATGCTTCATTCATGAAATTTAAAGTGTATCAAGTTGATGTAAAGGGTGCATTTTTATATGGTCCAATTACTGATGATGTATTTGTGAAGCAACCTCCAGGCTTTGAGGATGCACAATTTCCACATCAAGTATATAAACTGAGTAAAGCTTTATATGGACTTCATCAAGCCCCTAGAATTTGGTATGAGACGTTATACAACACTTAATCCAACATTGATACACACGAGGGAAAATTGATCCTACTTTATTCATAAAGAAGGACAATAATGATCTTTTATGTGTACAAGTGTATGTTGATGATATCATATTTGGTTCTACATGTCCAAAATTGTGCAATGAATTTGAAGAAATAATGAAATCTCGATTTCAAATGAGTTCTATGGGAGAGATTAACTTCTTTCTTGGACTTCAAGTCAAGCAAACTGCAAATGGAATCTTCATCAATCAAGAAAAGTTTGTTGACAAGCTCTTAAAGAAATTTAAGTTGCAAGACTATCAGTCCATACGAACTCCAGCAAATGTTAACACCAAGATTGAACCTGATCCAAAAGGAAAATCTATTGATCAAACGTTATACATATCAATGATTAGATCATTGATCTATCTTACTACATCTAGACCAGACATTATGTATGTGTTTGTGTATGTGCCAGGTATCAATCAGACCCAAAAGAATCCCACTAATTGTTGTCAAAAGAATATTCAGGTATCTCAAAGGTAAACCAGCCTTAGGGCTTTGGTATCCTTACGATGGAAACTTTGAATTATATGGATATACTGATAGAGATTATGGTGGATGTTGTCAAGATAGAAAATCTACTTCGGGTGGGTGTCAATTTCTTGGTCCTAGATTAGTCTCATGGCAATGCAAGAAACAAACAAATGTCTCTGTTTCAACTACAGAAGCTGAGTACATTGCTGGATCAGCAGGATGTTCTCAAATCCTTTGGTTGCAAAATCAATTACTAGATTATGGATTCAACTTTCTTAAAACACCAATCTACATTGATAACACAGCTGCTATGTTCATAACAGCTAATCATGTTCAACACTCAAAAACAAAACATATCGAAATTCGATATCATTTTCTGAGAGATAACTCTGAAAAAGGATTAATCATATTGATTCAAATTGCAACAGAAAAACAATTGACAGATCTATTTACTAAAGCCTTCCTACCAGGACGGTTTGAGTACTTAGTAGAATCAATTGGTCTTATAAATCATATGTGATCTCCCTAAATAAAAGATCATAATAAGTGATACTCTCATTGTGAATTGCCTGTTTATATTTTTGTGTGTGTGTGATTTTATGTTTTTCATAGAAAAATCAAATACAAAAATATATATCAAAAATACAAAAATATTTTTTTTGGAAAGGATTATGTTTTGCAATATGTGAGAAATGATAGTACATTAGTGAGATCAGTTGCATACTTCACGCATTCATAAAGTCTAGACATGATCAGATATGATGTGTAGCTAATATCTTACTATTATGATGAAATGTAAATTCTTGTGATCAAACTAAACATACATGCTTGTGTGTATTCATCTGAGTACTTTTGAGTTGCTTTAGCTTTTCAGAATGAATGTTTGTTAAGATACATCTCTCACACCTGTTGAAACTATGTGAAATCATGAGATCTGTTACAAAGCGTCATTTCACTTCTCTGTTATGAGTCATCATAGATCTCAAGTATGAGATATCCTCTGTTGTAAGTCATTACAGACCTGGATTCTCTTTTTGATGCAAAAAGATGCCAATGTGCATAACCTATTCAAAAGAATAGTTAGAGCTAATCAAATGGTTATCCATGATCATCCTCGATTAACTAAGTAACATGAACTCTGATGATATCTATGTTTCAGGTAATAAGTTGAGCATGTGTTCTTTCTTACATTTCATAATGATAGTTGAATTCTCTTAGTCTCTGTATGTTTTACATCACGTCATATCCAAATCAACACTAATCAATCCAAGAATTGAAAAGTAAGTGAGTTGATAGTTGTGTCAAAATCACTCATTGTCTGTCCTTAGATCTTGTATCTCCTTTGCTGTGATATCACTGACCTGGAACATACTTGATCAGGATTTATTATTGTCTATGACTATCCACATTCATTTTATTTTAATGTGCTGATCTTCATTAATATGATCTCTCTGCAGACATTTATTCTATGTTTAATATTAGATTTTAATTCTATTTTCATTTTTCTTTTATGCATGTCTTTGTGTGTGACGGCAATATCTCAATGTGATGTGTGATCTTATTCTCTTTCATAAGAAACTTATAAGTTTTTCAAACTTAAAAGTTTAGGGGGAGTAATAAATGAAAGAGTTGTTTTCAGAAAATATTCAATAATGATAATCAAAATTTGAAATGTTGAATTGAAAGGATGATGCTTTATGTTCAAAGTATTTGTGTAAACTGAAAATAGAATGTGTTTGACAATTACAATATGAATATACATAATCTTTACAAATAAATGATTTTTAAGTTGAAAATTAGATGATATTTGATGTTATGATGAGACTAAAATGAAGGGACAAAAGAAATTTAAAAAGAAATTAAAAGGAAATACAAAATAAAAATAAAAAATAAAAATCTTATAAATTGAAAGTGCAATATGCAAAAAGTTCAGAATTTGGGGATCTAAATGGTAAAAAATGTGAAAGTGAAGAAATTGGAAATCGCAAGTGTTAAATCATGAAATTTAACTCATGCACCTAAATAGTGCACATGCGCCTCAATAGGAGCATGATGAAATTTTCAGGATTATACAAGTGTGGACGTTTCCCATGCGTCTAAACAGTTGTAATACATCTGAAAATTACAAGGGTTGAGCGTTTGTGATAATCCCATGCGTCTAAATAGTGTGTTAGACGTATGTGATATCTCATGCGTCTACATAGTTTCAAAACTTCAAGTGTTAGACATTTTACAAAGTCCATGCGACTGAACAGTGCAAAAGCGCCTAAACAGTGCTTATGCGACTGAACAGTTCTCATGCGTCTGACTTAAAAGGCACAACAGTGCTCATGCGTCTAACAAAATAAGTGAATTATAGGTTTTTATACTCCCAAATAGGGACCATACATCCAAACAGGGCTCATTCGCCTAAAATTTCACTTATATATATTGAACACTTATGCGTATTTCTCACTCACTCTTCAAAATTCTCACAACCAAAACCCTTGAACTGCAACTGTCGAGCATCATTACATCCGTATTTCATCTGAAATCGAATCAAATCATTTGAGTATACATTGCATTTGAATATATAAAGGTAAGTTTGTGATTCAAATACATAAATTTTGGATTAAATCAGTGATTTGTAAGAGACGGTTGAATGCTATTTGGGTGTTCGAACCAATATAATCCAAGTTTAAACAGATCAAATAAGTATTATATCAAAAATTGATACTGGATTAGTGATGAGAACACATTTGCGAGTCTGATGATGTATTGTTTTGATGTTAAAGTGAATTTTTTTTTGAAATCAGTCGACTCTGCATAAGTCGAAGAAGAAGAACATGAACAGACAGTCAGTTTTTGAACAAAAATAAATAAAAAAAATTAAAATTAAATCAAAATTGAAATGTTAAATAATTAATTCAAAATGAATTAAGATAAATTTCAAAAGTCAAATAATACAAATTCGAAAGTAATACAAATTGAAATCTTAATTCATAAGTAAAAATTAAAAGTAAAAATAAAAAGGTCAAATTCAAAGGTTAAAAATTAAAAGTCATATATAGAAATAAATTTCATTAAATCAATATTCAATGTTTTTAATTCTTTTGTTGTGTTTTGCAGATGGCAGAATTAAAATTAAGCCAAAACACAATGTAGCTGCTTTTTTAGATGATGAAAACAGAGAAGCTACGGGATATGAAGATATTATCAGATTTTTACTCAGAACAAAATATGTTTATGCCATGTGTGCAAGGCCTATGATAAATGGAAGAATGATTAAAAATTTTTGGAGATCTGCTCAAGTTGAAAGAGATGATCAAGGAAATAAAGTTTTAAGAGCCTTTATCACTTCAGAAAGAATGCTTGAAGTTTCTGAAGAAGCAATTAGACAAGCTTTAAGACTGGGAGATAATGATCCTGAAGATTTATCTGAATATACATTTAATGAATGTAGAGAAGTGTTTCTACAGATGGGGCATCCAGATCATTTCCCTAAGAAACAATTTTTCAGAGTTCGTGTATTTAAGCATTGGAAGCTTTTATGCTATATCTTTCAACATTGCATGTCAAAAAGAAGTGCAGGTTGGGATTCATTCCCTGTTGACATTGCATCTCCAATTGTAGCATTATCCACAAACAGAAGATTTAATATGGCTAAATGGATAATGAATGGATTCATTTTTTATCTGGAAAGAGGAGTAAGGCATAAGTATCTGATGTACCCAAGATTTCTTCAACTTCTCATTAATGATGCAAATCTGGATCTGTATGCTGCTGAAGTTATTGGTGATAGGATTCAGTTAGAGCACATGTCAGAGAGTGTGTACAAAAGACTGGCAATGATAACGGGTGCTCAAAACATTCCAGTTTTTGATTATATCAGGAATGTATCAATGGATGAAGTTGATATTACTCAGCCACACTTTCATCTAACTGAAGAAGAACTAATAGATCCAAATGATTTGATTGAAGATGTAGAAGTTGATGAAGAAAGTGATGATGATATGTCAGAAGTTTCATCAAGTGAAGAAAGTGATGATGATGATGATGAAAATGATGATGTTATTAAAGTAAATCAAGAAGGAAATGAAGAAGGGAATGTTGAAGATACTGAAAACGAGCCACAGGCTATGATTGAAGAAAATGTTGAGGAAGCTATAATAGAAAAAAATTCTCAAAATCAAACATCTTATTCTGATTTTATCAATGATATTTCATTCAATCTAGTATTTGAAATTGATGAAAATGAAGGAGCAGAAGAAATACCTCTTAGTATGTCACAAAATGTGTCTATACAAACAGAGGAAATAGTTGAAGTTGATGTGATTGAAAGATTGAAAGAAGAAAATTTAAACAAAGAAAAGGAGATTGAAAAGTTGAAAGTTGAAAATGAAAGAACGAAAGAGATAATCAATGCTTGTGAAAAAGAAATTCAAAAGCTCAAAGATGAAAATTTAAAGTTGTCTAAAGAAAATGTGTTAAAAGATGAAAAGATTGTTAGTTTTGCCCAAGATAGAGAAGATGTGATAATGAATTTTGAAGTTATGATTAAAGATTATGATAGTCTTGAGGAGAAATTCAAGAAGTTATCTGAAGAAAATGAAAATCTTAAAGCTGAATTGATAAAGGAAAGAGAAGCTCAGAAAGCTATATCTCCAGTACATGTGATTTGTACTGAGGTGCAGAGTGAAAAAAATCTTGAACAAAGAAAAGGCAAACGGAAAGTAAATGAATTAGAAGATGTTGATCAAACTGAACTCTCTTCTAAATTACAAAGAACTGAAGAATTGGTTGAAGAGCAAAATGTTCAAGAACAGATTGATGCTTTAGATGATATTGAAGAAATATATAATGATGATTGGTATGATGAAGTTCTTGAGAATGAAGATATTGATGAAGCTGAATTTGTGTCACAGTTCTCTTCACAAGAACATATACAAGAACAAGATAAAGTACCACAGGATTTTGAAGAAATATATAACTATCTTGTGAACATGAAATACAATAGAGTGTATTTGGATGGACTGACTGTTTCTCAAATTAATGATGAATATGAGAATGCATCTATGCTGAGTCAGTTGCTTCAATAGATCCAAATGAGATAGTGGTTGAGCATGGTAAATGGATAAGAACACAGGAGGTTATAAATGTAGAACAACTGTCTAGTTCTGAGCTGCACCATCCTGATCCTGATGATATGAGTATTCCTGCTCTTAGATCATGGTTGCAAGCTAGAAATTATCCATGGAGGAAACTGAAGAGATTACAATCTGTATCCCTAAGAAATCTTGTAAGAAGCTTTCAAGAAACTGAGAAACAAATGAAGAAGATGATAGTGCTTGATACAGATAACCCTCGGTATCTTAAGATAACAAAAAGAACAAGAATGTTGAAGCCTCAGGAAATAAAAAAATGTCAAGACTTGATGATGCTCACACTTATAGAAAAGAATTGATGGAAATGTTTGCTGATCCTGAAAGACAAGCCTATAAAGCATCAACTGATCAAAGGAATATTCTCGATAGTTCAAGAACAACAGAAGATTTAGTAAGAAATATATTGCAGAAAGGACAATCAGTTGCTGAACTGTTGAATGCAATGATTGCTCCAGATTTTACAAACCAAGTAAAGATCATTGCATGGAAGTATGATGAAGTGTTTGATGCCTTCTTGATAAAGAGAGTAAATGCTGTATGTGACGTTTATCATTTTTACTCTAGTATCACAAAACTTCCGGTGCAAGACTTAAAAGAGCTAAATAGACTACCTCTGATCAATCCTACTGATTCAAAGCGTCGGAAGATGTTTGTAGAATTATTAAGACGTGGATTGGATAGATCAAGTAATTTTCTTAACACAAGATGTGATCAAGAAGACAAGGAGTATTTGTTACTTTGAAGAAAAACAAGAAACTTAAGGGAGTTCAATCAGAAGAAGAACATTCGTTGATAGAATTCTGTGATAAATATTTTGAAAAAGTTACAACTCCTGGACTAAAAGTGATTGACGGTAATCAAAACTCAAAGCCAATTATCAGATGGTTTTATAACACTGAGACATTTGAGCTGAAGTTAGTCCGAAATCTAGAAAGATGGGATGAGGACATGATTACTTTATTTGGAGTTTTTGAGCTAAAACTGTTACATCCAAGTTATATCTCATTTTTGTCAGTACAAAAATTTGATAAAGTATCTCCTGAAGTGGCTGAGCAAGACAAGAAATATTTCATTTCTATTATCAATGTGATGAACGCTGCCATGGAAAGAATTCTTTGAGAAAAGCGCTTGCGTATGCCAACATTGTTAAGAAAGAGATTAAGATATTGAATTCATGAGAATATCAAGAAAAGGTGTCTTAGAAGTGTATTCAAAGGAAAGTAACAAACCCATTGAGTTATATGCTAACATTGATATTTCATGTCTTTCAAAAGATATATTGGAAAGAATGGATAAGATGGAGATTAAAACAAATGAAGCTAAACCAGAACAAGGCATTCTTGCAAGTAAATTCAAGTTGGCTATATCAAAACCTTTGAAAGAGTTAGAAATATACAAATAGAAGCCAATGTTCAAAGTCAAAGAAGAACCAGCAGATTTCTTTGAATGATGAAGTCAAGGCTGAAGATAGAATTGAAGATAGAGTCAGCAGTCAAGCATGAAGATTTTGAAGACTGAAGACCATGTTAGTCTTAGGGGGAGTATTGTTAAGTGCTCTAAGAAAGATTAACATGTTGTCTTTATTTGTCTTTTGATATTTTGTAATAGTATAGGGACTATTTCTGTAATTTGTTAGTTCCTTTACTTTGTGTTTTGAGTATAAATATCTTAGACTTGCAGGTAGATAAGTAAGAATACACAAGATATTCAAATCTGTTTTTTCATGCTTGTAATTGTCTTAGCTTGATATGAATGAAAACTTGAATTTTATTGATATCTTGTTTTGATTTGATTACTTTGTGTGAATTTCATTGAATTGTGTTACAAATCATCACAGATATATTCATTTGATCCTATCAAAATAAATAGATTTTGCAAGACGAAGAACACATTCCTGAATAGTCTCATAAGGAAGACTAATGATAGTTCGTTCTCCAGCTAAGCTCTGTTCACAGTTGCAAATCCTTATGATTCTTTGTTGTTCCTCTTCTTTGACCTTTTCGCATCTTGTTAGTCTCAAATTCTTTCTTTTTGTTGTCAGTTTTTCCAACCTTATCATCATCATTCTCACAAACTCCGGTATCCATTACCGAGAAGTTGATGACTTGTTTGATCAACTCCAAGGTGCACGTAATACCGGTTAACAATAAGAAAATACCTGATGGCACGTAGCTACTCAGACTGGCATCCCTTCCCTTTTCGTCCATTAAACATTGGCTCTGATACCAACTTGTAAAGCCCCGATCCCGGGGCGCTCACAGTTGGACAATCATCGCACATAAAACATAAAATGTACATTTACATTAATGAAAACCATCGCAGCAGAATAATTTAAAGCCATTTCATATATTAATGATAGCTTTTGCAAAATAATACAATGTAGTTAACTGTAACAAAATATCATGATTTGCATTACATCATAAAAACATCGTTGTTATACAAATGGATGCCATCCCAAAAAGAAAATGCCAAGTAGCTGCCCCGTGCCATCCTCAGCAACAATCACTGCCAACTGGAAAATACATAAAAGTCAGCATTGCTGAGTGAGTTCTAGTTTTATGAATGAAATGCTTTATATCCTTTTACAACCGTTCATTACTTTATTCGTGATCAAGCATTATATGTACACATAGATAATAACGTTATTATCTTTGATCATTCATTCGTTATCTTTTGTTCATTCATCATCGTACGTCATCGCTATCATTCACTTTCATTCATAATCTTCTTTACTTATCATTCGTACATTCGTTAACTTCTAATGACATGTACGGTACCCTGAACATTGTGCACAAAGCTGACCCTAGGGCCTGGGGCAAGTACACTCGTCATTATCATTCATCTTTCATTCCAGACCAATGCCATGTGCTATACCCCGAATATTATGCACGAAGCTGGTTACTGGGCCTGAGGTCTATCATAGACCTCGAACTTTATGCACGAAGCTGACTCCAGTACCTAGGGCAAGTGACAAGGATCCTATACATATGGTCAATCACAAATATTAGACCCCAGTGTGCATCATTCTGGGGTAGCTAACCCGCACACAGTTGAGCTAACACCCTTCATTGGGTGCGAACTTGCTTGTAAGACTTTCTTACTTTCATTCATTCATTAATGCATTCATACCATGGCTATGTTCCTCTTTTCATTACTTTCTACTTTACGTTATATAATACTTTTCGTTTTATTCATTAACTAACAACGCAAAGCCACGGAAAAATACATACATAAATAGGAACACCAATAAGATCATACCAATCATCATGCGTACCAGCATGCATACATAATATCAATCATGTCCATCACGCCCATCCCATCATCATCAATCATGCATCACATATATCATCACACATCATTATCACTCATCATACATAAACATACACATGCCCAACAAGCATATGTCATCATAAAACATAACATACCCACCGCGGACAACGGGGATTCGGGGGCGGCAGCCCCTGACAGTGGGGTCCTAGGGGTGGCAGGCCCTAGTGGGGTCCAAGGGGCGGCAGGCCCTAGTGGGGTCCAAGGGGCAACGCCCTTGGCTGGGGTCACATTGGAAAACCATGTCTGCGAAACTACTTGTGAGACTATAGTTTCATAGGAAGATCCACATTTTTGCTGGACGAACAACTAATTTCGCTGGATGAACACCCAGTTTCACAGAACGGGCTGAAAAATACAAACCAACCTATTTTTGACCTAAAAACTTTAATCTTTTACATCCAAAACCTTGGTTTATCACCCAATAAGCTATATCTAAGATTCTTACATCTTTTCTTACATAAAAACGTGAGTTTTGGGCGAATCTTTGCCACTTTCAAAATCCCAAACCTAGAATCCGGGTTTACATCAAAAGGAGCGATTAAATGATGTTTCTTACCTGGATTCGTGGTGTTTTCTTGTTGTTTGGATGTCCACGAACACCGATCTTCAATCCGGGGATCAACCGAGCCTTGAATCTTCACTTCTCTCTAGTTTCTCTCACTACTCTCTCTCTCTAGAACTAAAGTGTTGAGTTGCAAATGAGAGCCGCATCGCGTTTGGTTTACTAGAAACGTACCTCACACCACAGAGGCAAGAGTTTGGTTTACTAGAAACGTACCTCACACCACATCGCGGTCCGTCCTAGCCTCCTCCTAGGTAATCGTGAAGGCTCTGGCGCTCGCTTTCTGCCCTTCACCTCCAACCTTCTTAACCACTCCAGAACTTTCAGCCCTAGGCTTCTTACAGTCCCTGCTCATGTCGCCCTCCCCACCACAGTTAAAACACCTTGCCACCTAGCACTCTCTTGCCATATGGCCAGGCTTCTCCCACTTAAAGCACACGTTCAGTCCCCACCTACATTCTCTGGCATGCTCCTTCCCGCACTTGCCACGTCTCTTTATCCCCGCATCGGAAGTGATCACACGTCGGTTATCCACCCGCGCACTCTTGTTGTTTACCGAGGCACCGCCCCGTCCAAATCTCTTCCCGTTCCAGTTCTGGTCACCACCACTCTTCTTGCTCACTTCAGCCACCACCGCCTCCCTCTAATAATACAGCCTTCCCACCAGATCAACCACCGACCTAAACGTACCTGGTCGGGCGGCGATCATGTGCCTATGGATATCCATCGGCAAACCCTATATATATCTCTTGATCTTTCATGACAAGGGGGTCATCTAGTCTGGCACCAGACGTGCAATTTCGTTGAACTTGGTGGTGTATTGCTGATGAGTCATTGTTCCCACCTCCAGCTGCAGGAACTCCCTTTCAACCTTGTCCATCTCACGGTGAGGACAAAACTCCTCAATCACCAACTTCTTCAGTTCTGACCACCTCATCCTTCCTATTGCCCGATTACCCTCAGCTTGGATGATATTTTCCCACCAGCACAAAGCTGAGTCGACAAAAGAGTGGGCAGCAAACTTCACCATTTGGTCCTCGCGGCACTCATTGATATTCAAGATAGCTTCCATTTCTCTCACCCATCAGTGAGCAGCAGTAACGGTGCCATTACCATCAAAGGTGGGGGGCTTGCATCTTTGAAATGCCCCGTAGTTGCAGCCTCATGCCATTTTCTACATAGGCTCTTCTTCCTCCTCTTCTTCTTTATCATCAGAGAGGACCGTCTTAGTCTCGGGCGGTCTTCTTTCACCCGTAGGCCTACTCCTTTCCTTCCTCTCCCCCTCTCGAATAGCTTTTATAACTGCAATCACCACAGACGGTAAGATCTTCTGCATGACTTGATGCACATCCTCTACAACAGCCTCCTTCACTAAGGCCCTTAAGTTAGCACTCTCATCTCCACCCTCTGGATGAGGGGTCTGGGGTTCTTCATGAACCACCTTTTCGGCTCTAGGCCTTCCTCTCATGACCCATGGTTCAGCACCACATCCACCACCACCTCCACTACGTGAAGCCTTAAAAGATCTACTGCCAGCCATCTTGTAAGCACACTATAATATTTAAACACTAACACAGTCATTCAAGGGAACAGCTTAGTTTATGTCAAGTATAGTAAGTCCCTAATTACAGTGGACAGTTGTGATTAGCCACTTACTTTACTCTTCATACCCCAAGCATTTCCTATCCTGAATAAATTAGTATCTAAATCTACTAAAGGAACATAAACCACATAACATGCGCACGTAATACCGGTTAACATTAAGAAAATACATGATGGCATGTAGCTACTCGGACTGGCATCCCTTCCCTTTTCATCCCATTTTCTGTTTAAGTTTAGGTTTCTTTAGAAAATTTACCCGTTTCACTTAAACCTGGCTCTGATACCAACCTGTAAGGCTCCAATCTCGGGACGCTCACAGTTGGACAATCATCGCACATAAAACATAAAATATACGTTTACATCTATGAAAAACATCGCAGCGGAATAATTTAAAACCATTTCATATATTAATGACAACTTTTGCAAAATAATACAATGTAGTTAACTGTTACAAAATATCATGATTTGCATTACATCACAAAACCATCATTGTTATACAAATGGATTCCATCCCAAAAAGAAAATGCCAATTAGCTGCCCCGTGCCATCCTCAGCAACAATCACCTGCCAACTGGAAAATACGTAAAAGTCAGCGTTGCTGAGTGAGTTCTAGTTTTATAAATGAAATGCTTTATATCGTTTTACAACCATTCATTACTTTATCGTGATCATGCATTATACATACACATAGATAATAACATTATTATCTTTGATCGTTCATTTGTTAACTTTCATTCATTCATCATCATATGTCATCGTTATCATTCACTTTCATTCATAATCTTCTTTACTTATCTTTCGTACATTCGTTAACTTCTGATGACATGTACGGTACCCCGAACATTGTGCACGAAGCTAACCCTAGGGCTTGGGGCAAGTACACTCATCATTATCAATCATCTTTCATTCCGGACCAATGCCATGTGCTATACCCCGAACATTGTGCACGAAGCTGGTTACTCGGACTGAGGTCTATCATAGACCTCGAACTTTATGCACGAAGCTGACTCTAGTACCTAGGGCAAGCGACAATGATCCCACACGTATGGTCAATCACAAAGAGTAGACCCCAGTGTGCATCCTTCTAGGGTAGCTAACCCGCACACAGTTGAGCTAACACCCTTCATTGGGTGTGAACCTCCATACATTGCTTGCAAGACTTTCTTACTTTCATTCATTCATTAATGCATGCATACCATCGTCATGTTCCTCTTTCATTACATTCCACTTTACGTTATATAATACTTTTCGTTTCATTAATTAACCAACAACGCAAAGCCACGGAAAAATACATACATAAACAGGAGCACCAATAAGATCATACCAATCATCATGCGTACCAGCATGCATACATAATATCAATCATGCCCATCACGCCCATCCTATCATCATCAATCATGCATCACATATGTCATCACACATCATCATCATGCATCATACACTCATATACATAAACATACACATGCCCAACAAGCATAAGTCATCATAAAACATAGCAGACCCACCGCGGGACAGCGGGGGTTCGGGGGCGACATCCCCTGACAGTGGGGTCCTAGGGGCGGCAGGCCCTAGTGGGGTCCAAGGGGCAACACCCCTGGCTGGGGTGAGCATGAAAAATTTTATTTTAACACTTTTATGTAGAACATTTCCTTATAGAAAAATCGATCTTCTCGTTAAAACCTCTTAAAATCTTGGTTGTTTAAAACATTTATTTAGTATGCATTTCCAGCCTCCAAACTAGTTTAAAACCTTTAAAATAGGGGATCTAGAACTCACCTGTACTCGGTTAGTAGCTTCTCAATCAAGCTTACAAAGCAAGGGTGGCTCTACATAGCCTGTAGATAAGTTAACACTAAAGGGAGTTAATTTCTGCCTAATTTCGCTGCTAATTTTGCTGCAAGATTAGCAGTTTCACTGCTAGTTTTGCTAGCAGTTTTGCTGGCATCTTCGCTGGCAGTTTCATTGGCATCTTCGCTGCAAGTTTCCCTGTCAATTTCGCCCAACTTTCGTTGGAAAACCATGTCTGTGAAACTACCTGCGAAACCATAGTTTCGCAGGAAGATCCACAGTTTCGCTGGACGAACAACTAATTTTGCTGGATGAACACCCAGTTTCGTAGAACGGGATGAAAAATACGAACCAACCTATTTTTGACCCAAAACTCTAATCTTTGACATCCAAAACCTTGGTTTATCACCCAATAAGCTATATCTAAGCTTCTTACATGTTTTCTTACATAAAAACATGAGTTTTGGGCAAAACTTTGCCACTTTCAAAAACCCCAAACCTAGAATCCGGGTTTACATCAAAAGGAATGATTAAATGATGTTTCTTACCTGGATCCGTGGTGTTTTCTTGTTGTTTGGGTGCCCACGAACACCAATCTTCAATCCGGAGATCAACTGAGCCTTGAATCTTCACTTCTCTATACTTTCTCTCTCTACTCTCTCTCTCTCTAGAACTAAAGTGTTGAGTTGCAAATGAGAGCCGCTCAAGTTGATCCATTTATATACTGGGCATTCCGGAGAACTTAAACTCGCCAAACACATAACCCGCGAAGTCTACTCGGTCTATAACCCATATCCGTCTTATTTTCATTAAATGATATCGTCTAAGCTCATTTTTATTATTTTTTGGCTCGCTTAGACATTATTTGGGGCATTACATGAACCATGCTAATTGTTCAATCATATGATTAAAAATCCATAACCTATAAATACCACCTAATTGGTGGAAAAATAGACACTTGAAAGACTTGAGAAACACTTGATACTCTTACGAACCCTAGCCATCTAGAACGTCCAAGGAAGCCTATCCAACTTCATAGATCAATCATGATTGATCTCTACTAGTTTATAACATGTAGTTTCAATCTTATAATTACCGGGTAATTGTTCTCACTAATTGGATCGCCAATCAAATAGTATTCCGCACTATTTAATTCGGTATAAACATAGAATCTGTTAGTATTCCGTATGTACACGATCCTGAAAAGTGGTATCAGAGCTTTGACCCTTGATTTTGCATTTTATTCAATTAAAATTATGTCAAACCTCACGTTTTAACTCAAATGAGTCATTTTTTGAGTCCACAGGTGTTTTCTGACATTTACAGGCATTAAAGTTGAAGTTTTTCATCATACGGCAGATTAGGGTTTCTAGGTAAATCGTAATTCATGTCAAAGTGTCAAAATTCGAAAATTTTCAAACACAGCAGCCTTCAGTCACATGAATAGCTCATTCGTACGATTGAGTCATCCGCATTTGTGCATTCATACGACTGAGCCATGTGCATTAGTCATCCGCATTTGTTCATTCGTACGACTGAGCCATCCGCATTGCCCAATCGCAAGATTGAGTCATCCACATTGGTTATCTGCATTGTCCAATGGCACGACTGAGTCATCCGCATTGGTCATCCTTATTTGTCCATTCGCACGACTGAGCCAACCGCATTGACTCATCCGCATTTGTCCAATCACACGATTAACTCATCCACATTTGTCCAATCGCACGATTGACTCATCCGCATTTGTCCAATCGCACGAGTGACTCATCCGCATTTGTCCATTCGCACAAGTGAACCAGTCTTGTTCTAAAGTTCAAAGTTTATAGAAATTGAAGATCATTTCACTGCCTTTACTGCCGGAAGGGACTCTCGCATCCGGAACATTCTGCTTCTAGAAAATGAAATTGGGAATCATAATAAACCACCAAAGCTTATAATGTTAGATGATTATCCATAATGGAAGCAGAGGTTTGAGATCTATCTGAATGGAGTTGATCCCAATATTTGGGCATCCATTGCGACAGGTTACGCGATGCCAGTCGGTGCTAATGGAGTTAAGCTGACTCTAGGAGGAATGGGTGACAGCCAGAAGGTTAAGTACAATGCAGAAAAGAAAGTATATGCCCTATTGACTCAGTCGATACCTAAAGATATCTTTCATCAGTTCTCTGAGAACAAGCAGGCGAAAAAGTTATGGGAAGCATTGGAAAAGAGATATGATGGGAATGCAACGTTAAAGGCTCTGAAGGCTAAGGCTCTCAAGAAGGAGTTTGTTAACTTCTCATCGATAGGGAAGGAGAGCTTGGATGACATCATTGATAGGTTCTACCATGTGATGAGTGAGTTGTACACTCATGGTGTAACAACATCAATGGAAGATAAAGTGTCAAGTTTTGCAGACGGTTTGCAGATAAATGGGATTTGTTTGTGTCTAATCTGAGACAGAATGATATTCTTGCAAAGTTTGACATAAATAACTTCATCTTTAAATTAAGAGAAGAGGAACTGAGAATGAAGTACAAGACACAGAAAGGATCCTATGATCAGAATCCTTCACTTTATAACTCATTTCCCACTTCAACCAGTTCAGGAACACCACTGCAAACAACATTTGTGTCTAGTTCCGCAGGTCCCTCACCATCCACTACTTCATTAACAGAAACGTCTGGGTCATCATTGACTCAACACATAGTGCCTGAAGCCAATACTACGAAGTTAAAGACCGAGAATGTTGGTAATATAATAGTGGAGGTTGCAAAGGAGCATATGGATCATCTTGTAGCTGTTGTCCAATCCTATGATGCTTTAGTCATTGGGAAGATCGGGAACTGTCATCTTGCAGATGAAGATTACGAGCAAGTTTACGAGAACAATTTGGAGAGGATGGATATCATGTGGCTCTTACGAGCGAAAAAGTTCGTTAAGAAAATGGGGCAAAATTTAGTAGCCACTAAAGACACAACCTTTGGTTTTGACAAAACCAAAGTCACTTGCTTTAATTGTGGTGAAAAGGGGCATTTTAAAAAGGGATGCGTAAAGCCCAAGACTGGAAATGGAAATCCATTTTCCAACGTCAACCGTCAAGACAAACACATGAGTGGAGCTACCTCTTCTAGCAAAGAGACAAAGACCTTGACTGCTCAAGATGATGAAAGGCAAGACTGGACCTTTCGCTTTGAAAAACATGCTTGTGATGAATGTAATACATTTAGAGAAAGCATTAATTTGAAATTTGCTAGGTTATTAGACCACAATGATATCTTAGTAAATGATTTACAACTATGCACTTAAGCTAGTCGTATATTAAAACAAAATGAGTGCAGTTACAAAGAAAAAATAAACTTTTGAGCAAACAACTAAGGGAAACCAAGGTTGTTGCTTTGAATGAAGCAAATGATATAAAGTTTTATTTAAATTATTTGGAAGAAACAAAGAAAGAAAAAGTAGTTTTAGAAGTCGAAGTTAATTCATTAAAACAAAAACTGCATAGTTGGACGGTTCTTCTCATATAGTTCAACACTTAGTGAAAGAACAAAATAATGGGGAAGGGTTGGGTTACAAATTAGTTCCACCACCATATGAGAGCCTTTTAAATACAAAATGTAGACCGGTAAATAACAATCCAGTAAAGGATCATGTGGTGTCTACTCCTTTGGTTAGTGATCCTGATTCCACGGGTAAACCGGTGAAATCTGTCACTAAACAGAAGGAAGCTACTGTTAAATCAAAAGGAAAGATGCCAATTGAGAATTTAGATGATGCATTTAAAAGGGTTAATGTAAGGTCAGGTTCACCAAAGTCTATTTCAGAATCCAAACTAACTAAACCAGTTAACCACACACGTGTTAGTCATCAAAGTCCAACCAAAGGGCATGTTAAAGATGTTCAAAATGTCAAAACAATTAATTTTTTTAATAAAGGTGATACATCTAAACGAGAAGTGACTAAACACAACCAGACTCATGTTGTACCTGTATCACACACAACCCCACATAAACAGTGTCCTCAACATGTACAAGGACGATCATGCTACAGTTGCAAAATAATAGGACATATTTCTTCTAATTATGATAATTATCAGACTCCAAGAAAGAAAATTGAACTGTATGATACAAAACAAAGTTCTTCTAGAAGGACTTATGCTACTCCTCCTAAGATAACTAATGAACCTAAAGTTCAAACTATAAGCCAGTGGTCTGTTTATCCCAAACAGGCCTTACACAAAATTGGCTTATGGAAAGAAAAGTCAAGTAAATTGTTTGATAATGAGAACAATAAGAGAATGATATGCCCTCATCCTCTAGTGGACAGTGGGTTGAGTTTATGATGTGTGATTCCTCTGGATCACCCAAGCCAATTAAGGCTTGGGTCCCAAACCTAAACTCATAATTTCCTTTGAAAATGCAGGGTGTTCGCTACAGTGCTATCACAAATACCTGGATTGTTGATAGTGGGGCATCTAGGTACATGACTGGGAACTTGTCTTTCCATTTCAATATCAAGCAAACTAAAGGAGGACATGTATCATTTGCTGGGAATAAAGGAGGATATATCACTGCTCAGGGCAAAGTTGGAAACCAAAAAGTCAAGTTTGATAAGGTTAACTACGTTCAACAACTACAGAATAACTTGCTTTCAGTCTCCCAGATCTGTGACAAAGGCTTCAAAGTTGTGTTTGACAACAAGAAGTGCTACATGCTGAAAAAGGATTACGTTATCCCGGAGGACAAAGTCTTAATGTCAGCTTCAAGATATAATGATTTATATGTCTTGGATCTATCAAAAGCCTCCACAACTGATCAAAAAGTTCAATGCTTCTTGTCAAAGGAAATAGAGAGGGACTCAATCTCCTGGCATAGGAGAATGCGACACATAAATCCACAGAAGATAAATCACTTGATACAGAATGATCTAGTGAATGGAGTGAATGTCAAGAACTTCCAGCTTCTGGATTTTTGCGTAGCATGTAAGAAAGGAACACAGACCAAGAAGTCTCACAAGGCAAAGAAAGTTAATTCCATCAACCTGCCTCTCGAGCTTCTACACATGGATCAGTTTGGTCCCATTAGCACTTAAAGTATTGTTGGTGATTTGTACTGCTATGTAGTTACGGATGATTACTCAATATTTTCTTGGGTGTTGTTTCTGAAATCCAAATCAGAGACATTTGAATCATTCAAATAGCTAGTAACTACTTTGGAATCACTCTACAAGGTGAAAGTGAGATAGATTCGATCAGACAATGGCACAAAGTTCAAGAACCAGTGGATGGTGCCATTTTGTAAAGAGAAAGGGATTGTACATCAATTTACGTCTGCCTACACCCCACAAATGAATGGAGTTGTTGACTCGAAACTGCCTATCCAATTTTGGAACGGGGCAGTGGCGAATGCATGCTACACTCTCAATCGGGTTTGGTGGTCAAACTTCATGGTAAAACATGTTATGAGTTGCTCCGGTGATGTAAACCTAACCTAGAGTATGTCGAACCATTTGGTGCACCACGTACGCTACTAAAGAAAACTCAGTCTGGGAAGTTCAGTGAGAAGGCTGAAGAAGGGATATTTCTTGGCTACAATGTACCAGACAAGAGAGTTTATAACAAATCAATAGGTCAGTTAGAAGTGTGGTGCAACATTGATGTTTAGAGATACACCACCCCCTGCTGGAAAAGGACCTTCATTCTTCTTCGACTATGATGGATTCTTTATGTGAAGTCGGCTTTTCGGGATCGATAAACATCCGAGCATGTTCTTGACGAAAGGATGAACAACCAAAACCAAAAGTCAAATCAATAACACTAACTATCAAATATTGGTTTCATCGATGAAAACCTAACGATTACAAGCTCGTTACAACATAAGAATCAAGACTCTTGGCAAGGGGAAGATCGAGCATGATCTCCCCTCTCATCCGGCAGCCCTTTCTCTTTACACATTGAAACTGGTATATATAGGCCTCGGCCCATATTAGATGCAATTGGGCCCATTCGTGCGATTGGACCATGTGTATGGTTCAATCGTATGACTGGACCATGTGTATGGTTCAATCGTACGACTGGACCATACTTATGGTTCAGTCTTACGAATGTCCTAGTCGCATCTCTCAGTCGCACGGCTGGTCCATTAGCATGGCTCAGTCGTACGATTGAGTCTCATTCGCATATGCTGCTGCGAATGACCCAGTTTCATGTGTTTACGACATATCAGGTGTATAACATTAAGCCTAGACTATTCGACAAGCAACGGACACACTATATATGACTATATATGCTCCAACACTTTAAGTCCTTCAACATACCTATCTCCCTTCCTGATAATGAGTTAACAACCATAATGATGTATGATGTCCTATACACACAACCACTAGACTCGACAACATCAACTCCACAAGGTGAATCTTCTAATCCTTTAGTGGGGGCACTTGATGTAAGAGATTCCTCCTCTGATGATGAAGAAATGGAGACTGAACAGGTGGACCAGGGGGAATAGGTTCCTAACAATTAAAGTATACAAGCATCAAATCCTGATGCCTCTGACATCTCGGAACCTCACACTCCAACAGCTACAGATCCTGAACCTGAGTTTAACAATCTGGATTATGAGGTGGCTATTCCAACAACTCCGGATCTCGGCTAAGTGTTTATCATCCCTTGCAAAATTGCATTGGGGATGTTAGATCCGGAGTATAGACCAGAAATCAGCTGTACTCAGCTGATTATGCCTCGGTAATGGAAAAGGGATAACTTCATGATGGAGCATATCGATGTTTTGTGTCTTAATTTGAGCCAAAATACGTTAGTGAAGCGTTCGATGATGAGGCATGGGTTAGTGCAATGCAAGAAGAACTCCTACAGTTCAAGAAATTAGGATTGTGGACCCTTGTGCACAAACCAAAAGGTGCAAAGGTGATTGGCACTAAATGGTTACTGAAATGCAAGAAAGATGACCAAGGGGTAATAATCAGGAATAAGGCCCGACTTGGAGTTTAAGGATTTTGACAAGTCAAAGTCATAGATTACAATGAAGTGTTTGCACCAGTGGCAAGAATGGAGGCAATACGTACATTTCTAGCTTCTGCATCCTACATGAAGATCAAAGTCTATGAACTAGATGTCAAGAGTGTGTTCCTTCATGGTGAAATCCGTGAGACAGTGTATGTAAGTCAACCCAAAGGATTTGAGGATCCTTATCATCAAACAAAGTTTACAAGCTTGATAAGGCTCTCTACGGGCTCCATTAAGCCCCAAGAGCATGGTATGAGAAACTCCCAACTTATCTGGTGAAACACGGTTTTCGCAAGGGAGTTATTGACTGCACACTGTTCATCAAAGAAAAAGATGGTGACTTACTGCTGGTACAGATATATGTTGATGACATAATCTTCGATTCCAAAAACGAAGAGTTATGTAAATAATTTGAATCTGTAATGAAAGCAGAATTTGAGATGAGTGACATGGGGGAGATGAAGTTCTTTCTTGAGTTACAGCTGGATCAGACACCAAAGGGAATATTCCTACATCAGACCAAGTATGTAGGAGATATCCTCAGTCGATTCAATATGGAGAATGTTTCCGCAACTGGAAATCCACTTGCAACAAACCATGATGTGGCACTCGACGTAAATGTTGATCTGATTCATGCCACTATGTTCAGAGGAATGATGAGATCTTTCATGTACCTCACAGCCTCACGACCTGATATCATGTACATGACGTGTCTCTGTTCTAGATATCAGGTGAAACCAAAAGTCAACCATCTCATAGGCGTCAAAAGGATTTTTTGTTATTTGAAGAGTACTCCAACACAAGGGTTGTGGTATCCTCATGACGATGACTTTGAGCTTACAACGTATAGTGACTCGGACTATGGTTTTGCAAAATGAATTACAAGTCAACATGAGCACGATGTCAGTTCTTTGGTAGATTGTTAGTCACCTAGCAGTGTAAGAAGCAGAACTCTATTGCTCTGTCAACATGTGAAGCTGAATAAGTTGTCGCTGCAAGTTGCTGCGCACAAATCATCCGGATTAAACAGCAAATGCGCGACTATGGTTTGCAATTTTCTAACACTCCTATTTTTGTTGATAATTCTGTTGCTATAGCCGTAACAAAAAATCATGTCCAACATCCTAAAACTAAACACATCAATATTAGATATCACTTTATACGTGACTGTTTTGAAAAGCATTTAATCGATGGGGTTAAAATAATACGGATTTTCAACACGCTGACCTCTACACAAAAGCATTTGATAAACCGAGGTTTTTATATCTGTTAGAGGTCAATGGTGTGAAAAAGAAAAGTGAAGTGATTCCAGAAGATGAAACTTCGTAGTTTGACTGGGTTAATTTTACATTTTATTTTCTTTCATTTTACTTTATTTTCCTGTCTATTAAAATCCAAAAACACAAAAATATTTTCAGTTTTAGAATTTTACGGGGAGAATAGGTTAGTTTAGTATCAAATTAGTTGCATTTTTAAAAAAACAGGGAGGAGGTCAGCTTAACTAATAGAAATGAGATCAAATATGTGCTTCTAATTTAATGTTTATGGAAAATGATAGTACACAGGGAACAGATTGTTTGGGACTTTAAAAGATTTTAAATGATTAAGATGCAAAATTCAAAATATAAGTCTGAGAAGTCTAAGCAAAATAAAAGGAAAAATGATAGTAAAACTAGTATGCTACTGAGGTAACACAGAGAAAGTAGACCTAGAGATTGCTAGTTCATTATATGATGTGTTGGTAGATTCAACATAATAGATGAGTAGACCTTATTGGTGGTTTAAAGTTCAAACTAAGTTGTTCAACTTGCTGTAGGTTCCCATCTTATCCTTGGTTAACAAAATCAACACAGTTCCAATAAGGGGTAAAGAGGAAAATAAACGCCACAAATGTGTGCGGACGATCATAAAAATGAGCAAAGCACATGGTAAAATGTTAAATGCAATCAAGCTAATAACTTATGTTGTTGGTGCGTTATGTGCCAAAGAAAAATAAATGCTCTAACAAGAAGATAGGTTGTGTGCCTCTCTGCTATGCGGTGGCACTGACCTGAGAATAAACATAACCTAAATATTCTAGAATTCATTGGTGGTTGCGCCTCTCTGCTATGCGATGACACTGACCTGAGGCTTGGCATCTCTTTGAAAGCTCTTAAAATAATCTCTTCTTGAAATATACCCATAGACCGCTCAAAAATCTCCCAAGGAATGTTGATTACCATATAAGTGTGTGATCCACAAATGCTCGTTGAAATAATTAAACCATAACTTATCACCAATGTGTGTCAAAAATCTGTGTATGGATTTAAAAGGACAAGTATACTGACAATCTTCGTGAGCTGCAGTTCTTGAAAGTCAAAATCAATGTGTGCATCTTATAGCTCTAGTATGATTTCCTAAAATTGCTATTGACTCTCGGTCAAAACAAGAATCTAGCATCAAAATGGTTTATTAAAACGTCTCAAATGATTCTGATATACATGTATGATTCCATAATGAATCGTACCAAAAATGAGAAAATAGACTTGAAGCTGTGTTGTTCAGGAAGTAAAATCGGTTAGAAGTACTCTAATAGGTTTAATTCCATCTGAATTTAAAAATACAAAATTATGTCTTGTTTTGTTTTAAATTACAAAGTGTTTTCAAAATTTTGTTTTCTAGTAATTTGTTACGTAGATGTCAGACTCTACAACTAGTCGTAATCTATGAATCACTCACTCAAAAGGGGTCTCGTCTGAGGTGACCAAATGTTAAAAATTATAAGGATCACGTCTGAGGTGATCAAACAGCTTTTCATATTAAAAAGGTCATGTCTGAGATGATCATCGGTCATAACGTCTTATAGTAGTTACACGTGTATGTTTGAAAGTGTACAAGGTCAAACTCATAAGTATGGACCAATTGCACGATTGGACCATAAGTATGGGCCAATCGCATGACTGGACCATAAGTGTGGGCCATCGCACGACTGGACCATAAGTATGGACCAGTCGCACGATTGGATCACAAGTATGAGCCAATCGCACAATTGAACCATACGTATGAGCCAGTCGCGTGGCTGAACTGTAGTCGCATGAATGAAGCATGCGAATGGGCCGAGTCGCACGACTGAATGTTAACTTAGTATAAATAGCGGGGAGTCGGTAGCATGTTCTCATCACCCCTCAATCGCCCTTAGTCGCCCGAAAGCACCGAGACTCTGCCCAAATTTTATATGACTGATTTAGCATCTTGATAGTTATTCTTATGTTTAATTTTTGTGTCTACAGGTAATGTGAGACCAAAATCGACTTCAATGTCCAAGTTAATAAAGCCCTAATGACCGAAATCATTCAAAACAAGAACTTAGACAAACTCTTCAACATAAACCACCTAAATGGACATAATCATTGATTTAAATAACATTAGGTGTTATTTTGAGTATTTGCGAGTCTAATGAGCCAATACACAACGTTTAACATCAAGTTTTGACCAAGAATTGGATTTAAAATGTCGAACAGAGGGTTATACGAATGGACTTTCTGATGAACTTCAATCGCACGATTGAGTTGGGCGTATGACTCAATCGCACAAATAAACCAGGCATATGAGTTCAGTCGCATGATTTACTCAACCACATGGCGTAACACACGATTAAGTTTAGTCGCAGGCTCAATCGCGCGACTGAACTCAGCTGCATGGGATTATCGCAAGATAGAACTCAGTCGTATGGTTCAAACGCACCATTGAACTAGACTGATCTCGGAATAGTTTAATTTCAACGGTCTTCTACTATGGACAAATCTCATGTTTATGAGTCTTGTGTTACAGAAACATGGCTCATAGGTGGACTATCAACACCAAGCACAACATCTGTGCTCACTTAGATGCAACCACTGGAAATGCTACCAAGTTTGCTCGGATTATTGCTTTTTTGAGGAGGTCTAGAATCTACAAATCTATCTCTGCTCCTTGCACACCCTACCGGTCTCTACAGCAGGCCTTCTGGAAAGGTGCTTCAGTTGACAGATCTGCTGAGCCTTATTGTATACGGAGCTCCATTTTTGGTCAAGAGATCGATGTTACTGCAGTTGATCTAAGACGGGTACTGGATCTGGGTGATGATGATGCCCACCCGACCAAGTTACATCCTCTGATAGTAAGGGGCTATATTCTACAGATGAAGTACACTAGGGACATCAACACAGGTGTGCTCAACAAAAGCAACCTGTGTCCCAGTTCAAGTACCTGGCCCATGTCATTCTGAAGTGCATAACATCAAGGAGGGGAGGATGTGATGATTTATATGACCAAATCCAGAATGCATACGTTGCACTGGTCCTGAATCATCCTTTCAGCTTCTCCAACCTTATATTCTCCTACTTGATAGAGAACCTTGAGACCAAAGGCAAAGAAGGCTTCTGCATGTATCCAAGATTCTTGCAAATGATCATCGATGAGAAGCTTCCTCTACTGCCTAAGGAGAAGGACGATGCAGTGATGTTAGAGGCGATGGATGACACCACCCTGGGTAGGATGAAGGTGTATAGGGGAAGCAGGTGAAACCCCTTGTCAGGAGATTGTTCGGGCACTTGGCCAATGCTAATTATTTGGCACCTTCTCACAAGAAGTGGCATCATGATGATAGTGACTTAGATGTCGAGCCGGTAGAGCTACCCACTGATGATTCAGATGATGACAACGACCATGGTGATAGTCAAAGCAGTGAGGCTCCTGGTGGATCCAAGCAGGCTCCAATCCACCCAGATCTTTAGGTAGATGAAGATGATGAGTCAGATGAGGAGCCTCTCATGAGGATAGTTGACGGTAGAGTTGTGGCCACCGAGAGAGGTAAAGCGGCGGCTGGTGGATGCCAGGCTGGGTCAAAGAGTGGTGCTACAAATTACACTGATCCTACTTACACCCCTAACCAGCCCAGCAGCCAAGGGGGAGCACCTCTTGCAAAGGGCTCCAGGAAGAAGAGGATGGCCCAACCTTACAAGACTAAGAGCAAGAGGCCGAGATTCACACTCGTTACTTCTTCTAACACCACAACCACTAACACTACCACTACCACTACCACCACCACTACCACTCTTACCACCACTACCACCATCACTCCACCCACTACTAATATCTCTCATCCCATCACCACTACCACAGTCACTCCACCACAGCCCACAAATATTCCACCTCCCATATACACCACATCCACTACTACCACCACCACTCACCAAGCCGGTCCGTCCACTCACACTCCATTCACCGCTAAACCCTCCTTACCCCACATTGGGTTAGAGTAACAGCTAGCCAACCTTAACCGTATTGTTCTAAAGTTGCTGGCTACTAACGAGCAAAGAGCTGCACAGCTAAATCAGCTCATTGAACTTAATACTGCTCAAGCTGAGCAGATTACATAGCTCTGTGAGCAGAATGCCCAGTCGGTTAGAGGATTGAAGAACTGGAGACAAAGAACAAGAAGATACTGCTCAGGCTTAAAAGATCCAAAAGTGAGCCTCTAAAGATCAAGGACGGTGATGGTGATGATGGAGATGATGATGACGATGATGAAGAGGAAGACAATAGTGAAGAAGATGTCGAGGAGGGAGGATCTAGCCGAAGAGAACACGATGAGGATGATGATTAGGAAGGTGATGCATCTACATCAGCTACTAATCCTCAGGCTCAGGAGAGGCGAACAAAAAGGAACCAAGATCAAGGAGCCTCATCCTCCACTCCTCCAGCTGAGGAAATGACTGATCAAGACAAAAGTAAAGATTAGATGTATTTGTTTTTAAATACTTTTGTACTTGAATTATTTATTACATTATTGCAATTAAGTATTATCTATGGTTTTTTATGTTTAAATGCTTTATATGATCACTTACGTGTGTTATGCTTAATGTCTAACCAAGCAGATAAAAATCCACGGTAGGATGAATACGATGTTGCAAGGGATCGTCAGAAGGTCACTGAGCTCCACTCCCGAAAAAGTAGAAATTGTACATGATCTGACCGACGAGCAACTTGCTAAGATGTTCAGACTAAATCCTGACGAGCTTGTCAAGATGACCCAGAGGTAGATGTTATAAGTGATGATGAGCTAAAAATGTTGATGAATAGAGATAGAGGATGTCCCTTCTGAACACTATCCAGAGTACACTAACCACGAGGAAAATATGATGCCCAACTTGGGTGATACTTTCGGAGTGCTACATTTGAGAAGCTGAATAAGATGGAGAAGGAAAAGGAAAAGGATGCAAATGTTGATATCAAGAAGGCTGAATAGGCCGTTTGTTTTGCTAAAATGAAAGCCCAGCGCACGAGTCCAAAGAAAAATACTTACACCAAACTCTACAGAGTCAAGAAACATCAGAAGGTGTCGGGAAAAATTATTGCATCGGCCTATTTTGAGGATTTAAATATATATACCATAAAGAGAGAGAAGGGGATTGAGTACTTCAGATATCCACATGATCTGAACACTCTTCCTGGTTTTGAGCTCAATCAACTGGCGTGCTTAGATTTTCTATATGCTAATCCATGGAAGATGTCTGGTGGTTTGAAGCTACATTGAAGAAAGAATACCGCACCAGGTGGGTAAACTTCTAACCTCAACAACCGAAGAGGTACATCCGTAGGTCTGAAGTGGATCCTATATCTAGGAAGCCAGAAGTAGTGCTGAAGTGGAGTCCCTCGTGCATGATGTCAAAGATTCCCTAACGGGAAATGCCTTAGGACTTCACTCCACATTTCAAATGGTGGTATTATGACTGGAGGACAAATGAAGCGGTCATGGTTTTGAACAGAGAGAGCAAAATGGAAACTATCAGGGTATTTGACCCAATGTGGCTTACCAACTTCTCGGCTGAAGATGTCTATACTCTATACAAGTGGCCACTATTCTATGACACGCAAGATATTGTACAAGCCTTCCAATTTCAAAATGTGATACGAATTTGTTTTGCGTTTGAAGTACACACGGGATTCACAAGGAGAAGTACAAGAAGTTTGAAGAACATATGAAGAATGTCAGTCAATAGAGTAAACTAGGTCCAAGGGGGAGTTTTTTGATACATATATCCCTAGTTTATGTGCTTAATGTAAAAGTCCTTCATGTCTTACACATATATAATGAATGGGTTAAATGAAATATAATATGTGATTGATGTTTATAAGGTTTAATATTTCATAGTAGTATTGTGTGTTAAAGTATGTTGAACTTACTATATAGGTTTGAGGTTGTTGTGATGATTGAGAAAAGTATTCAAACTTAGTCGTATGAGTGTTCATGCAAACGGACCATGCTTATGGACAATACGCATGAATACATCATGTTGATGGACCAATCGCACGACTGAACCATGCTAATGGTTTAGTCGTACGATTGGAAACCCATAACCTATAAATACCACCTAATTCATGGAAAAACAGATACTCGAAATACTTGACAAACACTTGATACTCTTACAAACCCTAGCCATCTAGAACGTCCAAGGAAGCCTGTCCAACTTCATAGATCAATCCTGATCGATCTCTACTCGTTCTTAACATTTAGTTTCAATCTTTTATCGATCGGGTAATTGTTCTCACTAATTGGATCGCCAATCAAATAGGATTCCGCATTATTTGATTCGGTATAAACGCAAAATCTATTAGTATTTCGTAGGTACACGGTCCTGACTGATTCGATGCAGACGGAAGAGAGTCAAGAAGCTTTTGAATTTGTTAATCATTACTGAGATCTAGAACAAGCTTCTTTAGATTATTTACCACCTTAAAGAATCGATCGATCAAATCTGTCAATTTTTCTTTCTACATTCCTGCGAAAGAGTAAAACTGGCTTTGTGCCATTGTGAGATAATTTGATTTAAAGTCTTCTGAAGATGACATTTTATTAAAAATTTGAACAATAAAGTATTTTTCCCAAAAATTGTAAAATAATTCTCCCCAGGGAAAATAACTATTTTGTCTAAAATGTCACTCTATGCAATCTTAGCAACTAGGGTCAAGCAGAGGGGAGAGAAGTCATATTTGACATTTTAGTTTCGCTGAATAGATGATAATTTCACCGAAATTGTAGTTTCTGCGAGCTAGTTTCACAGTCAAAGCTAGTTTCGCTGAGCCGACAGTAGTTTCGAAGACAATTTCGGTAGCAGTTTCGCTAGCCAAACGCTTGAAACTACTTAGTCTCGCCGGCAATTTTTCACGAAACAGGCTTGAACTTTCGTTCAATGGTACTTTCGGCAACAATTTCATTTGTAAATCACCCACAAGCACTGTTGAACTTTTGTTCAATAATACTAGTTTCGCTAGAAAGCTGATAACAACTTCAAATTGGATAACACTAGTAGTTTCGCTGGAAGAAGCTGAATGCTTTTTCCACACGAAATCGATCTGAAATCTCCAAAATCCTAATAGATTGGAGATCTGATGACTAACAGAGTTTCGCCAACCAAAACCAACCAAACTTCAATCAAATTCATATCAATATCACTCAAATTTGATCTGAAATTAATGAAATATTCATATTGAACAAAAACAACCAAAAACATCAATTTCTCTCTCTAAAAATCTTCAAATCTTCAATGAATTTGATCCAAAATAGCTCTGATACCAAATAGTTAGCCTGAAATAATCAACGTTCAATCAAATCATGAAGATTATGGATCAAAATATGACAAACACACTAAAACCACAATTTGATCTATATTGATTGCATATAATTTTACAAAGTAGAAACCCCCAATCAATTGGTCATTCAACCCCCACAACACTAATGACAATTAACCTATTTATAGTGAATATAATATTCAATAATTGTACTTAACTCCTAGATATAGGCTAATTAATGGATATTACATATAAAACATAAAAATGACTAAAACAAGATAAAATATATTTTGTTCACACAAAATATATTTATTACAATAAAACTCCTAGTCATCAAAAGCTTTAACGTCTCATTCTTCGTCTCGAATGTATCTGTTTGACTTTCACATTGACTTTGACCGTAACGTTGACTTTTGTTAACTTTGACTGTGTTGATAATATAGACTATCTTGTACAGCTCCAACAATGGACAATTACATGGGCGTGAGAAAATGCCATGCAGTGTTTTAGAGGTTGCAGCGGCTTGTCAGAAGGACCATACTAATATCTACCGGTTCATAGTATGTTCTTCCGAAGGTTAACTAGCTTCGGAAGAACAAGTTCTTTTGAAACCATTTATACTTCGAGAGAGTCTACTTCTTTCGAGACTTTTGCTAATCTTAAATTCTTTATACTTCGGATGTATTTTGCTTTGAAATCTTCCAAGTGTTTGTCTTCGGAAGATGGCTTCACTTTGTCTTCAAAAGACAAAGTTCCTTCTTTAGAAATTCTTCTGCTTTAACCTTCGGAAGTGCAGCTTTATCTTCAGAAGTCTTTATCAGTTGTACCAAAAATTGTTCCAAGTGTTGTTTTGGTTACACCAGCCTTATCTGATCTTACAAACTCCTTCTAGGCTGATGGTACCAAAACTTTAGTGTTTTCTAGTCCTTAAAACATTCAACACTAGGGAAAGTAAATATTTGTCTATCTCTTTGTTCTTTCCATGGTAAGAAGTTGGTACAAGTCCCTTGTAGATAACAAATCCAGTGTGTTACTATAGGTAACATGTACCCTATGTTGTGGCCCTCAAAAAAGAGTTAGTCAACATGAGTTATATTCATACTCCTATCTAACTTGGTTTCCAAGGCAGGGCCTTCAACCATTTGTTGGAAAGTTTCTCCTTTGATTGACCCTTCCTTTTGTACCTGCTCTTTTTGTTTCAACTCTTCTTCGATACTTGCTATTGCAGTCAGCTCAGCAAGGTGAAGGCCACTTAGATGATTTCAAATATGAGCAGTTATCTGAGAGTTGGAGGGGTTAAATAATGGCTTCTCTACTAACTTAGCAGTGTCAAATCTGTAGGGTTTGCAAGAACATAAAACAAAGTTTAACCCATTAAACTTACTGAAAACGCAGCAGAATTTCAACATATTATTTACTTACTTATAAGCTGAAAATATGTTCATTAGGTGACCATTTCAATGTATAAAGCAAACCCAAAACAAAGGATCTTAAATATGTGAATGAACAAGCTAAGAACATATGTTAAAACAACATAAAATCACAGCTACATGAAGCTGTGATTAACTACCTTTCTGCTGCTGAAAAGTCGACTAAGGTAGAGAGATAAGTTGCTAAAACTTCGGCCAAGGCTCCAAGGAAGGATCCCTCAAGCTAGTATACCCCAAGCACTATCACAAAACACCTTAGATGCTAGGATTGAACACCAAAACGAAGAGAAACTCTTCTGGAATAACTTTCAGCCGAGTTCTATCTATCAAGAACAAGAAAACCTTTTTTTTGTTCTATTGCATGTGTGAGAGAGAAAGAAGAGATTGAGTGAATGTGTGTCTCAACAGTGTATATTTTCAAGGATATCAACAATACCAAGAGAAAGACACCCTCCAAGGGCGGCCGAATCTCCCTTTTAAAATGGTGTTTCCCCCCTTAAAAGTTAAATGACTTATTAACACATCAATAAGTCATTTCCTTTTAAAAGTTGTTCATCCAATAAACGTTTTATTAGAATAACACATACACATTCACTAGTTATTTGATGTTATTAAAAAAATAAATAACATTACAAACAATATCTATAAACAAAATATCCATATAAATTGTTCAATCTCATATGTAACTTATTTAGAAAACCCATTTTCTAAAATTGGTGTTATTATTTAATTGCATGATCATATCATCAATTGAATAATTGTCGGTGATTTCAAAGCTTGTTATTGGGTATAACCCGACTTGGATCATGACATACTAACCGTATCAATGTTCTATGTGTCTTGGGCATATAGAATCTAACAATCTCCCACTTGCCCAAGACTCATAGAAGATTGATGCAAGCAATAAATACCACCTAACACGGTTTACTACCCTTAATACGCATGACTTATAGCCATTCAATAACATCATCTTATTCAAGTATCCTACTTGAAATGATTTAGGTGAAACAATCATCTATCCTTTTGTTACAGATGTCATGTTAAATCCAAGAACATAGAGTGATCATTCCTTGTTGATTTAACTTATCAGGCCTTAGACATCTAACTCTTAACTAATAAGAGGAACAAATTCCATCTTCACCACATACGTTTCTCACAAACACCTCGTGTCATACCTGAACATATCCTTATGTGATGTCCACTATTTCAGGACAGTGAAGAATTAGTTCAAGGTATAATACTTGGTGAATATCAAAACCCAATATGTATCTCAGGTCGGAGGATACCAAATGATATTCGCCTTTACTCAAAATTACTTATGATCAATCAATAAGATTCCATGTAGTAAAGTTTGAGTTGCAGGTTAGTCCAATATTTGTATCCCATAAATATCTATGAACCTTGGTAACAACCCATTGCTCTATATTCATCCTTATGAATATCAACCAATCCAAGTTCATAATAATCTTACCCTCACACTTGTTCCACAAGTATGAACGACTACGGACATTTAGAGTAAACAGTTACTCATGGATTAAACATGCTAAATTGGAACATTAATTGAAACATTATAACCAAATAATTTTATTCAAATAATAGAGAGTTCCACATATCCAAATACAAAATTACATATCAAATCCAATCACTAGAATATTGAAGTCCCATGGCACAAGTATGACCTTCGTGCTTTGCCTTTTCAAGGAGCTTTGTGAGAGGATCCGCAATGTTCTGATTCGTGTGAACTTTGCGAATACATATCTTTCCTTTTTCAACTTCATCTCGTATGTAGTTGAATCTCCGCTCAATGTGCCTAGTCTTTTGGTGAGCACAAGGTTCCTTGATTTGAGCAAGCGCACCCTCGTTGTCACAAAAGATCTCTAGGGGGTCCTGAATGGAAGGGACAACCCCTAAATCGGTAATGAATTTCTTTAACCATGCAGCTTCTTGAGCTGCCAATGAGGCGGCGACGTATTCTGATTCTGTAGTTGATAGAGCCACCACATCCTGTTTGGAGCTTTTCCAAGAAACCGCTCCTCCATTCAGAATGAAAATATATCCGATTGTGACCGAGAATCATCACGATCGGTTTGGAAACTCGCATCCGTGTAACCTTTTACAACGAGTTCCTCATCACTAGATCCATAGATAAGAACATATCTCTTGTCCTCCTTAGGTATTTAAGTATGTTCTTAACAACCATCCAATGACTGTTTCCAGGATTTTGCTGGTAATGGCTTGTCATGCTTAAGGCGCATGATACGTCCGGTCGAGTGCATATCATCGCATACATGATGGATCCAATAGCAGATGCGTATGGGATAGCCTTCATTTTATCTGCTCATCCTTTGAGCTAGGACATTGAGTCGTACTCAATATCATTCCTCTTTGAATAGGTACGGTACCTTTCTTAGAGTTCTCCATCTTGAACCTTTTCAAGATTTTATCAATATATGCACTTTGATTTAAACCAATCAGCCGTCAGATCTATCCCTATAGATCTTTATTCCCAGAATATAGGCGGCTTCTCCAAGATCCTTAATGGAAAAACAACTTCCAAGCCAGGTTTTTACACTTTCCAAGGTTGGAATGTCATTTCCAAATAGTAGTATGTCATCAACATACAATACTAGGAAAGTTATTGTGCTCCCACAAGCCTTCTTATACACACAAGCCTCATCAGCGTTTTTGATGAAGCCAAATTTCTTTACCTCCTCATCAAAACGATGATTCCAGCTTCTCGATGCTTGTTTCGATCCATAGATTGATTTCTTTAACTTGCATACTTTATTAGGATGTTTTGGATCGACAAAACCTTCAGGCTGAACCATATAAACATCTTCCTCAAGATATCCATTTAGGAAAGCGGTTTTGACATCCATTTGCCAAATCTCATAATCATAATGAGCAGCTATGGCAAACAATATCCTTATAGACTTTAGCATCGCAACAGGTGAGAAGGTTTCATCATAATCAACTCCTTGAGTTTGAGTGAAACCTTTGCTACAAGTCTAGCTTTATAAGTATCTAAGTTTCCATGCATATCGGTTTTCTTCTTGAAAACCCACTTACTTCTAACTACCTTGGAATTAAGAGGTGGTACAACAAGTTCCCAAACTTGATTGTCATACATGGATTGCATCTCAACGTCATGGCCTCAAGCCATTTATCACAATCCAATTGGACACTGCATCATGGTATGTGGTTGGTTCATCTAAATCTACCACATAGCATCCATCCATGAAAAATCCGTATCTCTCAGGTGGATTACTAGTTCTACCATTTCTACGAATGTTTTGTGTGTATTGATCAACTACTTGATCAACTTCAACATCCTCATGTTGAGTGCTAACTTCAACCAAACGTGCATCGGGTTGTGGTTCTTGATCCTCCTCAAGATTCACTGTTCTACTGCTAGTTCCTTCCATAAGGAACTTTGCTTCTAAGAACTCACCCTTTCTGGCAACAAACACCTTTTGTTCCAGCGGATCATAGAAATAATATCCCATAGAATCTCTAGGGTATCCCACAAAGATACACTTGGTGGATCGGACTTCCATTTGTTTGGGGTGGGAGTCTTAACATAAGCCTCACAACCCCAGACCCTTAAGTATGATAGGGATGGAACTCTTCCATGCCATATCTCGAAAGGTGTCCTTTCCACCTTTTTTAGTGGGGCATATTTAGAATACGGGCCGCGGAGAGCAAAGCGAAACCCCAAAAGGATAGAGGTAATGTGCTCTAGCCATCATAGATCGAACCATATCCAATAAGGTTCGATTCCTCCTCTCAGACACACCATTTTGTTGTGGTGTTCCAGGTGGAGTGAGTTGTGAGACAATCCCACAACTCCTAAGATGGTCTTGAAAAGCATCACTGAGGTATTCACCTCCTCTTCGGTGCGAAGAACTTTAATCGACTTGTTGAGTTGATTTTCTACTTCATTCTTGAAGATTTTGAACATTTCAAAAGCTTCATCTTTGTGCCTTAATAAGTACACATACCCATAGCGACTATAATCGTCGGTAAAGGTAATGAAGTATATTTCACCATTCCTAGTCATTGGCTTAAAAGGACCACATACATCCGAATGTATGATTCCTAATAAATCTTTTGCCCTTTCGTTAGTTCCATAAAGGGTGCCTTAGTCATTTTACCTTGTAAACAAGACTCACATACATCAAATGAATCACATTCATTCGTTTTTAAAAGACCATTCTTTGAAGTGTTTGTATACGTTTCTTGTTTATATGACCAAGACGACAATGCCAAAGATAGGTTTCATTCAAATCCAACTTGAGTTTGTTGGTGCTAGTTTGGTACAATGAACTATTTAAAGTATTTTCATGAACCAATTCATAAATACCATTAATGGGTATAGCTTTAAAATAGAACATATCATTTAAAGAAACATAATATCATTTTCAACAAAAGATAATACATAATCATAAAGTCTTAATTGGGATACAGAAATAATGTTCCTAGTCAAACTAGGAGCATACAAAACATTCTTCAAAATAACATCAAGCCACTTGGAAGTTTCAAGATGTAGTCCCCATGAGCTTCAACTTGGACTTTGGTTCCATTGCCCATGAAGAGGCTAACATCCCCTTGATTGAAGTCCCTACTTCTTTTGAACCCCTGCAACAAATTGCAAATATGAGTTCCACATCGGTATCTAATACCCATGTGTTTAAAGATGTAACATTAAGATCAAATGATATCATGTATATTGTACCTGAGGTCTGCCCGGCATCCCTCTTGGCTTTCAACTCTTGCAGATGGACAGGACAATTTCTTACCCAAGTCCAATCTCCCCACACTTGAAGCATGGGTCATTGGTAGAACCTTTTGCTTCTTCTCTTGTGGTTTGGGTGGCACCCTTGCCACCCCTTCCCTTTTCCTCTCCTACGGTCCCTTACCCTTGGCAACCTTTGCCTTGGGTGCGGGATGAGGCCTTTTCTTGTTCCCTCCTTCATTGATGGTGAGAACGGGTAAAACCCTTTTACCCATGGCCGCCCATGGCGTTTTAGCATTGAGTGAAGCTCACCAATGCTTTTGTCCCAAGCATTCATGTTGTAATTCAACACAAATGTCTCGAACTTCTTGGTAAGGCCATTGAGGATCAAATCCGTGGGTAATTCTTTCGAGACGGGACAATTAAGCCTCTCGAGGCGGTCAATATGACTTTTCATCTTAAGTACATAATATGAAACAGATTGGTTGTCGTCCATACGACATGCATGGAGTGCTCGAACTATTTCGAAGCGCTCAACCCTTGCTTGCTGTTGGAACGTTTCCCTCAGTTGACTTATCATGTCATAAGCTCCGTGATGTTCATACTCCTTTGGAGATCCGGAGCATGCTCGCCAGCATGAGACAAGACACTTGGACGGAGTCCTCAGTGTACTTTAGCCAATCGTTATAGGCCTCCTCATCATCCTCAGCAGCTTGATCGGGGATAGGGTCGTCTAAAATATATGATCGTCTTTCTTGCTTGAGAACGATTCTCAAGTTTCGATACCAATAAATAAAGTTGTTATGATTTAGACGTTCCTTTTGGAGGATTGCTCGTAATGATTGGTTGGACGCGGATGAGTTATCGTGATTATCATTATTGGTGGCCATCTACAAAATTTAACAAAGATCTATTTTAGTATTTTCGATATAGTTATATTTTTAAAATTAATGCCTTTTAAGGTCATTTGAATATTAAAGTCTAGAATCCAACATTACATTTAAATTGCGGTTAGGTGACCTTTATCCCACGATTTAAATTAATAAGGTGGTCAACGTTTGACGATTGCAACCATTTGCAACTTCTAGAATATGGGATCGACTTGAAACATCATATGTAAAGTCGGCATGTTAATCCCATCAACACCATTTGGAAACCACACCGTAGGTGATCCATTTGACATGGTTTGCAAATCAAGATACCCTACTTACACCTACGTGTGAGTTTGCCAAAATAAGTGGTCCCACAAAAAGGCATTCTCACCTCAAGTCGCAAGTTCCCTCAAAATGGTTAGGTGACCTTTATCCCACTAAGAGTTCCCAAGTGACTCAAGTGTTGTGTAAAAGGACGGTGTTGATCTGTTAAAATGTTAAGTGATTTCATAATACAAGTTTTAGAAAACTCTATGTACTTGTATTTGCATGCTTTCAAATACAAGGTACCTTATGGTCCTTTGATTAAAACCAATTTTTAATCCTTAAAATCATTAAATCATTTTAATAACATTTTATTACTTTTTAATGATTAAGAACCATCATTTTTATAGCTTGTTAATTTGTTAATTAGTTTGTAATGCATATCAAGATATCAACCATACAATCAAAATAACAAACATACAAACAAGCATAAACATAAACAACCATAATGTGCATAACCATAGCTACTATTGTGACCACACTTGTTTGCCATCACAAGTGTGATCATAAGGTCTTTCCTAAGGTTGGAAATCAACACAAAATTGAGGTCATCATAGGCCCCCACTTGAACTTGCATCCATATGCTTCAAGTTCCATGTCTTTGATGTCCATCTTTGGGTCTTGATCTTGTGCATCTTCCTATTACAAAAATGTATCCTAACACATTTTTCTAATAAAAGAAATGCACCTAATCTATTAATTACATAACCAAATGAATAAATAATTACAACCCAAATAATAAAGATGAATATTACAACCCAATTGAATGAATAAAACAACCATTCCAATCATCCAAACAACACAAGGCCAAAAGCTAGGTTATGCACTAACAAGAGAACAATCATAAACATCAATCAACAAACTAAATAAACCCCATCAAACCCAAAATTTTCAGCCAACATAAACTGAAAATTTGGGTTTGTTTGTCCAAACAAACAACATCCAAAATAATCAACCAATTGACATTTCCATCTTTCATAGTTTAATCATAAGCATGAAGATATAACCATGAAAGACTTGGGGTTTACAAAATCAGCCAAAATCAGCCTCTAATAGGTTGATAATAACCTTCTAAAACCGATTTTAAAGAACAAGAATAAGCAAGTTATCCACATAACGGCTCTTGATGCCATTGTAGGGTTTGCAAGAACATAAAACAAAGTTAACCCATTAAACTTACTGAAAACGCAGCGGAATTTCAACATATTATTTACTTACTTATAAGCTGAAAATATGTTCATTAGGTGACCATTTCAATGTATAAAGCAAACCCAAAACAAAGTATCTTAAATATGTGAATGAACAAGCTAAGAACATATGTTAAAACAACATAAAATCACAGCTACATGAAGCTGTGATTAACTACCTTTCTGCTGCTGAAAAGTCGACTAAGGTAGAGAGATAAGTTGCTAAAACTTCTGCCAAGGCTCCAAGGAAGGATCCCTCAAGCTAGTATACCCCAAGCACTATCACAAAAACCTTAGATGCTAGGATTGAACACCAAAACGAAGAGAAACTCTTCTGGAATAAATTCAGCCGAGTTCTATCTATCAAGAACAAGAAAACCTTTTTTTTGTTCTATTGCATGTGTGAGAGAGAAAGAAGAGATTGAGCGAATGTGTGTCTCAAGAGTGTATATTTTCAAGGATATCAACAATACCAAGAGAAAGACACCCTCCAAGGGCGGCCGAATCTCCCTTTTAAAATGGTGTTTCCCCCCTTAAAAGTTAAATGACTTATTAACACATCAATAAGTCATTTCCTTTTAAAAGTTGTTCATCCAATAAACGTTTTATTAGAATAACACATACACATTCACTAGTTATTTGATGTTATTTAAATAAATTAAATAACATTATAAACAATATCTATAAACAAAATATCCATATAAATTGTTCAATCTCATATGCAACTTATTTAGAAAACCCATTTTCTAAAATTGGTGTTATTATTAATTGCATGATCATATCATCAATTGAATAATTGTCGGTGATTGCAAAGCTTGTTATTGGGTATAACCCGACTTGCATAAACACTGACTGGTTGTTTGATATTGACATATTTACAAAGTCATTTGATCAATTTCACTTATCTGATGCAGGAAATCTACATTCAAATGATACTTCGTCAGCTGTAGAAAGAAGAGATGAGTTTCCCTTGATTCCTCCTACATTTGATGAACACATGAATGAAGATGTTCCTCTTCTAGCTGATCCCATCAGACAACCGTCACAAGACCTTAGTGTTTCTACTGAAGGAGGTCCAAGCCTAGTACCTTCCCACTCAAATGATCTGTCAACCAAAGTTAGAAACCAAAAACAGGTCTCTCCTCCAGTGGAAACACAAAGGACATCAAATGATGTAAGCAATCACAATGCTGTTGAAGCTGAAGCATGACTGAAACAAAGTATGACAATCTTCATAATTCAACAACAGTACTAGATGAGTATGCCTCTGACCATAATGAACTGAATGTCTCCAATCTTGATGTAACCATTGTTGGTGACTCAATCCCAACCACCAGAATACACAAGAATCATCCAGTTGAAACTATTATTGGTGAACTTAATGAGAGGGTGACTAGAAGTAAGTCAAGTATTGCAAACATCTGTTTGTTCTCATGCTTTCTATGTCAAATAGTACCCAAAAACATCAAAGAGGCACTTCAAGACAATAGCTGGATTGAAGCAATGCAGGAAGAATTGCTCCAATTCAAGAAGCAAGAAGTATGGCAATTGGTAGATCTTCCCGAAGGACAATACCTATCGGTACCAGATGGCTGTACAGGAACAAGACTGATGATAGAGGGATTGTCATCAGAAATAAAGCAAGATTAGTGGCGTAGGGATACACTCAAGAAAAAGGAATTGATTATGATGAAGTGTTTGCACATGTTGCCAGACTAGAAGCAATCAGAATCTTTCTAGCATATTCTGCATCCCTGAAATTTACTGTCTATCAAATGGATGTAAAGTGTTTCTTTCTGTATGGAAAGATTGCTTAGGAGGTTTATGTGAGTCAACCACCTGGCTTTGAAGATCCAGATTTCCCTCATAGAGTTTACAAGCTTGAAAAAGCTCTGTATGGTCTTCATCAAGCCCCAAGAAAGTGGTATGAGACTCTATCATTCTTTCTTCTTGAACGTGGATATGAAAGAGGAAAGATTGATTAGACTCTTTTAGAAGAAAAAGATGAAAAGATATGCTGTTAGTCCAGATCTATGTGGATGACATATATTTGGCTCGACAAACAAGCAACTCTACAAAGAATTTGAAGACCTTATCCACTCAAAGTTCCAAATGAGTGCTATTGGGGATCTCACCATCTTTCTAGGGGTGCAAGTCCAACAGACAGCAGATGGATCTTCATCAATCAATTAAAATATATAGAAACCATGTTGAAGAAATTTCACTTTGCTTATTGTCAGTCCATCAGAACTCCTATGGATACTAAAGTAAAGATTGGACGTGATCCTGAAGGCAAATCAGTGGATCAGACTCACTATCGATCAATGATCTGTCGGTTCACTTATGTATCTAACAGCCAGTAGGCTTGACATAATGTTTGGTGTTTGTGTGTGTGCCAGATATCAAGCTGATCCAAAAGAATCACATGTGAATGCAGTGAAGAGGATATTCAGATATCTGAAGGGCAAACCAGCTCTTGGGTTATGGTATCCAAAGGAAGGAGAATTTAATCTCTATGCCTACACATACAGTGATTATAGAGGATGCAACTTCAACAGAAAATCCACATCTGGCGGTTGTCAATTGCTTGGTCCCAGACTGGTATCTTGGCAATGCAAGAAGCAGACAAATGTATCTGTGTCCACTACAGAAGCTGAGTATATTGTCGCATCAGCATGTTGCTCTCAAGTACTCTGGATTCAAAACCAGATGCTTGATTATGGTTTTAACTTCTTGCACACATCAATTTCTATTGACAACACAACAGCTGCTTTAAACTAATAATCCAGATCAACACTTCAAACTAAACATATTGAAATTAGATATCACTTTTTGAGAGACTGTGCTGAAAAACGTTTAATCAAATTGATTCAAGTACCAACTGAAAATCAATTAGCTGATTTGTTTACTAAGGCATTCGAACCTAGGTTGAATTTCTGGTTCAGTCAATTGGCATTATTAACCTTGAGTAGAAACCATGAAAAACATCAAAAAATTAAAAACATCAGAAAACCACAAAAAGAAATCAAGTTTGATGAAGAAAAGAATCCTTTGGGAAATGATATAATTACAGTCGTTATATTCTTCACTGTGCTTAATTTCAAAATGTGAAAGACTCAAATGACTTACCAAATATGTTGGTAGTCTCAACTTGGAAGAAAAGATACCTGCAGTGATGAATTAAAGACTTACTCAATTATGAACACTCATCACAAAGTACGGTATGTATTGGCTTATGTGAATGCATGTGTGTGTAGTAAACTAAACACACCTAGGTAATGATACTTTATGAATCTCTTTCACCACATCATGTTCCATCTTTGTTTTGCTGAGCAAAGACCTGATGAAACTTGCACATAGTGCAGATGTTATGATCCAAAAGATTCCCAATGTGGAACACATCCAAAATGGATGAATCAACAAAAGTAATACATTCCAAGTGAATGAACAAAAGAATCCTATCATGGATCACATTCCAAAGTGAAATGAATAGAATCCCAATATGGATCATCATGAAAAAGGATCAAAGTAAAAGAATCCCAATGAGGATCATTGATAATGAGATTTCATAACTTAAGTGACCTGTTAAGAAAAGCTGTGAAAAAGTTCTACCATACATTGTACAAGGATGGTTGTTAATTCCATGCTTGTGTGTGAGGTACATATTGAAAATATAAATCAACCAAAATCATGATAAATATCATTTGCATCAAAATATCAACCTGGTATGAGTTAAAAAGGACAAACATACCTTCAATCTTCAAGTTCATAAACATGTCCACAATTTATCATAAAGGATGCACATGTGTAATGCAAGATTGATATGATCCCAACAAAAGATATTCTTATCTTCAATATTAAAAATCAAAATAATATTCAAAAGGTTTTAAATCTTTAAAGTTTCTATCCACATGTGGATACAAACTTTAGGGGGAGTAATTTAAAATTTGTGAGTTAGTCTATACAAATTTTCTTTTCTTGCTTAAAGTATTTTCTAAATATATTCAAAACAAAACAAAAAGAAAATAATGGTTTTGTTGCAAATGTTATACCATAGTATCTCAGTCTACGCAGACTCTTGGAAGCATTAAAAGTCCAAGATCAGTCAAAATTAGGAAATTTGTATCACTTATGATATACAAGTCAATCCAAGCAAGAATTGACAATCTCAACAGTCAACAACTTCATAAGAAAATTCACTTAAAGACTTTTCTTCATAAATGAAACATCAAGTCAGACACATTAACTTTTGATTAAGTTCAAAGTTAATGCAGGTAAGTGCACTGGTTAATGCGGGTGAAGGTAACCCATGCATTTAACCAATGCGAGTATCTTTTTATTCCAAAGAGAAACTAATGCGGACAAATTGTACTCTACCGCATTAGTGTGTTAAGTAAACGTTGATTTTACTCTACCGCATTTGCTACAGTAGACAAATTCTGATGAACATCTCTCTCTCGTATTTGCTACAGTGCAATGTTGACCAAGTGTTGTCAACCGCATTTGGTGCAGTCGCACAAATGCTAATTGACTTTGTTCTATTGCATTTGCCACAGTGTACAAATACGGATAGGATGAAACAAGTAACAACACTACCACATTTGCTACAGTGTGTTAATGCTGATGAACAAAATCACAAGTTAGTCTTCCGTATTTACTACAGTACACAAATGCGGATAGTCAATGTTTTCAAATTTTAACTTCCGCATTTGTAACAGTACACAAATACGGATAGTCAATGATTATTGAAGTTTAACTTCCGCATTTGAAACAGTACACAAATGCGGATAGTCAATGTTTTCAAATTTCAACTTCCGCATTTGCAACAGTACACAAATACGGGTGACCTAAAGGTTGAAAATTTAGACTTCCGCATTTGCTACAGTGGTGATCGAACTTGCTCTTAAACTTGTAAAATCATTCAAAATGCATTATTTGACTATTTAAAGGAATTAAACGGGTCATTTAATACTTTTCAAATTTGAGAGACTTCATAGTGAGACGAGTGAAATACACAAGTACACCCAAGTCGATCATCTTCATCATAAACAACCAAAGATTTTTGTGTGATTTCACTCAACCTGTTATTGTCATTGATCTTAACCTACAGTTGCATCGAAAAACAAGGTGAAATTTCCAAAAATTCATCAAGACCCAACTTTAGGGCTGTTAAACCTAAATCAAATAATGAACCGAATGATAATGAAGAACACAAAAACTCAAGCTGTTGATTTAATATAATACACCTTTTTGACTTCAATGAACATGCAAATCAATAGAAATTTTAGTCATCATGAAGATCTTCATAGTCATGTTTGGTGTGTAAAACAGAGCATGATGAACAAAGAAAATGTGAAACAAATCAATGAAATAACATCTAATAAATGGTCCAATCATAGAAACTTTGATTGTTGAACAACAAATTCACCGTTTGATGTAACAACAATGACACATTAATGTCAAAAGTTCATCTGTGACCATTTAATGTCAAACTGATAAATGACACACATGTGTTTTCATTAAAACCGACACACATGTCTTGTATGCAGATCATATGGAAAATCTTTCATGGAGCAAGCTCCATAATGTCAGCGGTTAATTAAACCCTGATGTACCAGAAGCTTATTCATCTCTACTACAAGGGTAGCTTATGCTATCACTGTTAGACCAACCATCTTTGAGAACTTCAAACGATCTTTCTGGAACTCAGCTGAAGTTATTGAAGAAGATGGTGCTAGAACTCTAGTTGGAAGAGTTGACAATGATCATACTCTAAGCATCACTGAAGACACTGTTAGAAGATGCTTGAAATTTGGTGATGATGCTAATGCACCTTTAGAGCTGGATGATGATGAAATAACCACATTCTTTGCTGAGATTGGTTGTGAAGGAGGATATGAAGCTAAAAAAATTTTTAAAGGATTAGTTGATCTACCTTGGAGATTCCTAATTCACATGTTTCAGCACTGCCTATCCAAGAGAAAGACAGGATGGAATGATATTCCAGTTACCACATCCTTAACAATCTGTGATCTCTGCACTAACAAGCCATTCAATATGTTTGCCTATGTTTTCAATGGTTTGATTTCAAACATTCAAGAAGGGAGAAGATACAAGTTCTTGATGTATCCAAGATCATTCAGTGTCTGATCAATGAATCATTCACTGATATTGCTAATGAGGAACCAGTGCTTGATATTCCTCGTTATGATGCAAGATTTATAAATACATTAAGAAGAGAGATCCAAGAAACTTCTATAGTGGGGCTCACTCACCTTTTCTTCCATGAATGATTTAGCAGATAAATCAAGAAGTTCAAGCATAAGAACAAGCTGCTGCACAACCATCACCACAACGAACTGCACAACCATCACCACAACCAACTCCACAACCATCACCATAACCAACACCACAACTATCACCGCAACCAACACCACAACCAACACCACAAACAACCCCACAACCAACACCACAAAAAAACCATAACCATCTCCAATATCACCACATCATCACTCTCAAATATCACCACCTCATCAATCTCCAATATTACCATCTCATCAATCACTAACATCACCATACCAACCGTTGCCCACCCATGATTACCCTGCTGAATTTGGAGGATCAACTAGTGCTTCTAGTGCATCCAAATCATCTTTAGATGAGGAGGATCATCATACTCAAATGCCTGCAAAGAGAGTAACTTTTGAGACTGCTCCCTTAGAAAACTTTGCTGAATCTAACACAAACAGGCCTGATAAAAAGGATAGGTTGATATCTGAGCTCCTACAAAAGGTTGAAAGGATGGAAAGAACATTGAATAGAAGGGCTAGAATCATTGATGATAGGATTCTAGAGCTTGATGAAAAGGAGCAGGATTTGAAAGAGCTTAAAGAAAAACATGAAGCTGAAAAGAAGGAGAAAGAGAAAGAACTTGAAAACTTAAAAGCTGCACTCAATCATTCAAGAGAAGAAGTGAGTAGCCATGTTGATACTCTTGCCATTCAAATCATAGCTATGGAAGAACAAGAAAATATTATTAAAGATCAAGATGAAATCATATCAAACCTCCATAGTCAAGTTGAAACTCAATCTAAAAGGATCTCTGAACTTGAGTTGCTACTTGAAATTCAAAGAAGTACTATGACTGGAGAAACTAAAAATAGTGAAGAAAAGGTTATTGATGATGAGAAACAACCAACTTCTGATGATGATGAACAAGGAGAAGATGAAAGTCAACCAAAGAATGAGGAACCAAGCTTAGAAATGGTGCTTTATTCTGAACAATCAGAGGCCACTCAGGCTGAGAAAAATGAATTTGAAGAATTGATCAATGCTATGGATAGTTTTTCTTCAGAAGAATTCACAATAGATGAAGATTTTTGGGACTTTGTTGCAGACCAAAAGACCACTTCTGAACCTATTGTAGTCATTCCAAATCTCCTATACCATTGGAGAAAGAGTTAAGCATGTAGATTGTACCTGTTATGGTTATGTCAGAGGAACAAAAAGAATAGATAAGAGAAATGTAGGAAAAGTAACAAGAAAAGAATGAACAAGAAAAATAAAAAGGGGATGATGATCAAGAAAATATACAAGAAGAGGCTGAAAAATTGCCTGAGGAAATGAAACAAGCTGAATCCTCTTCTGATCCTCCTCTTTAAACATATACCAGAAAGAGGAAATACTTATCAGAAAAGGCTAAAGGAAAAAGGCCAATGAAAGAAGATGAACCAGCTAAGAAAGCCAAACTAGATGACCCAAGAAGTCTTGCTGCAATAGCAGAATTCCTGGAGGAACATGAAAAGGCTGAGGCACAATTGAAGAAACTAGCCGTATTCATAGATTTGGAAGAAGGAGAGATAGCTGGAGGATATGATGCTGAAGAGGATGTTCATATTGATAGTCCTATGAAAACAGAACAAGCAGTGGATGAAATGGTGTCAAAAGCCCAACTGATGATTTAATGATAAAAGCAATGTTTTTGATCAATCAAGGGTATGATCCACATAAATTTTTGGCATGACATATGAAGAAATGAAAGAAGAAGTAGAAAAAGTGAATAAGCTACTTGATCCAAATGTAGAAACAGAGTATGAAAAATCAATCAACAAAGATGTTCGAGTGCATAAGAGTCTTCTATGAAGAAATCAAGCACAACTGTGTATGAAAGACCATTGTCAAGAAAGGTTCCCTTACCTAAACTATCATTAATGATGAAATCAACCCCAACTTCTGATCCATTATTTCCTGATCCTTATAGCATGTCAGATAAGGAAATGAAGGATTATCTTTCAAGTCAAGGATTCATAAGAAGAAAGATTGGGAATATGAAGACAAACTCATTAAGGGTTGCTACTCTACAAATGATCAATGAAAGAAAGATATGCTCAAGAGAGTAGAAGAAGAAATCCTGAACAAGAAGCCAAGATCTATACTAACTACCCAAGACATGATGCTAAATCAAAAAGATCAAGAACTATTGGCTCCTGTGGTCCACAAATACCCAAAATGGTTTGCAGAACCCTCTCAGTTGAAATTACAAGAAGGATTAACAACTACTAAGTTAATTAGAGGCGTGTCTACTCCCAAAGGCAAAGTTGATCAGAAAATAATTGCCTGGAAGTATGATAGCTTGTGGAACATGTTCATGGTAAAAAGAATCTCAGGGCTGATACAATTCTTTACTGAGTACTCTGCTCTAGTAAATGCCCTGGAGATACATGATTTAAAAGAACTAGTTCAACTGGAACTGATAAATCTTTCAGCTATATTCAGAGGATATGAATTTGAAAACATACTCAAAATGTTCAAAAGGACTAATAATTTGAATTCATTAAAGACTGTTTGCATGAGGAAAGATAAGTCTTTTGTTAATCCTCTTGAGAAGAAGAAGAACATACAAGCTGAAGAAGTTGTGTTCCCTGAGTTAGAGGTGAAACCAACAGAAGCTTTGAAAAGGAAAATGGTGTCTGGTACTCATTCCTCCACACCCATCTCAAATGTGTATTATGATGAACAAACTTATGAGATGGCAATTGAAAGGAAATGGGGAGGAAAGGAGGGTGCTGAAATAAGATTATTTAGTGGATATGAAGTAAGACTGCTTGATGAATCTTACATTCACTACATCTATACAAGACACTTCAGGGAAATCAACAAGCTGGGTGAACAAGATATGCACTTCTTCCTAAAGTGCATCAAGTTGTTTAAATTAGCCTATGATCACATCAATAAAAAAAGAGATAAAAGATAGAAAAACAAGACACCCTTGCAACTTGGGAATATTGTGAAACTTGAGGTGGATGTGGGTGGAAGCTTGTTGATTCACAAAGATGGTCTTTCTACTATTTCTATTTGGGAACCTATTTCACTGAAGAAGTTACCAATAGAAGCCATCTAAAACATGAGCAAAATTAAGATACATGTGCTGAGTAGGGACAGAATGTCAAAAGCAACAGATTTTGTCAACATGATCAAAGCTATTCTGGATCCAACAAAAGCTGCATTTTAGCTTCCTCCACAAGACCCAGCAGAATCTTCACAACATCAATCACCTCCCAAACATTGAAGAACATAGGTTGTATAATCCTTAGGGGGAGTATTGTTGCACCCTGAAAGGATCATACATGCCAATTCAATTGGTGATTTGATGGTTGCTTTGCTGGAATCCCTTAAGTCCAAGAATAAATGCGGATGAAGATCCTGCTCAGAAAAACCAAGTGTTGTTTTCCGCATTTGTTAATGCGGAAGACATAAAACAAATGCGGACAAGTATTTGTTCTTTGGCATTGACAAATACGAAAGACCAAGAAACAATGCAGACAAGACTTTGCTCATCCGCATTTGACAAATGAGGATGACCGAGCAAATGCACATAAGTATTTGTTCATCCGCATTAACCAATACAGATGACCAACATACTAATGCGGATGATCAAGTGAAGAAATGTTGATCAAGTTAACTCATCCGCATTTGTCAATGCGGATGAACAAGCAAAGATACGGATGAAGACATATACTAGTTCTGATGTAATAGTTTAGGGGTAGTTTAGTCATTTTGTAAAAGGCATCTTGTCTGCCTATAAATAGAATAGATAATGTCGTACTTGGGTGACGGCAGATAGACATAGAGAATTTTTGTTGTAACTATTCTCCGTAATTCATCAACTTTCATATATACAATACAAAAGCATTTATGAGTAATTTTCTTGCATTGAATGTTCTTTGATGTTTTTTTCCGCCATTCAATCACTGACTTGATTACCATATTCGATTCACAGTAAGAATCTCAATCTTACTCAACCCAGTCAGGATAAAAGAGGGTTGAGTTCTGGGAAGTGTTTTAGCTTTTAGGATGCATAGTGGTTGTGGTTATTAAGAAGTAGTGGGTGAGGAGGAAATTATTGTTGATGGTGTAGGTTCAGGTTTGTAGGGTTTATTTTGATAGGGAAGGGAATGGGAGTTGGCTTGGGTTTAGGTTGGGGTTGAGGTTAGGGTTAAGGTGCAGGTTTA